>JAJLXA010000003.1:1250106-1797028 GCA_030571075.1 Yamadazyma endophytica
CCTTCAATGTTTGGGAGCCACCATTTATCCATTTAGACACACTGGGCTTGCTCTGAATTGGCTTTACAAACGCCGGTTTTGAAGGGGCTCGTATAGAAGTGGCCACGGGGAGTGCAATTTCATCGTCCAAATCGTCGTCCACCTGCGGCGTTTTGCGCCGACTGGCTCCTTTGATCAGCTTCTTCTTAAACATATACGTGAGATGCGCATCTCAAATTTTTCAACCATGTCTAACCTTTCAGTGAGAGCCCAGGAGCTCCACACAAAGATGGCCAAGCAGCCAAACACTTCGTTTCTGCAAGCGGAGTTGCTCGAGTTTATGGGGTTGTCAGATATCAACGATTTGTTGCTTATAGCGCAGGAACTTGTGAGTTCCAAGTTAGTAAAATTGAGTAAAGAGGGTGATGATCTCAAATTCCAAGCTATATCGGTGTCAGAAGCCAATAAGATCTCTTCGATGAATGACGACGAGGCGATGATTTACTCGTACATCGAGGCTTCAGGAAGAGAGGGGATCTGGACCAAGACCATCAAGGCCAAAACAAACTTGCATCAACACATTGTGGTTAGGTGTCTTAAATCGTTGGAAAGCCAGCGTTACATTAAGTCCATCAAATCCGTGAAACATCCAACAAGGAAGATTTATATGTTGTACAGTCTTCAGCCGTCTATAGATGTCACTGGTGGGCCGTGGTTCACGGACTCGGAGTTGGACAACGAATTCATAGATAGTCTTTTACGAGTAATATGGAGATTTGTGGCCCTGAAAACGTACCCGTCAGCATTTCAACCCCATACGCCAAATGTGAACATCGTGCAGGCGTCGTATCCATATAACTTCACCGGATACGTAGACATCAATAGCATCATGGACTTTATCATCAGTAGCGAAATCACCAACATCGATCTTGCGGTGCATGATATCAGGGCTTTGTGTGATGTGTTGATTTTTGACGACAAGTTGGAGCAGGTGCATTTGGACCAATACAAGGCCACCTGGCAAAGCATTTTGGATGCTGGGTATGGGAGATTGTTTGAGCAAAAAGAACACCGTACGGAAAACATACAGAAGATTATCGACAGACAGACGTTTCTGATATACAACAACAGAAACGAGAACGTAATCGACGAGGAGGAGACCGACTTGGTTTATTTCGACGCATATATCAAGTCATAAGGGGCATGTCCTTAGTGTACATAAAAATAAAGATCATGACGAGCACGTTAAAACTATGGTGGCTGCAGTAGACTCTGATTTTCTCAGCGATCTAGATTTGCAATAGAAATAACTTTAATATGTAATTAAACACTCTGCTATGGTCCGTCATAAGCTATGACCAATTCAAGCAATAATTACAAATTTGCAGCCATGTTCAGATCGAGTAAATTTCAATTATCGCGCATGAGCACACTATCATATAAGAAACCCAATCCAAAAGACAAGCCACAAGGTGCCTCCGAAACCGCTTCGAGTGTGCAAGATGCTGCAGTGGATCACATAAATGGAACCAGAAAGGTTCTGGCTCGTAGAAAGGCGCTTCAGGACTTCTATCGCATACAACAGCAACGACAACAAGAAGCTAACGGTGAAGGTATTGATACATCTTTAGAAGCTTCGACCACCAAAGACGAATCACAGGCCAATACGGCTGCAAACGCCACATTGCCAACTGAAGAGGCTAAATTGACGGATATTTTCAATGATACTGCCTCGTTCAATAATTATATAAAGACCACATCGATTCAAGACATTCTTCGAACCAGAAACTCGATATATTCTCAATTGAATTCCCATGATTCACAAAAGAAATCCATCATTTACGATAATTATTACGAATTGATAAAGCTCAACGAGATGCTTAAAGATCTTTCCAACTTTAAAGAGAAAAATGACGATATTTTGAATGAAGACAAGAAAACTGTCGATAATGCATATATATTTGATACACTCAACGAATTAAAGGATTTCATAGCTACTAAGGGAAGCGACTATGATAACGATTTCACCAGCATTGTTTCTAATATCCAAAGTGGTCAAGAAGGCGACGCTTCTAGTGTGAATGCAATGGCCGAGACAACTCACGGTTTAAGAACGGATGTAGACAAACGCAAATTGGCGACGGAAATCAATATGTTACTTGGTCCCAAGGAGAACATCCAAGACAAGAAACTTATCAAATCACAATTGGAAAATACCCTCAAAAACGGAGATAATAGTGTGCTTCAATCACAGCTACAAAATATCAACTCAGCATTATGAAATGGAGGCCCAATTCCATATCGATGTGGAAACTCACTACTGCGCTTTCGAAGCATACCTCCATTTCTCATAATCAGATCCCTCTACTTAAAGAATATCTTCAACGTTGTGATGCTTAAATTTCTTGGTAGACCTATCCACGGATCGTAAGTCGATTCTGGACCCTATCAAAGTAAAAAGCACTTTGGTTTGTGCATCCACACCATTGTCCTTAACTTGAGTATTGTTAGTTCCATTATTAGGTAAATCTACCTCGAAGGTGAATAATGAATGCTTCTTCGGTATATATCTGAACCCGCCTATTTGCTTCGACGCACTTGCATTCGGGTCTTCATCTCTCTGTATACATATAATAAATGCAGTTTGTGCATCGTAAACAACAATACCTTGCAACCCCTCCAAATTGGTGTTTCTACACCTTTTGACCGTAATGAGACACCCATTATACTCTGCAGATGCCAATTTTTGCAACATCACCGTTTTTGCCGGTAAGGTATCGGCTCCCAGTGTCAAATTAGGAAATATCAAGTTCTGTGCATAATCCATCCATAGTTTGTTTGTTCGTATGAAGTCTTCATATTGTGGTACTTTATAGTGTCTTAACATTTTGAGTATAGGAAATGGCTTTCCATCTTTTGTTTTGTGGTCATTTTTGTAGGCTTGTAGTTTCTTTATGAGCTTTCTTTGGTTTGCAGTTGTACTTTTCAAGAAATCCCGGGTCAATTTCCTCGTTGTTTGCTTTCTTAATTTAAATTCTTTGTTTTCAATGATCTTATCTTCATGCAAAAGAGACTTCGTCTTGGGTGTATCGTGTCCTGTAGGTAGAAGAACCAAAGACGGTTTTTGTGAGCCTGTATTGTTGTAACGTGTCTCAATCAATTCATCGATCTTTTCTTTGTCGTCAAACGAACGTGTCAATAAATGCTTTTCCAATTCACTCTTCTTATTCATGAGATTTCGCGATGGCCCTAAAACTTCAAATATGTCCATCACTTTGAAGCGGTTTGTGACACGAATAGCCTCACGCAGATGGTATTCTCTACCAACGCCGTTCCAAGACGATTTAACAGATTTGGACAATGAACTTTTTAACTTGGAAGACTTTCAACATTACCAGGAATCGCCGGATATCTTGGCTGCAAAAAAGAACCTATTGCAGGAGGAGTCCAAGGATACCCGTAAAAGCACCCTTGAGGACGCTGTTTTGACGAAAGAACCCATGGTTTTTGTATCTAAAATGCTGGATCCGTATAAAAACCTTGCTATAGAGGATTACATATACCTGAAAATGCCCATACCGGCCCAAGGTTCGCATAATCATAATAGGCTACTTTTCTACACTAATTCGCCGTGTGTGGTGGTTGGGAAAAACCAAAATCCATGGAAGGAGGCAAATGTTCCTCTTTTAAACTCATTGCGTATTCCTTTACTTAGAAGGAAGTCAGGAGGGGGCACGGTGGTGCATGACATGGGAAACGTCAATTTCTCGTTCATGACTACCAAAGCAAAATTCAACAGACACAGTTTTGTGAATCTTATATGTCAAAGCGTCAATCAGACACAAAAGGCATCAGCGTCGATTATTGTGAACGAAAGAGGCGACATAGTGACGCTGGAAGGATACAAAGTCAGCGGGTCTGCTTATAAGCTCTCAAAAGGTAAAAGTTATCACCATGGAACCATGCTCTTGGACCTGAAGCTTGATATTTTAGGAAAGTTATTGTCAACAACGACCGAAAAGAACGGAATTGTGACTTCAAGCTCCGTGAGTTCGGTCAAGTCAAAGGTTTCCAACATACATTTGTCTTCTGAGGAATTCACTCAAATAGTTTCAGAGGCATTTATTGACGAGTATGGCATGAAAGCAGAACTTTCGCCGGAGGAAATGGAACACAACGAACTTCTTGGTTTGGAAGATTTCATTTCTTCCAATATGAAAACAGCAGACACCTTTGTAATTGATGACGACACTGAGCTCAACTCGGAAATCTTACAAACTGCAGAGGAGCTAAGAACATGGAACTGGAAGTTTGGAAATACACCTAAATTTTCCCATGAGTTTTACAATTCCAAGTTTGACTGTCGGGTGACGTTTTTTGTGGAGAAAAATGCCATTGTGGAGAAGGTAGAAGTTGAAGCACCAGAGAATATTCAAGAGAGCTTTGAATTTCTCAAGCAAATCATACTGCAAAGGTCGAATCAGCCAAAAGAAACTCAATTGCAATATAAAGGCAGTGATATTGTAGGGTTCATCACGCACGATGAGCTCAGTGACTGGCTTGGCGAGTCAATAGACGGCACAGTGTAGGAACAGATTTAACAGAAATCAGCTAGGATTTTGGAACTTTACGAAGTCAATGAGAAATAACTTAAGAGATGGTTGCACTAAGACTTTTGTTTAAGCAACTTCCCACGAAACAAATCTACTGACGCAACTAGACCAACATGTATATAAATCTAGCATCTAATTACGACATCGAGTCCCTTCTACCACATCTATAAACCTGAAATCTAATTACATCACGGCAACGTACAGCCCTAGCATCGACTCACGCCATCTGATCCCTTTACTTCAAGGCCAACCCGTGGTTACCCTTGTAATTGACAAACTCAGGCTCCTTCCAGTCCTTCAATACCTCTTCTTCGTCATCAAGCTTGTAGATCTCAACACCCAAAGGTCTGCAACAATCAACCATCTTCGAACCCTCCAAAGCATCCTTATCTTCACCCCATCCCCATTGGGACAAATCGCCTCCAGGACATGCACTGATAGCAACAAGCAAATCCTGTTCAGCAAACATCTCAAAATAGTCTTCCTTGGTGGCAGGACATGCTTCCATGAAATATTGGTCTTGGTCGCTCAATCCGGTAATTTGGAACACATTCAAGACGTCATGAACATCGAACTCGGTCAACCCATAAGGCATGACGGCTCTGGTCAAATTGGAGTGACAATGGAAGTCGTTGTCCTCCCCACTGATTAATTTGTCTACATATGGGTCACATCTGGTACCAAGAGTGTCATGGGCACGTCCACCCCATTCGTCGTGTCTGGCGTTCAAGGTGTCGGCGGTGATGGTCACTAACGGTCTCAAATACGGCAAATTGGACCACAATCTGTCTTGGGTGGAAACATGTGCAGAATGTAACTGTCTTGTTCTGGCGGCCCAGAATCGCTCTCTAGGATTGTGTGCGTTCCAAATGTTCAAATCACACACCTGGGGTCCTTCTGGGGTGGTCAATCTGAAAACAGACTTAGCAGGCACCTTGAAGGCAATTCCCGATCTGGGTTGACAGAGCTTCTTTTCAACCAAGGTTTTAGGACTAGCAGCGATCTTGTCATAAAGGGCCTTTTCGGCGTAGATCTTCGATCCAGGATGTGGATAGTAAGCTGGGATCGGTTTGGGTAAATTGTAGGTGGTCTTTTCGACTTTTTGTGAGGAAGAAGCTTCGAATTCAGCCATGGTGTGTGGGATTTATCGAGCAGATCGTGCAACCTTAATATGCGAACGGTATCTCTAATCAGAAATACCGATAAGCCAAGCAGGACTCCAAAGCTTAATTGTCCGTGATGAGGTGTCACGTGATGACTGGAAATGTAAGACATTTGGCGGTTGCATGGAGTTGAAGTTGTTTGCTTCAACCAACTGCATATTATGTAGGTGTAATGTAGGAGCGCTGCACATTGCTGCATATTTTGCATGGGTAATGTGGAACAATGTAAGCGTATTATTTGCAGTCGAGGTGGGTCCAATTAGAGTATTGGCATTTGCATGGATTAAGCACGAAAACTGCAGTTTTGGTTAGTTGATAGTGCACATTAAACACTGATGGGTGTTCGTAAGAATATGAGAAGGGGCGTAAGTTTAGTGCTAAGTATTTCTCTATTGAAGTTCAATTTCTTCAGTAGTTCAATTTCTTCTAAGACTCCGTTTTAAGCTGTTAAGATAGTTTCAATCGGTTAAGCTGATGCTGCCAAAATAAGCAAGTGGCTTGTGCAGCAACGGATAACGTAATCGACCTGTTCAAGGTGATACTTGCAGTTTATTATGTTATACTTGCAGTTTGTTCCGTTATACTTGTACTTTAATTTTGAACTTGTGTATGTACCGTACGCTTGCAGCTTAAATTTGTACATTTCCAGCATGAGTGGCACATTTAAATTTTGAATTGACGTTTTAACACAGGCAGTCCAACGTTCATTTCAAGAAATGGCATTGCCTAATCAACATTCACTTCTAAACCTTCTTCGTTACGTGAAACACTTTCAAACCTGAAAACCGGCCCAGTTGGAACAGTTGGAATCGTACGGATCAAAATGCATCTTGGAAAAATTCAACCCATTCCAGCTCAACACGTCCAATGCCTCTAACTTTGGAATTAGCACGACGTTCAATTGTGGCATTGTTGCCCATTAACAACACGGAATATGACCAGCAATTTATACCGTCAAACAGACTCGTCGGTAATTTAAGCTCTACACAAGACGGTGTCGTTCAATTGGCCTTATATGACTCCTCCACCATTCGATTAACAGCTGGAGTCCCATCTATGCCCTCCAGCTCTACCCCTAATTACTTCATAACTACCAGCTACTGCAGGTGTAAAATGCATGTGCAGGAAAAGCAGCCCAGTTGGGATCACAGTACGCTTATTTCTTGCCTTCCAAGCAATTCACAACCGTGTAACCGGTTGACTGACCAATCATATGCCTCCCACATGCTACACAGTAAACAAAAGAACTGGATTGGGAATAAATGGGTCGTGTGGGTGAGGATTTTCGCCGAAATTTCGGCGGGCGTTTCTAACTCAATACATAGGGAAACAGGGGCGTCAAAAGTATAAATAGGGGGCAAATTTCCTCTGATTTATTGTATCAACTAGTTCTTTAAGTAGCTAACTTTACATTACTAGAAAATCTATAGAAAATATGTCCGCTGTTGTCTTCAATTCCGATAAAGCTGTCAAAAAGGATAACACCTTACACAGTACCTTTTCATATGAAAATGCAATTGTTGAAAAGACCGAAGCTGGCGTCTTGAGCGTCAAGCCAACAAAAATCGACTATGAGTTCAAAACTGATTTGGCTGTGCCAAAGTTGGGGTTAATGTTGGTAGGTTTAGGTGGTAATAACGGCACCACTTTAGTTGGATCGGTTTTGGCCAACAAACACAACATTAGCTTTGAAACCAAAGAAAGAGTAGTCAAACCAAACTACTATGGATCTGTTACACAAAGTTCTACCATCAAGTTGGGTGTTGATGCCGAAGGTAACGATATGTACGCTCCATTCAACCAAATCTTGCCAATGGTCAATCCTAACGATTTCGTTGTAGGAGGATGGGATATCTCCAAATTGAAGCTCGACAAAGCCATGAAGAGAGCCCAAGTTTTGGATGTGGACTTACAAAAGCAATTGTATCCTTACATTGAAGATATTGAGCCATTATCCTCGGTGTACTACCCTGATTTCATTGCCTTGAATCAAAAAGACAGAGCCGACAACGTCAGTAATGTCGATGCCAAAGGTGAAGTCGATTTGAACAACAAATGGAAGGATGTCGAGAAGGTCAGAAAGGACATCAAAGACTTCAAAGAAAAGAACCAATTGGATAAGGTTATTGTTTTATGGACCGCCAACACCGAAAGATACAGTGAGATCATCGAAGGTGTTAACGACACCAAAGAAAACATGATTAAGGCTATCAAAGAAAACCACGCTGAAGTCAGTCCTTCTACCATTTTCGCCGTGGCCTGTATTTTGGACCAGGTCCCATACATCAATGGTTCTCCACAAAACACCTTTGTGCCTGGTGTGATTGAATTGGCCGAGGAGTACAAATCGTTCATTGGTGGTGATGACTTTAAGAGTGGTCAAACCAAAGTGAAGTCTGTTTTGGCACAGTTTTTGGTCGACGCCGGTATCAGACCCGTTTCCATCGCCTCCTACAACCATTTGGGTAACAATGATGGTTACAACTTGTCCGCCCCCAAACAATTCAGATCCAAGGAAATCAGTAAGAGTTCCGTTGTGGATGACATCATCGAGTCGAACGAAATATTGTACAACGAGGAAAACGGTAAGAAAATCGACCACTGTATCGTCATCAAGTACATTCCAGCCGTCAAGGACTCCAAGGTGGCTATGGACGAATACTACAGTGAATTGATGTTGGGAGGCCACAACAAAATCTCCATCCACAATGTGTGTGAAGACTCCTTGTTGGCCACGCCATTAATCATCGATTTGGTGGTTATGACTGAGTTCTTATCGAGAGTGTCATACAAGAAGAAAGAGGACAAAGACTACGACAGTTTCTACGCCGTGTTGACCTTGTTGAGTTACTGGTTGAAGGCACCATTGTCCAAACCAGGGTTCAAGCCTATCAATGGTTTGAACAAGCAAAGATTGGCTATTGAAAACTTGTTAAGATTGTTGGTAGGATTGCCGGTCAATAACGAATTGAGATTCGAAGAAAGATTAGTTTAGGTTCAGGCTGTGGAGTAGCACATTAGGAAAACTAATACAGCAGTAGATAATATACAAATATGGCACAAGTTACCGCCCATTTGCACTCTCGGCGTAATGGTACAATCTACCGCCAACTTGCACTCCCGGCGCTTAATATACAAATTGGCACAGGTTAACCTCCAATTTACGCTACCGACGCTTAACATCAAATTGGCACATACCTCATTGGCTGGCTTTCAGCCCGATGCCCAAACAAAAAAGCCATAAGTCATGTTGAGCCCAACCCGGCTTGCATACGTCAAACAGCAGTGCTCCAACTTGCACTACCACGGCAAAAGGCATCCTCTCACCCATCTCACTAGCCACCTCACCTCGGTCGTCTCGGAATTCTTATATTTACGAGTATCTGCACCGTCCTGCATGAGCGTCGATATTTTTGTTGGGGATTTCCTATTCATATGTCATTTAAGCCCAAATAGGAAAAAAGTCTACGATGGCCCTAATGGATTATTTGTGCTGTTATCGCTTACAGCCGCCGACATACCGGCACCGAAAAAGCCCCTGGCCCATTTGCAAGCAACTTTAAGCCGTGGTATGCATTTTGCACCGTCCAGGCCTGCTCATCTCCAATACGGTAGCCATCCCAACGGGCTCATCGCCGGTGCCATCGCCCGCCAAACGTCCCAACTGGCCCCCGCCATGGGTCGTTCCCACCACCGTCGCTGTACCGCTGCATCGTCCTCTTCTTGGCCGAGTCTATCGATGTTTTCGGGCTATATGCCGTATTCTCCAAGGCCTATACCGAGCTTTTAGGCTCGCAGGTATGGCTGTGTGCACGCCCTGTGTCAGTCACTGACCCCCTAGATCGGCCATTTGTGGTCATCATAACCCACCAGCCCAATTGCACACCAAACCTTAATCACAAGCAATTATGGCGGCTATCTTTTCGCTGCTGGCTCGCCATGTCAGAAAAGTTCGTGAAATGTGATGACTTGCGAACATTCCCGTGGCAATATGTTTCACCCGTTCCCACACCACCACCACCGCTCTAGCGCCACCAACAACACCCTCTTTGACCCCGGCTACAGCCTCGCTATGCGCCCATGCAAAAACCGCCGCCGTTCGTTGCTTTGATACAAAGTATTCGTGCCCCTTGAGATTCGTTCACGTGAGCTTCTCCATCCAGTCTCCTCCCCAAAAAAATTCCACGAGAATCTTTCTCTTTTTTACCAGGGAGTATTTTATCAATGGTACACCAATTAACTGTTCCAGTGGGCCAGGCCAAGCCCGGCGAAACCGCTCCAAGAAGAAAAGCCACCCAGAAAGATGCCGCTGTTTGGAGACCCTACGACTCCAAAGCAACCACCATGTACGAGTTCTTCCAAGAATGCTGCAAGCGTAACGGCGACAGAAAAGCCATGGGCTGGAGAGACTTGAAGGACATCCACACCGAAGTCAAGCAAATCAAGAAGATTGTGGACGGAAAAGAAACCACCGTGGACAAGGAATGGTTGTTCTACGAAAACTCCGACTACAGCTACATTTCATACCCCGAGCTTGCTAAGTTGGTGGTGACCTACGGTAAGGGGTTGGCCAAATTGGGCATCAAGCCTGACCAGGCCAACAAGGTGCATATCTTTGCCTCCACCTCCCACAAGTGGATGCAGACCTACTTAGCATGTGCTTCTCAGAACATTCCTATCGTCACTGCGTACGACACCTTGGGGGAAGCTGGTTTGACCCATTCGTTGGTGCAAACCGAAAGTGACGCTGTGTTCACCGACAATGTGTTGTTGCCCAACCTTATCAACCCATTGAAGAAGGCCGACGCCATCAAATACATCGTTCACTCTGAGAAGATCGATGAGAACGACAAGAGACACGGCGGGAAGATCTACAAGACTGCTGCTGACGCCAAGGCCAAGATCCTTGAAATCAGACCGGACATCACCTTTATCTCCTACGAAGAATGTCTTGCTTTAGGAAAAGAAGCCGGCGACGACGCTGCTTTCGAGCCCAAGGTGGCCAAGCCAGAGGATCTTTCGTGTATCATGTACACCTCGGGATCCACTGGTGATCCAAAGGGGGTTGTTTTGACCAACGAAAACATCCTTGCTGGTGTTGGTGGTATTTCCACTGTTGCTGACAGAAACTTGGTCAGGAACAACGACCGTATCGTTGCATTTTTGCCTTTGGCCCATATCTTCGAATTGGCCTTTGAGATGATCTCTTTCTGGTGGGGTGGATGTATTGGTTATGCCAATGTCAAAACCTTAACTGATGCTTCTTGTAGAAATTGTAACAGTGACTTGGTTGAGTTCAAGCCTACCGTTATGGTGGGTGTTGCTGCTGTCTGGGAAAGTGTGAGAAAAGGTGTTTTGGCCAAGGTCAAGCAATTGCCTCCATTGACTCAAAAAATCTTCTGGGCTGCATTCAAAGCCAAGGGAACCTTCCAACAATACAATATTCCAGGTAGTTCATTGTTTGATGTGATTTTCAAGAAGGTCAAACAAGCTACTGGTGGTCATTTGAGACTTTGTCTTAATGGTGGTTCACCAATCTCCAAAGATGCTCAAGTATTCATTTCCACTTTAATCTGTCCAATGTTGATTGGATACGGTTTGACTGAAACTGTCGCCAACACCACTATTTGTGACATCAACCACTTTGAAATAGATGTTGCTGGGTGTTTGTTGGGTTCTGTGACTGCCAAATTGATTGACGTTCCAGATGCCGGTTACTTTGCCAAAAACAACCAAGGTGAATTGTTACTTTCTGGAAAACCAGTCACCAAAGAATACTACAAAAATGAGAAGGAAACTTCCGAAGCATTTACCCCAGATGGTTGGTTCAAAACTGGTGACATTTGTGAATGGACTCCAATGGGTAACTTGAAAGTTATTGACCGTAGAAAGAACTTGGTCAAGACTTTGAATGGTGAATACATCGCCTTAGAAAAATTGGAGTCTGTTTACAGATCCAACCCAGTTGTCTTAAATATTTGTGTTTATGCTGACCAAACTAGAGTGAAACCAATTGCTATGATTTTACCAAACGAGCCACACTTGAGGCTGTTTTTGAAGGAAAACCGTGTATACTCTGAATCTGAATTGAAGGGCAAGGAGTTAAGCGACTTGTGTGAAGACAAGAAGGTTACCAGGGCTGTCTTGAAGACTTTATTAGCTACTGCCAAAGCACAAGGTTTCAAATCCGTCGAATTATTACAAAATGTTGTTTTATTGGACGACGAATGGACTCCTCAAAATGGATTAGTCACTTCTGCTCAAAAATTACAAAGAAAGAAGATTTTGGCTTCTTGTAAGAGCAAGGTTGATGCTGCCTACAATGAATAAAGGTGTGGTTAAATTTTATGTATAGGATGCATTGTTTTTATTAATATATGTAATTTGGACATTTTCAACTACCCCCGTAAACCTTTTTAAAGTATTTCTTCATGGTTGGGATATCAAAACCCTTCATTAAACACAACTGAAGTAAGATTCTTGACTTTTGAGGACTTAAAGAGCCACTAGCAATAATGTTGTTGCATGCCATATCCTCAAAACTAGGCAATGATCCTATAGGCACCATACCATCCATTGACCTTTTGGAATATATGACCGGTATGGAATGCTTGTTGCTAAGTTCGAATACCTTTCTATTAGTTTTATCGCTCATGGAACCCTGACCCATTGTGGCCATCACTAAACCTTTGATTTTGACATGATCCACTAATGCTTGGATAACTTCAGCGTTGAACCCTTGATGTCCAAATATAATGGCTACTTCTGGCAAAGCAAATTCGCTTTCAATAGGAATGTGTGAAACTCCCATGGGCTTTGAAGGGGGAAAATAATAGTAAATGCTGTTATTAACAAAATTACCCAAATAACCTTGACCTATAGCATTAAAAGTGTCCAAAGAATTGGCATTAGATTTTTTCAAAAAGTAACCTGATATGACCCTATCGTTGAATCCCACCAAAACCCCTCTGTTATGTGATTCTTTGTTGGCGGCAATGACAATTGCTTGATACAAATTCATGGGCCCGTCGGAAGAAATGGCCGTAGAGGGTCTCATCGAACCACACAACACCACAGGCTTGGAGGTTTCTATGGTGAACTGAAGGAAAAAAGCGGTCTCTTCCATTGTGTCGGTTCCGTGTGTGATGACTATCCCATCGTATTCTTTCAAGTCCTTTTGGACGTGGTTGTAGATGATTTTGAGTTCTCCTTCCCCGATTTCTTTGGAGTCTACGTTCAAGATTTGCTCATAGGCTAACTTACACGTAGTTGACAAATCGGGAATATGACTTACGAGTTCTTCAATAGTCAAATCTACCTTATATCCTGCAGTTTGATGGCTGGCAACACCCTTAGATGCTATAGTACCTCCTGTACCCAAGATTTTTATAGATGGTATAACCTCTACCGATTCTAAAGATTGCAGCGAATTGGATCTGTAGCGGATCTGGAATTGGGTGTGTTCCACATCCTTTGGATCACTGGAGAATGAAACCTCGTAGTCAGACATAAAGATTTCAAGTTAGTAACTGGTTTAAGTATTAAAAATGATGCGATGAGCAGCGGGCCTGTAGCGGAATGTACAAATGCTAAAATAAAGTGGGGTTGAGGACATTGCAGGGCCCGGCCAGGTTATTATCTGGTATTAGGGCTCTTTTGGACTGCAATAAGCCAAGAACAAGTATTCCATTCCGCCAAAAAGTTAATAAAGTAAAGGTAATATGATGAGGGAAATGTAGGTTACCTTGCCATTTTGAAAGCCCTATGACGCCCAGAGCCAAAAATTATTGATTTGAGCACATACTTGTGATGGTATGCAGTGCTGGGTCAATATATAGTACTGTAAGGCCCGTTACATTGTTCACGCCCGAGTTCAGCCGTATGCTCAATTTTAGTAGATTCCAACTTATATTCAAGCGTAGAAGGCACGAGAAACTGCTTAGGATATGTGGCATAAGTTTGCAGTGATAAGATGCTTATTTCATTTCTGTTCTTGAACTTAACACGGTATTCATGTGTAAGTTTTACAAAACACATAGTAGCCAAGAGGTACCTTCTTTCGGCCAAAAAAACCCCTTTTATACTTATAAAACAACCAAATAGATTGGTATGCTTAATTATGTACATATTAGGACAAACACATTCATCACGGAACCACAAAATGATGGATACAACCTACAGGTAGAATAAGTAATAGTACATGTCTATACACTTTCCAAAAGTCTTACAAGAGCCCAAAAAAATCACAAGCGATATATTGATGTCAACAGTACAACTTCAGAACTTAATAATGGCTCAATGAAGAATTCTACTGGTGCTTTAAAACCACCATGCAACCAAAGACCTTCTTTGAAATCAAAATAGACGGGTCGCGAAAAATCAGAGATCAACTATGTCTTCCAGATACTCTAGCAACTTCAGTGCACATCAGCGTGACCTCAGAACGCAATTATTTTCTGCACCCAATGGAATAATGAAAACGCCATCAGCACCTTCACGCACGAGTTCTCCGTATGACAAAACACCTTCTGCTTCTGCTAAACAGAACGAGTCATTCCTTCTGTCTTTGGAGTCTCAAAATAACGAAGAAATCGATACTATGACGGAAAAAGTGACCATGATCAAGAATTTGGGGCTTAAAATGGGTCATGAAATTAACAAATCCATTCAATTGAATGATAACATCACCAATAACTTCGAAAAGGGTAAAATAACGCTAAAAAACACATACAACAGAATGGTTGTCATGAGTGAAAGAGCAGGCATAAGTTGCAAGCTGTGGTTCGTGGTGTTTACGATAGTATTTTTGTGGTTTTTCTGGGTCTGGATAACTTAGAATTGGGTAGTATTGTATAATTCGTAAGTACTGAACCGATCCATGGTACATTTATTTCCTTAATATTCTATTCTAATTTACATACTTTTACATAAATATCATATCAATGCCTTTAGACTATCTACAGTGTTCATTTCGGGGGCCTCTGCGATGATTCCTTGAACAGATGTGTTGTCCAAGACGATGTTTGACATGTCGACTGGTTTTGTCTCTGGAAGAGCCTTATGTACAGATTGCTGTATTGAATCCTTCTTCTGGGGATATCTTCGTCTCCGTGGTATTATTACAGGTGTTTTATTTGTCATTTTTAATATTGAACCCTGAGGTTTGAGTTTATGATGAGAAGGCTCGTGTTTAGGAGTTGGTGAGTATTCTCTTATGTAGCTCCTCGACCTTCGCCTTTGCCGTTTCTTGTTCTTGACTTTCATATCCTTTCTAAGCATTGCATAGTACATGTCGGCACCTCCTGTTATTTCAGTTTCAGAATCACTTTCCAAATCTGAAGACTCGGTTGAAAGAACGGGGTCGCTTTCGTAATCCTCAGTGTCGTTCAGATCACTTTTACTTTGTTGGGTTAATGTTCTTGATTTCGAGCTATCTATGGAGCTATTTTTGAACGTTGCAGACGTGATGGGTGATCCGTTTATACGCAATTTCTTATAATGCGTAGATTGTAAGGTTTGAGAGGCAATTGCAGGAGATTTGGCCATCCCTATGCCTATGTTTGGTTTGATGTAAAGCAAATCCACAGGATTTTCGGATTTGTGGAAAGTAGACGAAAGTGATTTGTCGTAGTGGGCATTTGCATAAAGATGTTCACTCTCGGCCACTTCTGACTCAAATACGTCAAAGTCGGCATATCTGTCACGTTGCTGCTTTCGGTAATTACCTAATGCCAGTGACATAAACAACTCAAAATCTTTCGGATCCATATCATCGATTTCAGACTCCGTCGGTGATGATATTGACTGAGAAATGGAATTTAGCGTTCGCTGTGGGGTATCCATTTCTAGGTTTCGAATTGTATTGTTAATAGCATCTATTTTGTCATTTATAGAGTGTGCCACTTCGATATCCAGCTGAACCTCTGCATCCGGTGTTTCAATTGAGACGGCCTCCATCGAAGCCACTGGTTTCGAGTTGATTGCAGGCTTTTGTTCGGTTTGAGCCGGTTTATTAAGCAATTTATACAATTCGGGGTATTTCTTCTGGTCTATTTTCACAACTTCAGAAGAGTCTTTGAGTTTCTGAATGGCCCTCTGGAATTTTTCACCCACTCTGGCACTCACCTCTATAATCTGATCAACTTCATAGTCAATTGCATTCCCCCGAGATTCGTTACCTCCCCCAAAAACTTTCAGGATTTTTTTGTTCTGTCTTGCAGTCTCTTTCGTTAAATGGTGGGCATATTTGGCGATTTCAATGTTGTTATTTTGGAGCTTTTGCTCTAGTGCTAACTTGGTTCTTATTTCACTCCTCAAATCTTTGGAATAATTACGGGAGACCCGAACCAAAGAGTCAGCCACCTGTGAACTCTCCTCTTTGAGATGATTTCTTAGTATATAATCGAGTCGAAATTCCTTTATGGAAGGAACTTCACCCAAACCATCTGGAGGCTGATAGAGATACTTTTTGGCACTAGTCCTCAGCGGCTGCTTCCCACGGGTAGTCAGACCGTTTCTGTGTGATTCCTCCATGTGTTTTTGTGTCTATTTATCGTAAACTTTGCACGTAATGGAGAAACTACAGAGAATTGGCGCAGAAAGATGGTTTGTTTGTGGAGACGTCTCTAACAAATCTTTTTTCAAAGTGAGACTTGGTGCGGCGCGACTATATTATTCACTAGTAATATACTGATTTAGAAGAATTGAATTCGTTACCATCGCCAAAGGGGTCGCTGGATGCAGTAGCGTTGGTTCCGGTGGTGGCATTTGTGTCTGTTCTGTGCAAAGTTTTGGGGGGTTCTGCAAATTTGGCCGAAAGTCCAGAAGGCTTTTTGGGTCTTGGTGGAGGTGCAGAGCTTGAAGCGACACCTAAATTGCCTACTCCTTCAGCAACACTGTCGATATCTTCGTCAGAAGATTCGCTTGTATAGTAGCTTTCATCGGAGCTTTCATCGGCATAATCAGG
Source organism: Yamadazyma endophytica (assembly GCA_030571075.1). NCBI lineage: Eukaryota > Fungi > Ascomycota > Pichiomycetes > Serinales > Debaryomycetaceae > Yamadazyma > Yamadazyma endophytica. The sequence goes on from JAJLXA010000003.1 coordinate 1,266,828, forward strand.
GGCAGGGTTTTCTTCTGTATATCCCGCCAAAAAGTCGTACTGTTTGAATACAGTGACAATTTGATCGTTGGCAGTGATCAAACTCCCCAAAAATTCGTCATCCAAGGCCAAAATCTCCTTCGTTTTGCCGTCTGGGTCCCCGGCACCCACGAACTGCAAATACTTCAACACCTTTCGTCTGATAGACTTACACTTTTCAAACTCTTTGGCTATCTTATCGTCATCGAGAATGGACTCCCCTTTGGGGATCAGGATCAATAGATTGGTCAATGCTGTGGTATGGGTGTGACACTCGGCGATTGTGTTTCTGATTTTGGGTGCTTCCACCTTGTAGTTGATTTGGGGAATGCTATATTGTTCGTCGGCGTACAACACACCCTTTTTCTTGGATTTGGATTTTCTTCTCGACTTGCTGGCCTTTTCTTTAGGTTTAGGTGACTTTGGACGTGCTGGTGCATGTCTTCTGCTTCTATCGTTCTTGTTTATCATCGCAGGAGCTGATGGCGAGGGGCTTCTAATAGCCTCGTTATCATCAAAAGCATCTGTGGGCTCTTCGAGTGCTTCTTCGGTCCTAGATTTCCGCTTAACGTGCTTTTTGGGGATGTTTTTGTACAAACCCGCCATGTATTTGTAGCCATCTAGGCCTTGTAACTCCGATTTCCAGCCAATTGCAAGCGCAATGGCCCGTTTGGTCACTGCTGGTGCATACTGCGTCCCTGCCCCAGTTTTCCCCAGACCGGTGATGACACCCTGCAAAACGTCCAAAAGCTTCTCATCCCGGGCTATCACCGTTCCAATCTTACTTCCTGAATTAAGAATTAGCAATTCTAGAATGTTCAATGCCCTTATTTGCTCCTCGACAGAGTTACCATATTTGATTCGTTTTCTGATGGCTCTAGCCGCTTCCGAGGCCCCTGTAGCGGGCTGGATCTTTATCAAGTGCAATAAATCCGATACATACAATTCTAATGTATTATCCACTTCATCGTTTTGGTGTGGCTCGGCCAATTGGTCGATTTTGATGGTGATGGAGGTGTAAGGGTGATCACTAAATAATGGCATTAGGGGAGAGGTTCAAAAATCGCGAAATCAATCACCTTTAAATATCATGAGAGAAGGAGAAAGCAGGTTTATCCGGATATGTTTGGGGTTATTCGTGGTGATAGTGGTGGTTGTTTATTCTGTGTCGGAAGCAGACACCTGGTTTGATGTTGTAGAGAAGGTAAAGAAGGCGCAAAACGCAAACCAACCGACGTCTATTGCGCCTATCTCTCCAAGCAAGCGTTATGACACATTAAGCGACGATATGCCCGTGCGGGCGGCCATGATGATGGTTGTTTTGAGTGTGGGGGAGGCACTCCAGGCGTCACAGACTATGAAGAGTTACCAGGAGAGATTCAACGACCAATTTGGCTACGATTGGGTGGTAATAGGCAAGGGCAACCTACTCGATAGTGTTCATGAAGAGTTGGTTTCCATAGGAGGAAATGTCAAATTCGTCGACATCAACGCATACAAGCTTGGTGCAAGCAAAAAGTTCACCAGGCTGCTGAAGACCGGGCAGGGGGTGTACAATGTGGATGCCCCAAAGGTTATGAAGTATAGAAATACAGGCAGTGCCAAAGCAATCATCCGATTTCTCCTCGGGCCATTCTTCGACATGGATGAGGTGTGGCTGGACTACGATTACTACTGGCGGGTGCCCTCAGGCGGCGTTTTGGAGTGTGATGTGACGTACGATCCGTTCAAAGAAATGGCTGCAAAAAATATCCAATATGGGTTTCTGTTGATGTATGACGACCACCAAGGAGCCCAGCCCGAGCTCATGGACTTGGTCAAGGAGTATGTACTGGACCTGAGCAACAACATGATGCAGGAAACATCCAAAACGGAAAACAACTTCCCTTTCATACTTCAACCGTCTAAAAACCTCAATAAATGGCTCTATAAAGGATGTTCCATGAACCCGGAACTGGAGCTCGTTTCCCTTGCATTTGTCAGATCTAAACAGTACAGGCATTTCGTGGACTATTTAGACTCGAAGGAGGTGACCAATTTCAACGGTTGGAGAGAACCTACCATCAAAACCATCGCTGCGTCGTTGTTCTTGAAGCCCGACCAGGTCCAATTTTTCGACCTTGCCGTCAACAACCTCAACATGGGCCAATACAATTGCCCCACCAACAAACTCATGTACACAAAGAACAAGTGCGTTTGCAACCCGTACCCTGAGGAACCTTTTAAAGACATGCTCTACGTACGCGAGTACGACATCATGTATAAGAACCAATGTTTGAAAGAATGGCTCAGAAAATCGCCAGAGCTGTTTGAAAACACCCCTGAATTCGACAAGCTTTTTATGTAGAATCCAATCCTTTTAATGAACAACACGAAACCACCCGTCCCAAACAACACGTTTTAGGCGTTTTCTGGTATCACCAATCTCATCACTCGCACCTCAAAAATTCTGATTGAAAATTTTTCATGTCTGACCAGAACAATAATCTCTCCCAAAACTTTCAAAACTTGAACGTTAACGGGCAACAAGACGCCAATTCCAACCAGGGATATAACCCTAACACCGCGTCCACTTTTGTTCCCGGTCAATCTGCAAACTATGGCTACCAATACGACAATTACCAACAAGGAAATCAAGGTTACCAAGGTTATCAAGGAGGCCAAAGCTACGATCAATACCAACAAGGTTACCAAGGCTATCAAGGTTACCAACAAGGCTACCAAGGTTACAACCAATATCAACAAGGACAATATGGATACCAAGGTTACTCCCAACCAGCTCCACAATCTCAAGGTATGTCGCTTGCTGACTTCCAAAAACAACAACAACAAGGCCTCAACAGCGCACCAGCCAAGCCTAAGAGAACTTTGAAGTTAGCTGGCAGCTCCGGTGTCAAATTAGCCAATGCTTCCAAGAAACCCGAGCCAAAAGAAGAAAAAAAGGAATCTACACCTGTTAAAGAAGAATCAAAGGAGGCCACTCCAGCCAAGGAAGAACCAAAAGTAGAAACCAAAGCCGAATCTGTGAAGGTAGCCACTCCTGAACCAAAGGCCGCTCCAAAAGCTGCTCCAAAAGCTGAACCAAAAGCTGCTCCAAAAGCTGCTCCAATCGAAGAAACACCAGTTCCAGAAGAAGAAATCGATGCAGAAATCGTGAACGACATGTTTGGTGGTAAAGACCACGTCTCAATTATGTTCATGGGACACGTCGATGCCGGTAAATCCACCATGGGTGGTAATCTTCTTTACCTCACGGATGCGGTCGACAAAAGAACAGTCGAAAAGTACGAAAGAGAAGCTAAAGACGCCGGTAGACAAGGTTGGTACCTTTCATGGATTATGGACACCAACAAAGAAGAAAGATCCGACGGTAAAACCATCGAAGTGGGTAAAGCTTACTTTGAAACCGAGAAAAGAAGATATACTATTCTTGATGCACCAGGTCACAAGATGTACGTTTCCGAAATGATCGGTGGTGCCTCTCAAGCTGATGTGGGTATTTTGGTTATCAGTGCCAGAAAAGGTGAATACGAAACTGGTTTTGAAAAAGGAGGACAAACCAGAGAACATGCATTATTAGCCAAGACTCAAGGTATTAACAAGTTGGTCGTTGTGGTGAATAAGATGGACGATCCAACCGTCAAATGGTCTCAACAACGTTACAAGGAATGTACCACCAAATTGGCTGTTTACTTGAAAGGTATTGGTTATGCCAAAGACGATGTTTCATTCATGCCAGTCTCTGGTTATACTGGTGCTGGTTTGAAGGATAGAGTTCCAAGCAAGGAATGTCCATGGTATGAAGGTCCTTCCTTATTGGAATGGTTGGACGACATGAAGACTGTTGATAGAAAAATCAACGGACCTTTCATGTTGCCAATATCCGGTAAATTGAAGGATATGGGTCTTATTGTCGAAGGTAAGATCGAATCTGGACACGTCAAGAAGAACAACAACTTATTGTTGATGCCTAACAAAACCAAGGTTGAAGTCACCACCATTTATAACGAAACGGAACAAGAATGTGACCAAGCCTTCAGTGGTGAACAAGTTAGATTAAAGCTTAAAGGTGTGGAGGAAGAAGATATCCAACCTGGTTACGTGTTGACCTCTCTCTCCAACCCAGTCAAGACCATCACCAGATTTGAAGCCCAAGTTGCTATTGTGGAATTAAAATCCATTTTATCTAACGGTTTCTCTTGTGTCATGCATGTGCATACCGCTATTGAAGAGGTAAAATTCATTGAATTGAAACACAAGCTAGAGAAGGGTACTAATAGAAAGTCCAAGAAACCACCTGCATTTGCCAAAAAGGGTATGAAGGTTATTGCAGTCTTGGAAACTGCCGCTCCAATCTGTGCTGAGAGATACGCCGATTACCAACAATTAGGTAGATTCACTTTGAGAGACCAAGGTGTTACAATTGCCATTGGTAAGATTACTAAGATAGTAGAATAGTTTAGTTGTAGCATTATGAGTAAGTAATGGTAATGGTTTTTATATTTCATGCGTCAATCGTTATTCATAAGTCTATGCTATGGTTCTTTTGTAACTGATCGAAAGCCTCAATCAAGTTTTCAATACCTGTAAGAGTATTTTCATCAGGTCCTTTCCCAGGAGTAAACTTTGTGTGTGCAAAGTCGATGATGTTGAGGCTAGAGAGACATTTAATGACTTTCGGTGAAAGGCCATCGCTGGATTCGTCTTCTTCTTCTTCCTCCTCGTCCTCTTCATCACCACTCTCGTCTATATCCTCGTTTATAAGGGGATCGAAATCTTTCAATTCATTGATAGATAGAAGTACTTCTTTATTGTTTTCTATCATGAACAAAAGGGAACATGAATACATCCGAATTTCATAGTTTAATAAGCAATTATAAAGAAGTTGCAAACGCTTATAAAATTGAGAAAAATAATGGGCTCTTACTTTAGCATCTTTGACCCCCAAGCACACATATGTTTCTAAAGCATCGACTATATTGTCCTGTGTCAATGATTTCCCAAAAACTTTGTTAAAGCTGGCATATAACTGGTTTTTGTTATTCTGTACAATAGTAACTGTATCTTGTAAGTCCTCAAATTTGTCTTTCATGGTGGCTTCCAAATCCTGTTCCCTTTCAAGAAATACCTTCATTCCACATATACGATAATGCAATGATCCACTTGTAGTAGATCTACTCACTTTGGCGAGTCTTTCGATTTTTTCACTAGAAGTGTTCTCGTCATCAGTAAGCTTTGCTCCCAACTTGATATCCAAAATGCTTGGATTGACAAATTTTTCATACAAGTTATTTAATACTAAATATTTCACATCAGTAGGGGCTACAGTTTTCGGTATTTGAGAAGCCTCTACCTTGAATTTTTCAAGCTGGTCCTTCAAATTATCAACTTCTCCGCTTACACTGTTCTCAGTTAACACCCCCATGTACGTGGGGGTCCAATCGCTCAATATATCGCCCACACCGCTATATTGTTCAAGTTCACCAAGAGATTGGTCTATCTTTTGCAAATTTATATAAAATGCATTTTCCTGTTCAGAGAGCTTTTTTGCAAACAAACCTTTACCTACCAAAGTGCCTCCGTGGCCTGCAACTTGGTGTTCGGCTAACTGCATGAATTTACAATAGTTTAACCAAATTGAGATTGGAAAATTCTCCTGCACGCCAACGAGGCTAGGAACATTTCGCGATTCTAAAAAAAAACATCGTCATTTCTGTACACGAGTAATTGATAGAAGCATTAAAACCGTCGATCCTTTGAAGTAAAAGCCCGCCCGAGTTCACGCAAGTATACCCCGAGACGTCTAAAAGTAGAAGCATTATCAAAAACAACCATTCAGAATGAGCAATCCTTACAACTATGAGATGAAAAACTTATCCGAACAAGACGATTTCGTCGGGTTCATGAATGAAATTCAGGATATCAACAACCAATTAGACCAATACGGTGGTTTGATCTCTCTAATTTCCAACAAGCAAAGAAATTTGATTCAGGAAATCGAATTGGACGGTGAAGACAGTGAATACAACGCACAACAAGTTGATTCGTTAATTAATGAAGCCAAATCTTTACAAGAAAACTTGAAGTATAAGATCAAATCTATGCAAATCCCCTCGGCTCACAAAAACGAAAAGTCCAGAATTGACCAAATTGAAAACTGTAGACAAAGATTCTTGGAACAAATCCAAGAGTATAGAGTTATCGAAAATCAAAATAGAGAACAAACCAAATTGCAAGCCGAAAGACAATACAAAATCATCAAGCCCGATGCCAGTGCAGACGAAATTAAAGCTGTGATTGAAGACGGTGATGACAGTCAACAATATTTCCAACAAGCCTTGATGCAAAGTAACAGAAGGGGTGAAGCTAGAACCGTTTTGAATGAGGTTCAAAACAGACACAAAGAATTGTTGAAATTAGAAAGAACCATGGCTGAATTGACCCAATTGTTCCACGACATGGAGGAATTGGTCATTGAACAAGACCAGCCAATCCAACAAATCGACGAACAAGTTACCACCGCTCAGCACGATATTGAAGGTGGTTTGGCCCACACTGATAAAGCTGTCATCAGTGCTAAGAAGGCCAGAAGAAAGAGATTATGGTGTTTCTTGATCATTCTTGTCATTGTGGTTATTCTTGCGCTTATTCTTGGTATATACTTTGGTACTAAATAGGATTAAATGTTTTAATATGGAGTTTGCATCGCTTAAGCGAGACGATGTTTTGAGGAATGCTCTTAGTGTCCGGTCAGCATGCTCTGAGTATCTGCCTAGCATGCTCTTGGTGTCTGCCTAGCATGATCTTACTACTTAGATGCAACGGTCTCTTATGTCAAATGTCGAAGACCGTTCCAGGTTTTGGGTGTTACTAACGCTCGAAATTCGAAGCTGGCTTTTAGCTAGAGCATATATGGGGAAAGATTTCAGGATCCTTCAATTATCAAATAAATTGAAAAGCCACCATTGACAAATTCCTGTTTGGCATTGAGCTCACCAGGTTCACAAGCGCCAAATTGTATAGGCTGTTTAGCCTTCAGGGTGCATTTGCGCCAAATGACTGAGATTTCACATAAATTGCAATTACGAATGCTTGTAGCTCTTTTAGGTCTCAGATCAGTGGTTCTAAATAAACCAATGGCTATAGAAGGGCCGCAAAGCTACATTAAAGACGTAGCAAAAAGGTCAATGGCAAGATCAAAAGCTCAAAATGTACAAATTTGATAGTTTGGAAACCACACATCCCCAAAGGTATCACCATCGGTCCTCAATGTCATTAACCGCCTTGCCCCAATTGGTATGCAGGTAGCTTTAAGTGCGAAATTTTAGCGATGAGATGCATGCAAATATGTTGCAGAATTTAAGCATAACTCCGACGGAACCCATGTCTCAATGTCTCGATTGAACCCTTCGGTATACCCCAGCATTCGGACTAACCAATTTAATTAAATTAGCTTTAGTGCATTATTAGCCACAGAAATGTCTCGTATTTGGCCGTTGTCGTCCTAGGATGTCCTAGGAAGGAAGCTCCTTCGGAGCCCACTGGCCCAAACAAGCAGTGGACAGGTTGCATTGGGCGATGTCGGTACGAAGCTCGCCCTACGATTGCACCCTACTCGCACCGCAGGGTGCCGCGGCAGCATTTTTCGCCGCATAAGCCATCTCTTTTGGGAACCAATAAGATCGCACATAAAGAGATCTTGATAGCGGTCCGTTTAAAGATAAGGTCGCTTGGTACTAGACAATAGATTGAATAAAGTTAAATTTCTTTTTGCTCTGGATTTCTTTGGTTACTCCACAAAATCGACGAATCACGACACTCTTGTTCGAAATGACCATGATCCTCTTCCATTTGCAAAGTCATCTTAAAGCTCCAATTAATTGAAATTTAACTCTTCTCGACGAGTCAAGAAATTTTGCCGTTTGCAATATCCTAAAAAAGAACCCTTTTGCATTTGGTTACTCGAACGGCCCTAGCAGTGCGACATTTTGACGACATGGCGCCTTGACAGCCCTCATCGTACATTTCCGCGGAGCCTCCGTGACGGATGTGAATGCATTGAGACTCGGTTTTGATAGTGAGAAAGCTCACCAAATGGTGGTAGCAAAAGAGGCTTTAAATCACTGAATTCGCCTATTTGGGCAATCGAGACTACCCCAGACGACCACCATAACCCAGCCGTTGTTTCTGTAAGACATTTTTCGCAACAGTCTGATTGGATTCTCCGATGCATCTGACCGTTAATTCTTGGCCTTTTTTTGGCTTATTTTTTGATAAGACTTTTCATGGCATATAAAGGTAAGTGAAATTCCTTCTTTTTACAGTTATAGATTAAACCACCTTATGTCGGACGTTGAAAAAGATATTGGGTTGAAAGCCGAAAAGGCCCCCTCTGATACCATGGAATATGGTGAAGTTCAAGATGGAAAAGTCACTTTCTTGGGAAGAGCCTTGGGAATGTTCAAGGCAGAAACCAAAGGTGTGGAATTAGTCACCGATGAAGAGAAACAAGGTGATTCTTTGTGGAACGCCGCATCCATGTGGTTGTCTGCCAATATGGTTATTGCTACCTACTCGTTGGGAGCTTTAGGTGTTACGGTCTTTGGATTATCTTTCTGGCAATCGGTTTTGACCATCATCTTCTTTAATTTATTGGGTGTTGTTTCAGTTGCCTTTTTCTCCATTTTTGGTGCCAGATTAGGTTTAAGACAAATTCTTTTGAGTAAGTTCTTGGTGGGTAATATCACTATGAGAATTTTCGCTTTGATCAATGCAATTGCCTGTGTGGGTTGGGGTGCAGTCAACATTATGTCGTCGGCTCAATTAATTGCCATTGTTAACAACCAAGCATGTCCTCCATGGGTTGCATGTTTGATTTTGATCATTTTGACGGTTTTGATTACCATTTTCGGTTACCATGTGATTCATTTATACGAAAAATGGGCTTGGGTTCCCAATGTGGCTGTTTTCATCGCCATCATCGCCAGATTAAAGATCGCCGATGTGTTCACCGCTGGTGAAATGGTTGGTGGAGTAAACACCGCCGGTGGTGTGTTATCTTTCGGTTGTACTGTTTATGGTTTTGCTACCGGTTGGACCACTTTGGCCTCCGATTACACCGTGTACCAACCTAGAAACATCAGTGGTGTTAAGATCTTCTTGTGGGTCTACATTGGTTTGATCATTCCTTTGATGTTCAGTATGATTTTGGGTGCTGCCAGTGCCATGGGTACGTTAACCAATGCCAGATACGCCGAATTGTACGAAAAGTACTCGATTGGTGGATTGGTGTACGCCATTTTGGTCGAAAACTCCTTGGGGAAATTCGGGGAATTCTTGTGTGTTTTGTTGGCTTTGTCTACCGTTTCCAACAACATTCCAAATATGTACTCCATTGGGTTATCCATCCAAGCAGTGTGGTCCGGTTTGATCAAAATTCCAAGAATCGCCTGGACCATTATTGGTAACTGTGTTACCTTGGCTATCTGTATTCCTGCCTACTACCACTTCGAGGCCGTTGTGGAGCACTTTATGAGTATGATCGGATACTATTTGGCCATTTACCAAGCCATTTCCTATTCCGAGCACTTTTTCTACAATAAGGGTAAATGGTCCGCCTACGATTACGAAAACCACTTGGACTACAAATCCCACCCATTGGGTATTGCCGGTACCATCGCCTTCTGCTTTGGTGTGGCCGGTACCGTGCTTGGTATGGCCCAAGTGTGGTACATCGGACCCTTGGCTAAGCCTATTGGAATGTTTGGAGGTGATATTGGGTTCGAATTGGCTTTCGGGTTTGCTTTCATCGCTTTCAACATAACCAGACCATTGGAAAAAAAATACTTGGGAAGATAATTGTATAGTAATAAAGGTAATGAGATTCGTAGCACAGTTGGCAAAAAGGGCCCATTTGCAGCCATCTTTCATGCATTTTAGCCGAAGCCGCTTCACCATTTTGCCCAAACGGGCCAGATGCTTCGTTTTAGGCCATGCCCGCCTCGTAATGATCTCCATCCATGCACTTAGATATGCAATCTACGATGATCTGGTGTACGGGTGTGCATAAAGCTTAATTGGCAGGCTGTCCAATCGCCTTATCAAATTCGGATTATCTTGGGTAGTGCGCGGACCTCCTAGGACCGTTTGGCTAAGAAAATGTACCAAGCTTTTCAGCTGTCAAAAAGGTCCCTGAACAATTTACGGAGAATTCCACAATGCTGATGCATTCAGCGTGGTCCCCACATTGTGTGCATGCATTTTCACTGCAAATCGCCAGTGGTTTCGTGTTGGGGCAATCTACACGGCACCCCGTCGGACGGTAAGTTCCATGGAACGGCAGCAAAAAAATGTCGTGCTCATCATATTTCTTTTTGAAAAATTTTTGATAAGGTTTAACAAAAATATAAAAAGTGAGGAAATTTCTTTCAAATTGTTATTGGACTGTCCATTCATTCTTTCGGTTGTAAATATCTCAAAACAATAAACTATGGATGCTGAAAAAGAATTAGGAGTGGAGAAAAAATCCTTCACCTCCGTTGAAAACTCCGTTGAGGACCAAGGTGAGTCTACCCCAACCAAATTGGGCTGGATTAATAGAGCTGCTGCCAAAATGAAGGTGGAGACCAAGGGGATCGAATTGGTCACCGACGAGGAAAAGACCGATGATTCATTATGGAACGCCGCTTCTATGTGGTTTTCTGCCAATTTCGTCATCGCTACCTACGCTTTGGGTGCCATTGGTATTACTGTTTTTGGAATCTCCTTCTGGCAGTGTGTCTTGACGATTATCTTCTTCAATATGTTGGGGGTTGTTTCCGTTGCATTTTTCTCCATTTTCGGCCCTAAGTTGGGTTTAAGACAAGTCATTTTGTCCAAGTTCTTGGTGGGTAACATCACCATGAGAATTTTCGCCGTTATTAACGTCATTGCCTGTGTGGGTTGGGGTGCAGTCAACATTATGTCTTCTGCACAATTGATGCACATTGTCAACAACCAAGCATGTCCACCATGGGCCGCCTGTTTGATTTTGGTCATTTGTACCATCTTGGTCACCTTTTTCGGTTACAACGTGATTCACATGTACGAAAAATGGGCTTGGGTTCCAAACGTGGCTGTTTTCATTGCCATCATCGCCAGAATGGCCATGGCTGGTACTTTCACTGCCGGTGAAATGGTTGGTGGTTCCACTACTGCTGGTGGTGTTTTGTCTTTCGGTGGTTCCATTTTCGGTTTCGCTACTGGTTGGACTACTTATGCCTCGGATTACACCGTTTACCAACCTAGAAATGCCAACTCAACCAAGATCTTCATCTGGGTTTTCTTCTGGTTATACCTTCCTTTGGTTTTCACTATGATTTTAGGTGCCGCTTGTGCTACCGGTGTGCAAACCAACACCAGATGGGCTGAATTATACGACAATTACTCTGTTGGTGGATTGGTGTATGCCATTTTGGTCGAAAACTCCTTGGGAAGATTCGGTGAATTCTTATGTGTCTTGTTGGCTTTGTCCACTGTGTCTAACAACATTCCAAACATGTACTCCATCGCATTGTCTGCTCAAGCTGCTTGGTCTCCATTTGTCAAGATCCCAAGAATCTTGTGGACTATTGCCGGTAACTGTGTTACTTTGGCTATCTGTATTCCTGCCTACTACCATTTCGAAGAAGTTGTCGATAACTTCATGAACATGATTGGTTACTACTTGGCCATTTACCAAGCCATTTCCTATTCCGAACATTTCATTTACAATAAGGGTAATTTCGGTGCTTATGACTACGAGAACCACAAAGACTACAAGTCCCACCCATTGGGTCTTGCAGGTACTTTTGCTTTCTGCTGTGGTGTCGGAGGTGTCGTTTGTGGTATCTCCCAAGTGTGGTATATCGGCCCCGTTGCCAAATACATCGGATTGTATGGTGGTGATGTTGGTTTCGAATTAGGTGCAGGTTTTGCATTCGTTGGTTATAACTTGACCAGATCTTTTGAAAAGAAATATATCGGTCGTTAAATATGTAGATTAATGTGAATAAAAGAGAATGACATACAGGGTATAGTTTTTGCAAGAACTCTAAGATCGAATAAGAAGAGTTGGAGCGTCGTTTTCGCAAGAAAGCCCTCTTTGATCGAATGAAAGGGTCATTGAAAGTTGTGGGTGCTTGGTCCGGTGCTTAACCCGCTTCTGGGACCGCTGCCTCGTCCGGGCCTACTTCAGGGTGCCATCGCCCCACGATGGTCTCATTACCTCATCACGAGCCTCTTCGCGTTCTCGCACGTGACATGACTAATTAGTTCATGACTCTTGCAGATAATTTTTCACTTTCTTTAATTAGCTGTTAATAATGTCAAGCCCACAAAATATTGCTAGCAGCTTCCAAAAAGCCTTGAACATTTCAGGCTCACCCAACGCTGTCTCCACTTCGCCCACTCAATCGTATTTGAGCGGCTACGTCCCCAGCAATCAAAAACCAACCAAGACCTTGAAGCCTTTCTCCACCGGTGATATCAAAATTTTGTTGTTGGAAAACGTCAACCAAACCGCCATTGACATCTTCAAGACCCAAGGTTACCAAGTGGAATTCTACAAGACCAGTTTGCCCGAAGCCGAATTGATCGAAAAGATTAAAGATGTCCACGCCATTGGTATTAGATCAAAGACCAAATTGACGGAAAAGATCTTAAGTAACGCCAAAAATTTACAGGTTATTGGATGCTTCTGTATTGGTACGAACCAAGTGGACTTGGAATTTGCCGCCAAATCGGGTATTGCAGTTTTCAACTCGCCTTTCTCCAACTCCAGATCGGTTGCCGAATTGGTCATTGGAGAGATCATCTCTTTGGCCAGACAACTCGGTGATAGATCCATTGAGATGCACACCGGTACCTGGAACAAGGTCAGCTCCAGATGTTGGGAAATCAGAGGTAAAACTTTGGGTATCATCGGTTACGGTCACATTGGATCTCAATTGTCTGTGTTGGCCGAAGCCATGGGTATGAATGTGATTTACTACGATGTCATGATGATTATGGCTTTGGGTAACTCCAAACAGGTTTCCACTTTGGATGAGCTTTTGTCAAAAGCCGACTTTGTCACCTGTCACGTTCCTGCCACTGCTGACACCAAGAACTTGTTGAGTGGCCCACAATTCAGCGCCATGAAGGACGGTGCTTACGTGATAAATGCCTCCAGAGGTACCGTTGTGGACATTCCTGCTCTTGTGCAAGCCATGAAGGTTGGTAAGATTGCCGGAGCAGCCTTGGACGTCTACCCACACGAACCAGCTAAGAATGGTGAAAACTTATTCAGCAACGACTTGAACGATTGGACCGCCGATTTGACCTCTTTAAGAAACGTCATTTTGACCCCACACATTGGTGGTTCCACCGAAGAAGCTCAAAGTGCCATTGGTGTGGAAGTAGCTACTGCCTTGACCAAATACATCAACGAGGGTGACTCCACCGGTGCCGTGAATTTCCCAGAAGTCGCTTTGAGAGGCTTGGACTTGGACGCACAAAACACCGTCAGAGTGTTGTATATCCATCAAAACGTCCCCGGTGTTTTGAAGACCGTCAACAACATTTTGTCCATCTACAACATCGAAAAACAATTTTCCGACTCCAGAGGCGAAGTTGCTTACTTGATGGCCGATATTAGCGATGTTGACGTAAGCGACATCAAGAGCTTGTATGCCCAATTGGAACAAACCCCTTACAAAATAGCCACCAGATTATTATATTAGATTTATAGTATCAAGAATAAAAGACGTAATATGAAGTATGTTGTGGTACGCGCACGCCCCCGATCTTGAAAGTGGTCGCGATATTCAACTGTAAAACTTACAGTGGCAAGAATGGCTTTGGTATCAGCAGCTCCGTACTTAGCTCTTCTTAATGAATCTGACGACGATCTTAGGTCGCATGCGTTGACGTCGTTGAATGACGTGGTTGACCAATTATGGGCCGAAATCGCCAACAGCATAAATGACTTGGAGGACTTGTATGAAGACAGCAGTTTTGAAAAACGAGCTTTGGCAGCCCTTATCATTTCCAAGGTGTACTACAACTTGGGAGATTTCGAGGCATCTGTGAAGTATTCTTTAGCGGCAGGAGAAGAGTTTGATTTGGACGAGAAATCACAATACATTGAAACAATCGTCTCGAAGTGTATCAATTTATATACAAGTTTATCACAGAAGAAGTTTAGCGATGCTTCTGTTGAGATTGATCCCCAATTGACCGGGATTTTCGAAAAGATGTTGAAGAAATGTACCCACAACAAGGACTTTAAGTTGGCATTGGGTATTTCGTTGGAAGCTTTCCGTTTGGACCTCGTGGAGGATATTTTGAAATCTCAATGCAAAGAGAACAACGAGAATGCCTTGAACTTGATCAATTATGTTTTGTTGTGCTCCAACAATGTCATATCTAACGTCGAATTCAGAACTAAAGTGCTTGAAGAATTGGTAGACTTATTGTTATCATTGAGCAATCAAGACTACTTCACCATCTTCAAGATCATCATCCAATTGAACGACTACAACTTGGCTGTCAGCATATTCAAGAAATTGTATGAGAAAGACATGATCTTGGTTGCTTATCAAGGCGCTTTTGATCTTGTTAATTCAGCATCCCAAGAGCTTTTGGATAACATCATCAACGAACTTTCCAGCGACGAGACTTACAACAAATTGACTTACATTTTAAGTGGTGTACCAACTTGTGATTTGGATATTACCTTCCTTTACAAAAGCAACAACACCGATATAAGCATTTTGAACAAGACCAAAAATTCTTTGGAAGGTAGATCCTCCATTTTCCATTCGGCTGTGACTTTTGCCAACGCCTTCATTCACGCAGGTACAACCGATGATTCTTTCTTCAGAAAGAACTTAGAATGGTTGGGTAAAGCAACAAACTGGTCGAAATTCTCTGCAACAGCTGCTTTGGGTGTAATTCACAAAGGCAATTTGTCTCAAGGTAGAAACATTTTGAAGCCTTACTTACCTGGATCTTCAGGTGCTACACATACAAAAGGTGGTTCACTTTTTGCACTTGGTTTGATTTTTGCTGGTCATGGTAGAGAAACCATCGATTACTTAAAATCTTTCTTGAATGAAAATGGTAATTCAGCCGGCAATAATGATACCGATGTAATGTTACATGGTGCATGTCTTGGTAGTGGTGTTGCGGGAATGGCTCTGAACAACGAAAGTTTGTACGAAGCGTTGAAGGTTGTTTTATACAGTGATTCTGCAATCTCAGGTCAAGCTGCTGGTTTAGCTATGGGTTTGGTTATGTTGGGTTCTGGTAACGAGGAAGTTATTAACGACATGTTAACTTATGCTGAAGAAACTCAACACGAGAACATAATTCGTGGTTTGTCCATTGGTATTGCTTTGTTGAATTTCGGTAAAGAATCTGCAGCAGATAAGTATATTGATGAGTTGATGTCTAAAGAAAACAGTATCTTGAGATATGGTGGTGCATTCACTATTGCATTGGCTTATGCAGGAACTGGTAATAACCAAGCCATCAAAAAGCTTTTGCATTACGCTGTTTCAGACCCCTCCGATGATGTCAGAAGAGCTTCCGTGATGTGTTTGGGTTTTGTTTTAATCAGAAATTACACTGCAGCCCCACAAATTGTCGAATTATTGTCCCAATCACATAACCCTCATGTTCGTTATGGTACGGCTATGGCTTTGGGTATATCATGTGCTGGTAGAGTTTTACCTTCAGCTATTGAAGTTTTGGAGCCATTAACCAAGGATCCAGTTGATTTCGTCAGACAAGGTGCCTTAATGGCAACTGCCATGATTTTAATTCAAAGCAACGAAGAATTATATCCTAAGGTCAACGACTTCACTAAATTATATGCTGATACGATCAAGAACAAACATGAAGATGCATTAGCCAAATTTGGTGCCACCCTCTCACAAGGTATCATTGATGCTGGTGGACGTAATGTGACCATCAGTTTGGAAAATCCTAATACTAACACATTGAATATGAAATCAATTGTTGGTTTGACTGTCTTTTTGCAAAGTTGGTACTGGTTTCCATTAGCTCACTTTTTGAGTTTGTCTTTTACTCCAACCTCAATTATTGGTATTTCCAAGGACATCAAAATTCCAAAGTTTGAAATAAATTGTCATGTCAATGAAAATATTTTCAAATACCCACCAAAAATAGAGGAAACCAAGGAGAACAAGCCAGATAAATTAGCAACAGCTGTCTTGTCCACGACCGCCAAAGCCAAAGCTAGGGCAAAGAAGATCAAGAAGGAAGACGAAGATGATATGGAAGTTGATGCCCAAGAAGAAAAGGATAAAGGCGGAGATAAGGAAGAGGTAAAGGAAGAAATAGATGATGAAAAGAAGAACGAACCAGCAGTGATTCGTTATAGCAAGGTTCCTTACAAGATCGAAAACTTGTCCAGAGTCTTGCCAGCACAAGCAACTTACGTGTCATTCATCAAAGATAACAGATTTGTCCCTATAAAGAAATCGAGAGGATTGTCAGGTATCGTTGTTTTGGAGGATACTAAACCAGGCGAAAAGTTCGAGGTCATCAAGACCGTCAGACAATTGAATGTCACTGAAGCACCAATGCCAGAGCCTTTCACATTATCTGGTGATGATTTAGAGGATGATAAGGATTAGAAGAAATAATATAATACACACAACAAATTGATTATACGGTTATAACTGAACGCGTTTATTCTGATATCTAAATTTAAGAACTAGAAACTAATGTACATCGATCATACTTGGAAAACAGCAATCACAGCACGGTGATCACTACAATTGAAGCCCTTGTACTCATTTGAAATGATCTCATGTTTCAAAATCTTTGAATCTTTGGTACCCCAAATGAAGTCAATTGAAGATTCCTCTTCTCCCTTGCCGAAGCCAGTCATGGTGTATTCGTGACCACATTTTTCAGCACAATGCAAGGAACTTTCAAGAAGCCCTCCTTGTTCGAATGTCTTGTACGCTTCGTGGTTCTTTCTACTGTTCAAATCCCCACACAAAATGCTGGTCCCTTCGGTTTTCGACATCAAATTCATGATTTGCTTCGAACTGTTGATTCTGGCTTGCTTTCCTTTGTGGTCGTAGTGGGTATTCAAAAAGTTTATAACCTTACCCAGTTGCTTGTGTTTGATCACAACCACAGTAACAATTCTTTCCAAGGCTGCGTCCCAACCTTTACTTGGTCTATCTGGAGAATCACTCAACCAGTAAGTTCCCGAGGAAAGAATTTCCCAGTCATTCTTCTTGTACAAAATAGGGGCAAATTCACCCTTTTTGTCCCCATCCAGTCTTCCACATCCAAAATAGGCCCAGCTGGAGCCCAATCCACGCATGATGTCTTGCAACATGTTGTACTTCACCTCTTGTAAGCCCACCAAAGTGGGCAATTGACTGCTATTTTGCAAAATATAATTGATAACACCCTCCTTTCTTGTCGACCAAGGCTCTTCCCCCTTCATCATGTTGTTATTTTCCTGTCTGACATTATGGCAGTAGATTTGAATTTTAGCTGGCGGTAACTCGCTATTTTTGCTGTGGACTTTCGTAGAGTCTAACGAATTCTTTTGTGGTTTTGGCTTGTTTTTGTGTTCCTTGTATTTCTTCTCGGCAAACTTGGTAACTTGACCTGCAATAAATCCTCCAATTCCCATTATATCTGTAGATTTAGAAGATATTTCAATTGCTGGAGTGTCTCGTGTGACTAGAATTTCAGTTGGGGCACGACTAGCTATTATTGCTGTAAGAACCCCAATTAGAGCAGTTATTGGACAGTTAAGAAGATTGTGCATATAAAATCATACACTCGTAACTACTTATATCATTCAATTGTGAAGAAGATTCGATCTTGAATTGGTTCCTAATTGAATTTTGGGTTTAACTTAGTTTTGTGGTTTACGCTGGTTGATTCTTTCATTATGAAAACGACCTGATAAAATGTGCGTTGTTTGTATTCTCTTTGTGGTGTAGTTCTAATCAAAATAATGACCACAGCTCCAGATGGCTTAAAATGTAAGATTTTCAAGAAGGCTTGGATGAATTGAGCCTCTCACAGTGAGTGTCTACTTTAGCAGAAGACATGATCAACATAGGCCGGCTAATGACCAATTTTTTATCTGACTTTTTGTCTGTTCTTTTCAAGGCTCCCTTCAACCACATCATAAGTTGCATAAGCAATTGTGATTTGAACTTATTTTATATATCAAATACAATATTGAGTCTCGCACACCCTTTGGTTGCAAATTTCCCTAATGGTCACCTCACAGTAATCAAACCTTATCTACGAAAAGACGGCTATGATCTATAATTATCAATGCTTGGCATTATCTCAGGCTATGTGTTGTTTGCAGCCAAATACCTCAGGTAAATTTACTAAAAATAGACATTTTTATAGAAGTGGGCATACCCAGCTGTGCCTCTTTGAGTGCAGTCTAAATAAGGTTCTCGAATAATTTGTATGCATGAAAAGGGGTTGTAACCTTGCAACGTGCAAACTAGGCAAAAAGCCTTAATAGACACCATATGAGTGGCAAGCAGCAAGCTTACTTTTTACGAAGCGAAATAGAATAGTAGAGTGCTGGAGCGAATTTCTTTTGCATGACAACTGCAATAAACTCGAATTGAATTAATGTAATTTGAAATATGTTTCTAACAAGCCAAAAGCATCTAAACTGACGTATATATCATATAAAAATACGAAGGAGGTGGAGATAATTTCACTCTATGGCAATAACATAACCTCAAATATTAAAATGCGAGAGGCGGTCGTTGACCGTTGCGTAAAACAATGTAAATCCAAGAGAAGGCAGATACTTAAGAGGGGTTCAAAACTAACCCCATTTTGTGCGTTATTTTGAGATAAAAACTTTGCTAAAAACGACTTTATCGCTGCAAACTTAATTTAAAAGACTCAAAGCCGAAGTGGAAAAGGTAAAAAACATATATTGGAGATAGGCTACCTATAATAGCGGTTAATTGGATGAGAGGCGCAAACTTTCGTCAAAGTCGTACATCTCAAGCAAACACCACATGAATTTTTGGGGACATTTGTAGATTCTTCTAAAAATCTAATATTTACAAATATAACACAGACGTGTTCCCTCTCTGATATAAGTTCAGCAAACTCATCCCTACTCCATAGAAATCGAACTGTCCAATTGGAAGGACTGGATCGTGGACTTTGCAAGTCATCACGATCAAACAAATATTATTGAATAGTTAGTTAATTAGTTAATTATCATCATGCAAAAGTTTCATTACCATTATCATCAGGGGCCTATAGCACACTCATCTTTGACGATATGCTCTTTGGTAGTCCCTTATCTTCGAATGGCTTTGCCTGTCTTTTGAAAGGATCAGCTTGTTGCTTGGATGATTTCTTAGAACGCTTCGTAAAGTTCAAGATCTTTTGTATTCTAGTTGTAAACGACATAAGTACAATTAAAGAATTAATTCTTTGTGAAGAAAACCAAGGGGATTTTTTCCTCTATTTATATTTAACTTTTTGGCAAGGGATTGCAAAATTTTATACCGTACATTTGAATAAATGTGTAAGCAGTATTAATTTTACACCTAAGTCGTGTATGATCCTGCATGTATGCAGGCGCACATCCATTTTGGCACCGGATGATGAATTCGGTCGAAGAAGGAAAAGATGACTCAACTAACTTTTCTCGTAAATCGACCCGATAAATGCCTACAAAAGTTTAATGATATTAGTTTGATCGAGTGGCTCATTTTCAACCAATGCAACCCGGGGGTAGTTCAATTGGAATTGCTAATCAACGTTTTTCATCATATATAACCTATGAGTCTTTCGCAGCGTATGACGAATCGGGCGACTTG
The DNA here is from genome assembly GCA_030571075.1 of Yamadazyma endophytica. Taxonomy (NCBI): domain Eukaryota; kingdom Fungi; phylum Ascomycota; class Pichiomycetes; order Serinales; family Debaryomycetaceae; genus Yamadazyma; species Yamadazyma endophytica. The sequence goes on from JAJLXA010000003.1 coordinate 1,286,720, forward strand.
GCCCAAATAGGAAATTTTGGCTTCGGGCGAAACAGTTTTGGGCTGATGACTATTATTACATCTTAGGCGTTAGGTCCGCTTAACACCAATTTTTCCCGGCATTGCAACCATAACTGGATAATTAGGTAAGTACATCTGCATGATGCGCTAGCCGTATTTATCCGCATCCTACTCACTCCGCGATGTCCTCTTGCAGATCTCTGTTGCGTCAATATGCTGTCATTCCCCAAGCTTCGGCTTTAACAACGACATTGTGCAGTCTATTAGTTAAATTTTGAGACCAACTTATTCTAATCTGTCGTGGTTTCAATATGAATATCATTATTAGCTGCTTTTAATTGGATAGTGAGATTTAGAACCTAATATTACTCTATCGGGAGCAATCAGGGCATTGTACGCTTTCGTATCATGACGGCCTGGTCCGTTTAATGCTTATGGAGAAACGAGGAAAGGGTTCTAGCGGGTGTGTCAGGACATTCATCTCCGGTGAGCCTTTTAGGGTAATTCCTAAAAATTTTATTATTGCGAGTTGATTGGTGAATGCTAGAGAGCTTTACAAGAGCGTCTGCTAATTGAATCAATGGGGAGTTTTAGCTTATACTGTAATTGGTCCGTCTGGAGCAAAAAACAAAACCCAAAAAATAATGAAGGATGCGAGGTTCGAACTCGCGCGGACACTGTCCAACAGATCTTAAGTCTGCCGCCTTAGACCACTCGGCCAACCCTCCATTTCTAACTTCATTTAGGTCCAAATTTATCACGACGAATGGTTTCTTTGTATCCAGTTCTCTCGTCATTAGGGTGTTTCTGTGTGTGTTTACAGTACGAGGATAATGTTTCTGGTTTACAATCAACGTACTTGCAGGCTATGTTTGGGTATCCTCCTTTGTTTCCTCATTTTTACTAATTTCATCATTGTTCAATATGAGGAAGGTGAAGCCGACTACTTGCGTCGGTAGTGTTTTGCTGGTTGTGTTTTGCTGGTTTTGTTTCTCCCTCCGGTTCAAAATATATAGACAGACCAAAAAAGTGTTTCTGTGCATCCAAAAATGTCTGGAACCACACAAAAGGCACACATTATGCCGACAGTCTCAATATGCAGATTGCCTCAATAGGCTGGCAGTCTCTTTCCACAGCCAAAGACACCCTCAAAATGCCTTCTTTCCGATCCGTGTATTTTCAACCGTACCAGTGATTGGGGCCATCTTTGGAACTCTCAACGGTGCAAGTTTAATCCCATTTCGTCACCAGCAAATCACCAAATTCTCCTCCATCTCTTGAGCATCTTCAAGGCGAGTGCTTTGTTGCATTGACGCATAGGGGTCCTCTTCACCCATATTTATCGATATTTCCTTCTTTTGTTTCTCGATCCTTGGTCGTCTGCTTCGTCAATGCTTCGTCAATGCTTCGTTGGCGCCTCCAAACTCTATCTTGTATCTGGTGCTTCAGCCTCACTCTAAAGCTTCGACTCAATTCAATCGTAAATTTACCGCCAAACGCCCATTTTTTACAATCTTCTATCAAACAATGGCCATCGCCAACGCCGTCGTACCAAACTCCCTAAGATCTGCCCCTCCCTTTCCATACCTGAATACTTGAACGATTATACCGAGATATGAAAACGACGTGCGCCGCACAACCGTTTATTTAAGGCTAAATGGAACCACCGTTGCCCAAATAAGGCGTGGTTACATGCAAAAAGCCGCTTTAAGGCATTGACTGGCTACAACGACCTAAATTGTGGTCAATTCCGACTAACTTCACCACGGACTCCAAGAAGAACTTCCCCCCAGGATTTTTTCCGACCGTTATCATTGATAAGGACGGGCTAAATTTTTAAATTTCCTATCTATTGCGCACCAGTTTTTCCATGCATTTAGCTACTTTTTTCTCAATCGGATATATAAGGCATCTGATTTGAAAAATAGTGTTTAAGCTTTAAAGTTTTTATACCAGTTTTAAGTTGAGTTTGCAGCGAATCAACTTTTGCAAGGGATATTTAAATACTGGAGAAATTACACAAGTTAGATTTACGGGGCTTTCAATCAAGACTTTTCAGTAATGGTTTCATGGTCAGAAATTCAGTCCAAACTAGTGGTGGACACCCAACCATCGTCGTTCAGCGATGGAATACTAAAGTCGAACATATCACTTGACCCTGTGCCTTTAAATTCAGATCAAAGACGGTGGAGCTGGCCGTCCATCTTGGGGTTTTGGATAGCAGAGGCTTTTTCCATTAGTATGTACCAAGTTGCTTCCAGTTCTATTGCTGCCGGGTTATCACCAGGTTTGGCTATTGCTGCTATCATTGTGGGCCATATTATCGTCTGTATACCCGCCATGTTGAATGCCTATGTGGGAGCTATCAGAGGCATCAATTTTCCTATCACCATGAGATACACTTTTGGAGTCAGAGGTGCTTATTTCGGGGTGTTTGTAAGAGGGGTGGTAGCCTTGATTTGGTTCGGTACACAAACGTACCAAGGTGGGCTTTGTGTTGATAGTATGTTGAGAGCCATATGGCCCTCTTTTGCACGTTTTCCTAACAAATTGCCCGAATCAGCTCATGTGACTTCGGCCCAATTATTGTGTTTCTTTATCTTTTTGATCTTGCAAATGCCTGTGTTGTGGCTAAGCATCAACCAGTTGAGAGTGTTTTTCTTTGCTAAAATCATCATTATGCCAATTTTCGGGATTGTTTTATTTGCCTGGGCCGTTTCTCAGGCCAATGGATTTGGTCCGATTTTCAGCCAGGGCAATCACATCCTTGACGGTACTCCCACAGTGGTAGTTTTCTTCAGGTGTATGATCTCCGCTATTGGTCCAAAGGCGACCTTGGCCTTGAACATCACCGATTTCACGAGATATGCCACCAAGCCAAAACAAGTGTGGTGGCCTCAGTTTGTCGGTTTGGTCATCTTGGTCACCTTATGTGGTATTTTGGGTATCGTGGTCACTTCTGCCACCAAGGTCATCTACGGGGTGGATACCTGGAATCCTTTGGAAGTGTCTGATTTGTGGAACAACAGAGCCGCCCAATTCTTTTCGTCATTTTGCTGGGCCTTGGCCATTGTGGGAACCAACATTCTGGCCAACTCGGTGTCGTTCGCCAACGATTTGTGTCTTTGGTTTCCAAAGTACATCACTCCAAGAAGGGGTGCTTTCATTTGTTGCGTCATTGCTGTTGCAACCAATCCATGGCAAGTCCAAAACAACGCCGTCAGTTTCTCCAAGTTTTTGGGTGGTTACACCTTATTTTTGGCTCCACCTGCTGCTATCATGATTGTCGACTATTTCATCTTGAGAGGACGTCAAATGGATTTGCCAGGTTTGTACCACATGAAAGGACCCTACTATTTCTTCAAAGGGTTCAATATCCCGGCCTTCATTGCATTTTGCTGTGGTATTGCTCCAAATTTGCCAGGTTTAGCTTGGGCTACTGGAAACACTTCGGTGCCAAAAGGGGCCGTGTACTTATACTCTGTGAGTTATATTACTGGTGTAGTGGTGGCTGGAACGGTATACTACAGTTTGTGCAGATTTGTACCAAAGTTGTGGATGGCCAATCTCGAAACGTTCCAACCATCGGAGCTTTATTACGAGGCTGATGCGATGTCACAATCGCCCTCTTTTTCAGAGATTTCTAATGAAAAGACGACCGTCGCTGTCAAGCAAAAGGATTTGAACGAGTAAATGTGACGGTTGCAAAACTTCGGTCTAGGAATACGCCTAGTTGAGTTTTATCGAAGTAAGTGTATAGAGTGTGTATAGAATAAAACTATGGGTATGGTAATGGATCCGTATGGGTGTGTATACTTTGACAGCACCCAAAGATGGACCTCCTTTAAGCGGCACCGATGGGTCTTTGTTGGCACCACCACCGCGCATCAAATCTCATCGCCAAACGCGAGATCAATGAAACACAACTCATGGATTATGATACCTCTCATGTCAACGTAGAGCCCAAGGACTATGAGTTATGGCTTCAAATGGCTGCCGACAACAAGATTAACATCAAGAATTCGTGGAATTTTGCGCTTATAGATTACTTTTATACCCTTTCTAAACGGCCTCAAGTGAATTTTCAGAAAGCTTCTGCCATTTTGGACGGGTGTATTAAAATATACAGCTCTAGGGTGGATTCGGTGGCGTTGGAAACCGGAAGTCTTTTGAGTGGGTTGGCATATGAACGTAACGACATCCAGGATTTCGACGATGATACGAATCTGGACAAGCCTCTAAAAAACAGAACGAAGGTTCATTATACTTTGGTGAAATCGTTTGAAAATCTAAGGTTGAAGAATGTAGAAAAGGAGTTGGTTGTAGATCCTATGTTCAAGAAAACTATTGCCGATTTTGACGAAGGCGGCTGTAAAAGCTTGTTGTTGAACATGCTTAACGTAGACAAAAGCATGAGAGTGATTCTAGACACTGCAGATTCGAAAGAAGCCCGCCAGGACGATTCTGACGCACAATTGCAGGCGGAAAATAATGTAATACATCCTTTGCGTTGGGAACGGTTGAAAAATATCTTTTACAAAAAAGGCCCTGTCGAAAGCTTTGAAATTTCAGAGTCTATAGAAGGACTCAAATATATGATTAGTCCAGAGTCTACCGACTTGGCTCCTCCACAAGAGGATTACAGAAGTACTTACCTTGGTAATTTTGAACCGGAAATAAACAATGAGTACGAAAGTGACAATGACGAATTTAACGATTATAATGACATTTATGAGCAAACAGAACAAGTTTTAGATTATGAATTGATGGAATATTTCGATAACAATTTCAAGCGTGTAAGTACCAGAGAAGACTACTGGAAAGTCAAGCAAATGAAAAGGCGATACGAGAGAGTCCGAAAACCCAGAGTTCCCAAACTCAAGGAATTAAACACGATTGATTTCACCAAGAAAGTGGACTTTGAAGCAGAAGAAGCGTTTGAAAACGAAGTATTTTCACAGAGTGTGGCCAGAATTAACTTACCTAAAGTGCACCGGAAAATTGATGACAAGTTCAATTACCATTGTGTGCCTAATGATAATGAGAAGGTGACTAGTAAGAATTTGGTGAAATTCTATTTAAAAGACAAGGTTATAAAAAGCTTCAGAAAGAACCGAATACTTTCAATAAATTCGATTGCAGAATCTCCTAATGAAGATCCGGGGCTTGTTGAAATGGAACCTGATTTCAGTGAACATGACTCTCCAGATTATAACGCACCATCACGACTTTTAGATGAAATCACCAGAGAAGAATTAGCCGATTTAGATCAGACATATCTAGAGCAGAGTGTTTATGATCAGACCTATAGCGACTACAAACCATTTGCATTAAACCATGAAAAACTATCAAAGAAAATAGACATAAAGCATATAAAAGAACTCATGATGAATAATATCACTGACACCATAAAATTCAGTGACATTATTTCCAGCATTCCCAAAGATTTAAACGGATCTACAAGCGTATATTTTATATGTTTGTTGCATCTATGTAACGAATACAATTTAAGCATTGAAAATATTAAGGATGATTTGCTTGTACATAAAAGTTAACATGACCTATGTTAACTAAACACTCTAGAATTAAAAGTAGCTGCTTTAAATGTTTCCTCATTTACTCGGCCTTATCAGACATAACTTGTTTAACAGGTTCGGTATCATTAATGTATAATTTATGCTCTTGGATGTACCTTATTACGGAATTCGGTAAAAGATATTGTACAGACATTCCTCTTCTTATAAATAATCGGATTTTCGTTGACGAAATATCATTATAAATCAATTGCTTGATCACCAACACATTTCTTCGATGCTCATACATAATGTCATGACTCAAGAGGAAACTACGGACATCGCTTCCGGTTCTTTCCACTATCAAACACCCGTATTTTCCTAGAATATGATGCAAATCCAAGTCTGCCCACACATCAGGTTCTCCCATTGACTCAATCAAATCACCACCTGCTAAAAGCATGATTTTCACACCTCTTTTCACCCCAGTTTCGGTCAATATTCCTCCTCGTTTGATATTTATCTCTTCATTAAAATGGTCCAAAACCAATGCGGTTCGGGTGTACTTGGGCTGTAAACTTTCCCAGGCGTCTACCATGAGCCACGAACTGGTACGTTCACAAGCCAATTCACACATCCTAACTCTATGGTGTGCGGGTGCCAACCCTTGTTTTTTGTAATTGGAACTTACGGGACTGTAATATCCACCAATGACCTCGAATCTGGTTTGTTCATTGATAGCATCCAACGCCATTTCGAACATTCGAAGATGCAAATAGGTTACGGGCGAGAAACTTCCACATGCCACAATTACTAAAGGATATTTGGACGGATCGTTCAATTTGTTGGCTAATCTATGTGTTGGGAATTGGTAGTCTTCTAAAGTCTTTGCTTGTCTCTGAATTCCGTGTGGGACCTCCTCCAAATCAGCAATTTGATTTCTCTGAACCGTAGCCGTGGGAGGTAAAATGTACTCTTTTTTGTCGTTAATCGTAGGCTCACTGTCGGAAGACAGATTGGAGTCAACAAGATCTGTGTGCTTGATAGGTATCTTCAGGTGGGCCACCTCTTTCTTCAAATTGGTCGATGAAAACGAAGGATGTGGAGGTGGTGCATCTACGGGATCACCCATATCTGCAAGTACCAACGGCTGTATTGGGGCGTTTTGGGGGATTCTTGAAGAAGGGGCCGTGGGCTCTATGTTGGGATTCAGTGAGGGCGGTGTGAAGTTTGGGTCGTGAGTAGGATCCATAGCAAATTCGGCGTTAGTACGATGTTGTAATCACAGTAGCTTATTTATATTGAGAAAATTTTTAGCACCCCGCCGATCGGACTTGCTTAAGTCCAAAATTGAAATCGGATTGTGAAACAAGCGGAAATACATTTGCGTTCTAAAGCCCGAAAGGTATAAGCGGTCTGTAAACTCCACAGAGTGAGGCGGGGATTGGCTAATTACACTAAAATATTCATTAACTACATCTATACTACAATTTCACATTACTCTTAACTCCAGTGCCTTCATAATGCAAGTGCAACAGGGTCTCCCCCAAATCTGCCCTTAACAGGGCGCTGATATCAACCTGCAACTGGTTGTTAAGGGCTTTCTTGAGGATGTTGGATCCTACCGAGTTCAATTTGACGGGGATTCGGGGCGTCTTGTAAATACCTGGGGGAACCATGAGCATTTCATCGCGTGCCAATTGTCCCAAAGGAGTACCTTCGTAGGATGCAAGAACATCGTACACATACAAGTTCAACTCCTGGTTCTTCAATGGGTTAAACAAAAGAAGCTCTACCTCTGTGCCGACCACATGGATGGTGGTTTCGATGATAAATGGGTTTTCAGCATCAGTGCCGAAATCAATAGCGGGAACTTCAAACTCCAATGAACTGACGTCATTTAAGAATCCCAATTGACCTTTGGAATGCACTTGCAATCCGACTTTTTCTAAGTTCTTGGACATAAAATGATTCAAGAACTCTTCCAGTGCCTTCAAGTTGCTAAGTGTTACTTTGGCCGTTAAAGCAGAGGCTTGATCACCAATAAAGACTTCGGACATTTTGACCATACCGAATTGAACTCCGCCATAGATCAAATCGATCTCCAAAGGTTCCATCACGTCAACATTAACGGAAAGTGGACTGACGACCTCGAAGTCAACGAGAAGTTCCATTTGATCTTTTGACGTTGATTCTACAAGAATGCTATCAACACTCACATTGAGGTTTTGAACTACTCTATTCAAATCAAATTCTTCTTTAGTAAGTCTCACTTTGTTGTGGAAGGCCAAATCATAGAACGTGGTATTCAATATAGGTGATTCCAAATGAACGCTATCAACAAATAACTCGAAATCAGTACTTTTATGATTGGTTGCAAGGAATTCGTTTATGAGTTGACCGAATTTTGCATCAACTGAAGTAACTTCCATGGTGCTAGTCAAGAGTGAATTTTCTAATTTGCCACTAATCGATGCATCGAAACAATCTTTCACCATCAAGGACAGTCTAAGTTGTTTCAAGGCGATTGGTAATTCATTCTCAAGAGTCACGTTTGAATTTATCATTATTCCGTTGGATACTCCAATATCACCTCCTGTGACATTGAACGCAGGCAACACAGATGCTGTATTGACATCAATAAGGCCCATTGGTAACCTAACTCGGATATTTCTAAGGATGTTGTTTAGCCACTTGGGGTACTTTGCATTGTATGATTTAAACTTGACAAATAAATCTGACTTTTTTCTATTAAGCACATCTGTTGCTAATTTTTGAATAACACCACTCTCGACTAAAGCCTCTGGCAATTTTCCAACTGAGGCTTTGACTTCAAATTTGTTTGCTTTGAGCTTCTTGCAGTTCACTTCACCCAAATTAACAAATTCCTCACTTTGCTGATTAAGTACGGATAAATCAAAAACAGACTCCTCAGGAACCATTGAGTTAATAAAGTGGTTGCTATAGGAAAGGACAGACCTTAAACTGAACTCGTTTGAGTCCTCATCATATGAAACAGTATTTTCGCCAAGATCCATTTGTTCATCTAACGAGTTGTTAAATAATAAATTCTGATCAATATATATGTTCATGTTCTTCAAAGTAAAAAACTTGGTCTTGACATCACTCTTGAAATGAGTCTTGACGTTGATTTCAACCTCGTCCTTCTCCAACAAGTCGTTCAATAACCCAATCATATTGGTATCAGAAACTTCGACTGTCGAATTGAAATCAAATTGGGTCGTTTCGTGGTTCATCAAATTGACATCGAGGTATTGAGGTGTGGTTAAATTGAACGAGTCAACATTGTTCACCAACACGTTAATAGGCAATTGGGGTTTCAAATATACCGTAGTAAAAATAAGACCTGCCAATTTATAAACATTTTGATAAAACACGTTGGAGATATCATCATAATTGACAGTGAAAGAAGTATTAACATTAACCTTCAATCCCTCGTCAGTAAGTGCTAACAAACTGATTGAATTCAATTGCGGCTTGACCAGTTCCATGATGACTTCGCCCAGGTCGTGGTATGTAAAATAAATAATGGCAATTAATAAGATAAGCACCAAAATAACTGCAGCACTGAGTTTAGGATTACTCAAGTAATTAGTAGCTTGCGCATCACCTGTTGGTGGTACACCTAAAAGAGGTGACGATTCGGTGGCAGGCTCTTCAATGGGCTCAGGGGCTTCCTCTACCAAACGATCCACGAGGTCCTGGTTAATAGGAGCATTAACCACACTTGTGTTGTTCACCTCGGTAGTTTTAGGGGATATTGGGGTATCAATTGGGGCTCTGGAAGCAATTTTGGTAGCCTCTTGTGCACCGTCGGGTAATTCCTCCTGTTTCAGGGAAACAGCAGGTTCTTCTGGGGTATCATCTTTTTGTGGAGAAACCTCCTTTTTGACACTGGTGGCAATAGAACTATCTTCGCTGTTTGAATCTTTCTTCTTGTTACCTTCTGTTGCTTTCTTCTTTAATGCCTTGCTGGCGGAGCTCGTGCTGTTCACTGATTCTTTGGAGGCCTTTGCTTGTTTATTCTCATATCTAAGGCCACTTAATCTTTTCTTTTCTTTTTCTTTATCCTTTGTCTTTCTTCTGGAAAAACTTCTCGATAAGCTGCTGCTTCTAGACGGTGTGTCAGATTCATCATCTGAACCTTTGGGGGTTCTTCTCCCTAGCCTATCTTTGGCTTTATCGATTAAAGAAACCATTACTCCTTACTCGTCTAAAATTCGCGATGACAATAAATTTCAGGTAAATATCTAAGATGAAATATAAGCGAGAATAAACTGTCAAAATTATAAAATTGACAGTTAAAGTGAAGAACACATTTTGTTAAATAATTTAAATCTAATATAATAACATTTATTCAATATACAATTCACAATCTCTTTCAAATACTAATACAAACCTCTTATCTTTATACCTACACATTATCAATAGCAGGATCGACTTGGGGATGACCAAGGCCTGCTGCAACGGCTGCTGCTGCTGCTGCCGCCGCAGGATTGTTCAAAGCAGCCATCACATCGGAATCTTGCAATTCCTGGCCGGGGTGGTGGTGTTGATGTACTTGCGGATAAGCTTGGTGGGCTATAACGTCAGCGGCTTGATAGTTAGTGTGTTGTCTGGGTAATGGCTTTTCGACCAATACCCTGGAGTTCTTTAATCTTTTCTTTTTCGACAAAGAAGGAGGATCGGCTGGGTGGTTGTGGAGGGGGTTTATCATCCTCAAGATCCACATTTCATCATTGTCATTGTGGTTAGCATCAAAATCGTTCAACTTGTCGTCCAACTCTCCGTCCTTCTTCTTCTTTCTGTCCTTATCGCTAGGATACAAGTTTGCCACTAGTCTATAACAACATTTATTTCTCTTAGTGTAGGCGACTCTTTGACGTTTGGAAGTGTCTTTAACTGTGGTTCTGAAAGACCCACTTCTTTCACATTGGAAGTAAATGGCCTTTGGCTTGGATGAATTGATGACAATTCTACATTGCTCTTCGTCGTTCAAAGCTGTCTTGACGAACTTGACCAAATCTGGCTTGTTTGGAAATGTCTTGATGATCTCGTTCTCCAAATACTTCGATCTTAATACTTGATCGGGTTCCGGGGTTTCTGTGTTGACACGGTGGTCGTAGATCTTTATTCTCTGTGGCATAGATTGTCCCAAATGATTAAGATGTTGTTGGTGTTGTGGTTGATGGTGTTGCTGATGGTGTTGTTGGTGTTGGGGGATTTGCTGTGCCGACTGAGCCTGATGTTGTTGCGCCTGCAAGTGTTGCACCTGTTGTTGTGCCTGCAAGTGTTGCATGGTCATTTGGTTGTGCATAGACTGGGGCAAGTTTTGGTTCAACGAAGCTGCAGCTGCCGCTTGCAATTGTTGTAATTGTTGTTGATGTTGAGCAGACAAGTGCTGGTTGGCACCGGGGTTTCCCTGGTTTTGACCCACTTGGTTGCCCTGTGGTTGGGTCGGTTGGTTGGGTTGTTGTTGCAACTGCTGGATGGCTCTGAAATGATCATCTGGTGAATAGAAATTGGAGTAATCGTGGGATTGTGGCAAACCGTTCAATTGTTGTAATTGCTGTACAGGGAGCTGGTTCATCGAAAGAGGATACTGAGACCTCTCATTCTTGATGATGGGGTTTCTCTCATTTGAAGTTGATGGATTCAGCATTTCTTGTATATAAGAGTGTTCCTGTATGTTTTGTTTTCCTGTATGTTTTGTTGAAATTTTCAACCCTGGCAACCTCACCATTTTGCATGGTTGAGGAGAGGTCGTGTGTAACACGGGAAGACTGGCTTATGTACCGGAACAGACTGATGAGTGATTTTGAGTGCGACATTACTTACTGCTAATGACGGTGGACATACATAGTATCCAGCGTGAAGCGGCTGACAATGAGTTACATTGGTATATCGAGACGATAATTCTACCTGAATTGCCCAATATTATTGAAACTTTGGAGATCTGCTCGAATTTGCTCCTATACAATTCTCCTCAGCACCCCGATTCTTCGCAACTGATCGAAAGAGGGCCTGCGATAAAACTCCCATTACTGTCTAGTAAGCTGGAGATTTTGAAGGGTATTCTTATACGAGATGGTGCGTATGTGACGCAACTATCGATAGTTTTGAAACAGCATGACTTTAACAAAATTTTGCATCGATTGACATTGAATCATCCTATTTTACTACCACAGATTATTACCACTAAAAAAGCCATTAATGAGTCCATTGACGTCCTCAAAGAGTTCATATCGTTGGACAATGCATGCCATAACCACGACGAGCTTATTTCGCTTTTCAACAATCTCCAGAAAAATATATCAATCGCCAAACAGAATCTTCAATTGCCCATTGATCCACAATTGGTGTTCCCCAATAATGTCACACCAAAGTCCAAGTTCGAACCCGAATTGCCCGATAACATCTCAATTGACCTCTACATCAACCAAGCAGAAGTATGTATCGACCTTAAAAAGTTACACATCATCAACGAGCTTCCCTGGGGTCAAGTAACTCACGGAAGGTCATTTGTAGATGATTTGAGAGATGAGATGAAATTGCCTTCCACTCACTCCAGTATGGCTACCCCGTTATCGTCTTCCGATGTGGAGCCATTGAAAATAAGTGATCTAGACTCAAAGCTTAATAATTTGAAGCAGAACAAATTCCTAGACAACATGTTATCGACATTAAGTTTAAAGCCGAAATTCGAGCCCATGGATTATATCACCAAATGCGTGACTTTCAACGGCAAGGTCGTCATGGTCAATACAAAAATCGAGATCAGTCTGCCCGATCCGGTAATAGTCAGTTCTTTCACTAAGCTCGACTCAATCGACTACCTCGTAAGCTCATTTTTGGAAAATTTGGATGTTATCACGCAGGGTTCCTGATTGAGATTTCCACATTTTTCAGCTGCGAAGTATCGATAAAAATTTAGCACTTCTACCCTGGTGGTATTTTTTGATAATCTTCCTTATCGAAACATGGCAACAGTTCTAGCACAGGATATAAACAAGCCGTTATTGGACGACAGACAGTACAAGTTCATCAAATTGCCAAATGGCCTTAACGCGGTGCTCATTCATGATCCGACCACCGATAAGTCAGCCGCCTCTTTGGACGTGTATGTAGGCTCCAACAAAGACAAGGAGTTCGATACCAATGGCTTGGCCCATTTCTGTGAACATTTATTGTTCATGGGAACCCAAAAGTATCCCGAAGAAAACGAATACTCGTCGTATCTTGCCAAGCACGGTGGCCACTCAAATGCTTACACAGCTTTTGAGCATACCAATTATTACTTTGAAGTCAATTCGGGCTATTTCGAGGGTGCATTGGATAGATTCAGTCAATTCTTTATCGAGCCTTTATTCAGTGAGAGTTGTAAGGATCGTGAAATCAATGCTGTTGACAGTGAAAATAAGAAAAACCTTCAAAATGATAATTGGAGATTACGTCAACTTGAGAGATTCACCTCCGAACCTAGCCACCCTTTCAACTCGTTTTCAACTGGTAACTTTTTCACCTTGAATGATGAACCTATTTCCAAGGGTTTGAATGTTCGAGATGTTTTATTAGATTTCTACAAATCGAGCTATTCCTCTAACATTATGAGTCTTGTGATTTTGGGGAAGGAAAATTTGGACAAGTTGACTGACTGGGCGATGGAGATGTTCCTGCCTATACCTAACAAAGCTTTGCCTTACAAACCCGCATACAAGTCTCCCATTTATCAATCTGAACAATTGAAGTACATTACCAAAGCTAAATCTATCAAGGATACTAATTGTCTTGAGTTAGTGTTTATGATACCCGATGATCAGGACACAAATTGGAAATATGTTCCTGCCAATTACTTCAGTCATTTGTTGGGACATGAGAGCAAAGGGTCTGTCTATTATTATCTCAACAACTTGGGTTACATCAATGAATTGAGCTGTGGCCAACAAAGAGTATGTTCAGGATCGTCCTTGTTTTATATTGAATGTGACTTGACTGCAAAAGGCTTGGAGCATTATGTTGAAGTCATCAAACACGTCTTCCAGTATTTGAAATTGGTAACCTCCACAGAACCTCAGAAATGGCTTTTTGAGGAAATCAAACAGATGTACAACATAAACTTCAAATTTCAACAAAAACAAAATGCAGCTTCTACTGTCAGCAGATTAAGTAGTATGCTTTACAAATTTTCCGATGCTATTCCTCAAAATAATGTTTTGGATTACAATACCCATATTGAATTTAATGCCGAAAAAATCATCGAATATGGAAGCTTTCTTAATTGCGATAATTTCAAAGTTCAATTGAGTCTGCAAACTTTCGATGAGGCCTCCTTACCACTTAAGGAGAAATGGTATGGAACATCGTACTCGCATGAGCCTATGGATGAGACTTTAATCAAAGAGTTGGAGAACATCACACTCAATGAAAGCCTCCATTTCCCAGTCAAGAATGAATTCGTTCCTGAGAACTTTGAAATCTTCGGAAACAAACTGGAAACACCATTAAAGTTCCCTTATTTGTTCAAGGATGATAAAAAACTCCAAGTTTGGTTCAAACAAGATGATCAATTTAATGTCCCTAAATTGTATTTGACTTTACATTTACATCTCCCAAAATCTAATAATGATATTGAATCTTCGATACTCACCAGATTATTTTGCGATTTACTTGATGATGAGTTGAATGACATCAGTTACTATGCCTCAATGGTGGGTCTTAGTTTCCACATCTATCAATGGAGGGATGGTATCTACTTGAAAATTCAGGGTTACAACGACAAGTTGCCTGTTTTGTTGAAAGAAGTGTTGAACAAGTTGACAACATTTGTTCCAACTGAAGAGAAATTTTCAATCATTAGAGCTAGATTGTTACAGGAGTACAAGAACTATATCTACGAAGTACCTTACAATCAAGTGAATACTGATTTCATGATCTTATTAAATGACAAGACCTATTTTACTGGGGACAAAATCCCATTTGTTGAAAAAGCTTCATATGATTCATTAGTCCAGTTTGTCAAGCATCAACTATGGAGTAGTGTGTTTGTGGAAACGTTAGCTGTTGGGAACATCAATACTGAACACTTGAAAAAGATTATTGCTTCGCTTAATAAATCATTTGCTAATATTCCTTCAATTGACCTGGATCTCGAGGTCATCCATAAGCAAACGAAACTTCAAAGTTACATCAATGATGACTTGTCTATTGTTAATGTGGATTTGCAAGACAAAGAGAATGTTAATTCGAGTATTGTTTACTTTATTCAAATCGGTGATAACATCGATTACGACTTGATGGCATTCACTGAACTTGCTGCTACAGTGTTCAAGGAACCATGTTTCGACCAATTGAGAACCAAGGAACAATTAGGATATGTGGTCTTTTCTGGTGTGAGACCCCTTCGTACCTATACAGGTTATAGGATCCTAGTGCAATCTGAAAGGTCTGTAGAATATTTGAGAGGAAGGATCGAAAACTTTTTAGCAAACATGGAGCAACATCTTGAAGATATGAGCGAGGAAAACTTTAACAATTTCAAAGTTTCTTTAATTGAAAAGAAAAGGACTAAGCTCAAGAACATGTCTGAAGAATCAAACAAGTTATGGGGTTACATCAGTGACGGATTTTATGATTTTAAGCTGGATGAAAGAATAATCGATCATGTCAACAGTATAACCAAAAATCAACTTATTGAATTTTATCACAAATATCTTAATCCTAAAGCAAATGTTCCTAAGGTTGTATTGAATCTCAAATCACAAAAAGCTGAATCGATTGCCTTCAAAAAGGCTTTTGATAAGAAAGAAGCAAATGCCATTATTGACAAATTTGGCAACGATATAAAAACGTTAGTGACCGAGATCGCTAAAGTATATTCAAAATCAGAGCATGAAATTCAACAGATCCTCGATAAGACCATTGAAGAGAACTTTCCTAAGCATCCTGGAAATGTAATCGAATTCAATGACTTTAAGAAAAAGTTCCCCAAAGATCGTTTACCTCAACCGGTAGATCCTGTTTCTAATTACTACTATACAGAAGCACATCTTTAATGGCATCTTAGAATAAATTTTACACTATTTTAGAACTAAATAAATAAAGCTACCTAATTGATCCTCTCCATTTAATTCTCACATCCGTATTCATTTTCGCAGCCAGAAAATTACCGCCATGAACCTCTTTAAGACCAACGAGACTTATTTTAATAAGTTGTTTGAGGAATCGCAAGATGATATTAGAGGTAAAGTACTTCTAGTCGATCAATCTACTATGGGAGTGATATCCCTATGCTATAGTCAGTCCCAATTGCTTCAACAAGATGTCATTTTAGTCGAGCTTATTGAGAATCATCATCAACTAGACACAATGAAACACTTGAATTGTATTGTGTACATCAAACCAGAGCAGGAATCTATAGAGTTTTTAGCACAAGAATTAAGTCGGCCCCATTTTCAAAGCTATAAATTATTTTTTAATAATATTGTAAAGAAAAATCAATTGGAAAAGGTGGCAGAGTATGATAAGTTTGAATTAATTTCGAGTGTAATTGAATTGTTTCAAGATTACTACGTGTTAAACCAGAATTTGTTTCTAGTCAACCCATCTTTTCAAATAGACACAACCTTAATCATCCCAGAGGCCAACAAACTTATCAGTCTTCTATTATCGATAAAGAAATTTCCTTTGATCAAATACGAGCCCAATTCAATTGATTTGAAAAAGCTTCTGAGTGAAGTATTGTACCAAATAAACTCCAATCTTAATAACAACTTATTTGAAAATTTCCAAAGTGATCTGCCACCGGTATTATTGCTTTTTGACAGATTAAATGATCCTATTACACCGTTATTGAATCCTTGGACTTACCAATCCATGATTCACGAATTGATTGGTATAAATAAGAACATTCTACAGATAGGAAGCGAGAAGCTTACTTTGAATGAGTCAGATCAGTTTTTCAATGATTCTTTGTATATGAACTATGGTGACTTGACGGAGCATTTTCAGAAAAAAGTAGAGACTTTTAAAAAGGAAAGTAACAGCAATGTTCAGACCAAGGATTTGGCAGAATTGAAGAAAATTTTGACGAGATTGCCTGATTTTAAGAAAAAGCTGGGAAACATTCTAAAGCATTTGAACATCATCAGCGAACTTGATAGCCAAATCTCGAGACAGAACTTGTGGGAAGTCAGCGAACTTCAACAGACGATCATTTGTAATTTGGACAAAAAGAACATAATTGATGAAAAAATGACTATACTTTTGAACAATCCTAGAGTGCATTTGAATCAAAAAATCAAGTTGTTGCTCTTGTACTCTATCAAATTTAAGGACATTAACAAGTTTGTGAGTTTATTGAACGAACCATCCTTAGTTCAATTGAAGCTATTGCAAAACTTTACCAAGATATTTAACAACACTAATCTTAACATGGCGCCAAAAGAGCCTGAAAATAACCTCAGAAACTTTTTAAAGAATTTCAGCACTTCAAACGAAAACGATAATATTTACTTGCAATACAATCCTCCTATAAAAGAGTTCCTTGAAACGTTTATAAACAACACATTACCCAAGTCCTCTTTAAAGACTTTGGTTCCGGAAACGTTATCAGATTCCAATGTTGCTCAAGATATAATTGTATACTTCAAAAATGGGGTTACGTATGAGGAAGCAAGAATAGTCAACGAAATTAATGAAAGCAATAAGAGAGTAAATATCATTATTGGTGGAGATAAGATCATCAATAGTGATGAATGGTTAGAGATTTTGTACGACCGGGTGAATTAGTTATTTTACATATAATCTATACATGTAAGCATTAACTGTTACATCATGGAGCATACTTGCCGAATTTTTGTTCCCAATCGAGAATCCTACTCGTTAATGATTGCATCAACGTTATGTTTTCATCGTAGGTCTTCATAAGCAGGTCCTCAGTGATGATCTCTCCCCTATGTAATTTTTCGTCTTCTAATTCTAGTTGAGATCTGCTGAGCCATTCCAAAATAGCGCTTATTCGCTTTCTAAGTTCATATATGCTTGATTTTTCATTTACAAACCGTGGCTTCGATGCTTGATTTAACAATTCCTCTTTGGTGAATTGGGGTTGCTCAGATTGATCACTCGATTTGGCCTTTTTTCTGGGACCCGTACTTGTACCTTGTTTCTTTCTGGTTCTTTTAGGAGGCTTCTTTTTGACATCTTTTTTGGCTTCTGCTTCCGTGTCTTCCTCCTCTCCTTCGGCTTCGTCCTCTTCATCCCCTACTTCGGCCGCTTCTTCGGTTTGAGTTACAGATTCCGGCTCTTTCTCGATGTCTGTGTGTTCTTTTGTGGGTTTGGGGGTTTCGGACCGAGGCGATTCTTTCTTTGAAACCTCTTTCTTCACAGCTTCCTTTTTGACTTCTATCTCCTGAGTCTCGGCTGGTTCTTCTTCGGAATGCTCCAGCTTCGAGTCCTTTTTGACTTCCTCGGCGCTTTCTCGAAGTGCTTTCTGTAATTGTTCATCATAATCATAATTTCTACGGTCTTTTCTGGTGAATTTCCGTTTCAGACTCGAGTCTTGCATCAATTTTTTCCGCTTGTCGTTAACTTGCTTGTAAAGAGTTCTATGAAGCTCTCCATCATTTATGAATACGTGGAAATCTGGTTTACAAATTTCACACCAGTACTTATCCGGTACATCCTCGTTCACAAAAAGCCCCACACAGAACCCGTGTTGCCAAACAGAGCATTTGTCACACTGAATAAACAACCCCTGATCAACTTTAATTTGATACTCCTTCCATAATAAAGAAGCCAAATGAGCACTAATGGTTTCTGGGTTCAAGTCGTCACTCCCACAAACACATCTTGTGACTTCTTGTTCTTCGTCATAATCGTCCTCTACTTCTTCATCGGGTTCTTCAGGTTTTTCGTTGTAGTTACGTCTAGATGACCTTCTTGTCATGGTATATAATTGATAAAAAAGTGCGTGCGCAGCGCGATACCTAAAACTGAGACAATCCAATATTTCTATTCTACTCATTTTAATACATTATGTAATATATAACAGACAAAATCTAATGTGATACATTAATGAAACCCACTCTGTCATAGTAACCGGCATTTCTAACATATGGATCTAATTTTATGTAATTTTCGGCCAATTCAATCTCCAAATCAAGTTTGTCTTGCAAGTACTTGTCACTGATTTCTGGAGAAGTCGACTCAATCCACTTTTTGGTGGAGGTGAAGAACTTCAAGAAAAGGATATCTCTTTCCTTCTTTAACTTGATAAAGTCGGCATCCTTGGCTTTCATTGGATAACAGTCCTTCTTTTCGGGTATGGAGTATTCACCGTCGAATTCGTCTTCACCACCCATATACTTTGGAATCCATTCCTTATCTACGTGTTTGTTCAATTCCTTGAAGTCTTTTGCAAAATGGATCTTCAGAGCAACTACTGGGTCCAACCAGTTTTTGATAACATTCCACACAGTGGAGAATATCCATGGGGCATTGTAAATGATAACCTTACCCAAACATTCAGGATAATGGGCTTCAAAAACATCGGCGATGAATTTGATACCATTGTAATCGGCATTCTTCAACGAAAAGCCTGTCAAGTCAAAAATAATGGAACAGCAGTCGATCGAGTCAGTGACATCTTTCAAAAGCAATCTACAACTTTCAATCGTATACAATGCGTATCTTTGAGTGTCAACAACAGGACATTCTGATATCAAATGCTTTTTGGCTTGGAATAAATAAATGGGGTTTTTCTCTTTATCGTGACCTCTGATAAACGACTTTTGGGAAGTGAAATTTCTGATGAATTGTGGTCTTTCATTGCTAAAGTACATTGGTGCATCCCCTTCGTTCATCCATTCATCGGGGTGAAAACTCGAAGTTCTCCAGTCCAAAGATTTGGTCATCATGTGGAAAGCATCTTCGGTCTTGAATTTTCTAGCTCTAACGAATCTTAACACAAAATTGTCAATCAAATCGTTTCTGACTGCATTGACAATACCCTGGTGTAATTTGTGGTGGTCGTATTTGTTGACATGAGACGTTATGGTGGTATTTGGTTTGACCTTAAATTCTTGGGTTTCATATGCAGTTTCGCCGCTTGGTTTGGAACCTGAAGTTGCTTTCGTGGCTGATTTGAAGGCACTCATGTCAACGAAATCAATGTTGGTTTCTGCAGTCATAAATGAACTGAATGATTCGTTGTCACTGAAGGTGTTGTTGCCGTAATCCTCGTTGTCGCTCATGTAATCCTCGCTGTGCTCAAACGTCAATTTGTAGTAGTTCTGAAACACATGAGCAACCTTGGGGTCAATGTCAATTCCGGTGTATTTTTCAAACGACGACTGCGATTGAATAAACTTCATTCTTTCGGACGTTTCGGGTGCCTGCTGTGCTTCTGTACCAGTAGATGCCTTGGCATTGCTCTTTTTAAGCAACCCCATCTTTCTCTTTGACTTGGAGGCGCTGAAGGTGGAGGCCAGGGTTCTGTGACTCACGTGCGAGGAAGTGGTGGAGTTCTTGGTGGTGGTCTTCACCAACCCGTAGTTCAAGTCAGCGTATCCGGAATCACTCAATTCAGCGGTTCTTGTGGAACTAATAAAACATTCCTTATAAGGCAAATCGTCAAGCGAGATATTAAGGTCGTAACCGAAATACTTGAGCAAGTAGGCGTATGTCTGCTTCAAGATGACCTCTTGGTCGGCATTCAAACTTTGGATTCTGCCGGGTCTATATTGAACGGACATGATTCAATTGGTGGAAAAAAAATTCAAGAAATCCTGGTCTTTTATGGCCGATTGAGATTTTTCATATGGAAAATCTATGGTGGAGAAGTTGTGCGGAGCACGAACAAACTCTTATAAGTTTTGGGAAGTTTTCTCAATCACGAGCCAAAGTGAGAGAAAAAGCACATTAAGCTTTTTTTGCGTAGTGTATCTTACATTATTACATATTCTGTGCGTTTACGACTTCCTTACATCCTTCTCTTTCTCATCTGGGCAATCTTTCTATTAGGCCTTGACCCGCTCAATCCTGCATTGGGCGTCAATGAGTTCATTGGGGTAATACCACCTGGGGTCATTGCTCCCGAGGCCATGGCGTTTCCGCCAAATGGTGCTTGCCCTGGGGCGGCCCCCATATTGAAACCACCCGCTGTGTTCTGACCGAACCCCACGCCGCTACCTGGAAGCCCGCCCGAGGTTTGAGGAAATCCTACTGGAGTAGCATTGGTGCTTCTGCTGAACCCAAATGATCCATTGGAGGGTTTCAACGGTGTGATTCCGTTTGTCAAGGGAAATCCCTCTGATGCTGATTTGGTGAATGGCGTAGATGCATTGCCTGCGATTCCTGTTGGCATTGCTGTTGCTATTCCTGGAGATGCCGATGCATTGAACACGGGCTTTGTAGCGGCTCCGAAATTAAATGTGGGTTTCTCTGTTGCTCCAAAGTTGAAAGTGGGTTTTTCTGTCTTGCCAAAAGAAAACGGTGTGGTCTGTTTGGGCGTCTGATTACCAAACGATAATGCTGGTGTGGATTCTTTAGAAGCAGGCTTTTCTTGTCCAAAAACTGAATTGGTCTTCTCGTTGACGTTTTTGTCGCCAAACAAATCAAGCTTGGGTTTCAGGGAATCTTGCAGTGCATCCAGGGCGTTGGGTGCCCCGAATGAAAATGCAGGAGGCTTATCAGTTGTATTGAGCGAAAATTCAGGTTTGGTGGTTCCAAATGTCAAACTTGGCTTGTCCACTTTCTCTCCTGTGGAATCGTCAGCTTTTGCACCCAAACTGAATGCTGGTTTATCGTCGGGTTTGGCTCCAAAACTGAACGCTGGTTTGTCATCCGCTTTGGTGCCAAAACTGAGTGCAGGCTTGTTGTCCGATGTAGCGCCAAAGGCGGGGGATTTAGTGCCAAAAGAAAAGGTGGGTTTGGCTTCGTTTTGTTTATCGTCTTTTGGAACCCCGAAACTAAATGCTGGTTTGCCATCTGTCGACGTGCCAGGGCCCGATGTTGGCTTGTCATCGGACTTAGCACCAAAGCTGAAATCTGGTTTATCGTCCGTCTTAGCACCAAAGCTGAAAGCTGGTTTATCATCTGCCTTGGCACCAAAACTAAAAGCTGGCTTCTCGGTTGCCTTTTTAGCTGCCTTTTCAGCTGGCTGGCCATCGACCTTGGCACCAAAACTGAAGGAGGGCTTTTCAGTTGCTTTCTCATCTGATTTTAAACCAAAACTAATTGCTGGTTTATCACCTGTTTTGTCACCAAAACGAAACGCAGACTTATCGTCCTTTTTAGCTCCAAAACTGAAAGCAGGCTTGTCGTCACTAGTTTTATCATCCTTTTTTGCACCAAAACTGAACAAAGGCTTCTCTTCCGTCTTGGTGTCCTTCTTAGGGTCCTCATTTCCTTTAGCATCGAAACTAAACGGCGTCGTAGCCGAACCATTCTTGTCTTTATTGACCTCAGAAGCACCAAACGAAAAACTACTGTTTGCATTTTTTGGGGTTGACAGATTCTCCGCGTCAGGTTTAACTCCAAACGAGAATTTACCTCCTGCTTGAAGTGCTGTGCTACCTAATGGTAAGGTGCTATTTTCTCCATTTTCCCCTTTTTTCTCTGCTTTACCAAAGTTCAAAGTTGGTTTTGTAGCCTCAGACTTGCCAAAATTAAATGTTGGCTTTTCAGCATTGGATGGTTTTTCAGACCCAAACAAACTTGTAGGCTTTTCTGAGCTTGATTCTTCGCTGCCGAAATTCAAACTTGGTTTAGGAGCCGACCCTCCAAAAGTGAATGTTGATTTTGGTGGTTCATCGTCTGAATCTAATCCTCTCTTCTTAGTTTTGGGTTCCGATGCTTCTGGAGTAATGCTGGGCTTTGGGTTTAGTATGTCGTTAACCTTGTCTTTATTGATTGAAAATTTAAAGCCAGAACTAGGTTCAACTGTCTGTTTTTGAGCCGGGGATTGGTCATCTTTAATTTTAATCAAATCTGATAATTTCTCCTTTCTTGACACATATTCTGGATCCAACGACACATTACTGTTGTCTATAAAGCTCTTTGAGGCTTTGATGTCAGGCTTATTAATATTACCAAGATATCCATGTAACTTGCTTGCTTCTTTTGGTTCTTCTACATCATACGAAAAGTCACCAGAAATTACCGTACCTGAAACCTTTTGTCTTTTGTTTGGTGGTTTTGATTTCTCCAATAAAGAACGGAAATGCAAGGATTTTCTAAGTGTGTTCGGATTATGTGTTTGAGTAGAGACGTCCACCTTGTTGGAGTCCTTGTTATGCAACATTCGTGTTTCATTAGGATTAACCATATATTTTAATCTCTCCTGAAGATATTGTGATTCTTCGATAGATCTCTTCAATTGCAACAATTCGTAACGCTCCTTGGGTGCTAGATTAATAAATGGCGGTCTTATGAGGTTACCGTCTTCGTCTTGATATAAAGGAGCAAACTCGGGTTCAATATTATATACATCTGGATGAGAACCATCGTTGCCGCTCGAAATCTCTTGCTCTTCCTCCGAAATAGTCATTCGTCTGACAAGCTCAGTAGATTGTCTTTTAACATCTTCTATGTTTGGAATTGGAGACTCGTATTTATCATTCAGTACACCTATAGGCACCAAACTAGCCCTTGTCTCTACGTTGTTCAATTCGTCGATTTCCTGATTATATTTGGTAAGTAGCTCTCCATATTTGCTTGCGCCATTCATTGCGTAACTTACGGACACCCTTGGGGTGTAGCTTTTGAATGTATTCGATTGCTGAACAGATAGTCTTCTTCTTTTGTCTGACATGATATCTTGCGATAAAACATTGAGATTAGCATCAAGATCCAAGTTATTCGAATCAGTGAAATTCACCTCCTTTCTCTTCCTACTGCTGAAAAAGCTGGCGAGTCTACCTAAGGTTGAATTATCAGGTTGTGCCGTGGTATGAGGGCTCAACGATCTCTTTCTTTCAACCATCAAGTTATAAATATTTCCGCGCATCTCAGCTCTATAAAATAGAAATTTCATTATTCGTTATTATTGACTATTTATGATTGCTTGGATTCAACAAACTATACGCATGCTAAACTATATCAAACTTGAAATACCGCCTTGTGGCCGTCCATTTGTTTCATTTCATTGATTTGGGCGAAATCGAAGTCGTCATTATTCAACATTAAGCCGGCTCTGTCATTATCGAAGATGTCTGATCTATCATCTATGGCATCTGTATCGTAAAAACTCAAAGCGGGATTATTCAAGCCGGTAATTGGGTTATCTCTTGCCACCGATTTGATTTCCTTGACCAATTGTATCATTCTATTTTCACCGTAATTCACACCATATTGGGCACTTATTGGAAGAATTCCTTGAACCCAAGCATCGATAATTCTGGCTCTTTGCTTGGTTCCTAATCTGGAGATTGGGAACTCTCCTTTCTTCATGAACGCAACAACGTCTACAATTAAATGGTGTTTGCTCAAGACGGTGTTGATGATGATCGGAACTAACGAGCTGAAATGTCTTTTACGTTTCAGTTCACACACCACAACAACATAATCAGCACATTTGAACAAGCAGGATCCATTTTTGTAAAGATCCGCATGACATGCTTCTATGGTGTTCTCTATATCAATTGGGAAATGATGTAAACCCATCACCTCAAAAGTATCAGATATTTTTCCCAATACAAATAATGGTTGGAAAGAAGTAATTTGGTCTTCGTCATTATCATTGCTTCTGTTTTTCGTTATGGATATATGGTGTAAGAAACCTAAATCTCCTGTTCTGAGATAGGTGATTGTGTCATCACCATCTACAATTTTACCATTAAACTGGCTTGTCGTGAAATTATCAACTGGCCCTTTAGGTCCATTAGTAAAACCAGTCAATGTTGCCTCACTGGATACCCAAATTTCACCAAACTCTCCTTCTTTACATAATTTACATGTCTCTGGGTTAACAATGGCGATTTCTGAACACACGGGAACCATCCCAGAATCTTGTATGTGTAATGCATTAGGAACTTCTGCCTGATTGACTATTGAAACAAAACCCTGTCTCAACGCAATAGGATCGAGATACAAA
Organism: Yamadazyma endophytica; assembly: GCA_030571075.1. Lineage (NCBI taxonomy): Eukaryota > Fungi > Ascomycota > Pichiomycetes > Serinales > Debaryomycetaceae > Yamadazyma > Yamadazyma endophytica. The sequence continues at coordinate 1,311,347 of JAJLXA010000003.1, forward strand.
TCAACTGGTGCCACTGTCATATATGATCTAGTGGAAATTATAGGATTAAACCAATGATGAAATACTGTTGACATGGAAGCAGCACTCAATTTCGTAGGCTGAAACACTTTGGCAATTTTCCTCAAAAGATCAATTTCTACTCGTCCTTCTGTACTAATCATCATATTTTTGAGATATGATAAATTAAATCCCTTCGGTGTAAATTTGATAGCTGCGTACTTCAACATTTGCTCTGTAACAAAAACATCTTTGACCTTGTACCTAGCCAAGGAAAGAAAGAATGCCAATGGATTTTCAGCGTAACTCACTGGAGAACACAAGTATGTAGTAGTACCCAAGAAAACACCTAATAAGACAGCTTGAATAAACCCAATACCTGCTGAATGACGCACGCATCCCACTACACTAGATTTGTAAGTCAAATTACAGGTTTCTTTAAATACTTTACAAATACCAATGATATTTTTGTGATTAAGCTTTGCTGCCACTCTGTAATGATCTGATGTAAAATTAAGCCAGATCAAAGCTGTGGTGTTCTCATCTCGAAAATTCACTGCAGCTTGGTATTTGGAGATTTTAGAGTTCAAAGATGCCACGTTACTTACTTTGGTAAGTTTAGTAGTGTTTTTGATTCTTAAGTTTTTATACTTCTTCAAGTTCAATCTTTTAAAGCTGTCAGCGACCGGACCACTTTTAAGAAATTTTTCAACCTCTTCGTTTACAAAAATATCATCCACATCAAAGTCTCTAATCACACCCACAAAAGCTGGTAAATCTTCACCAATTCTATTGGAGTCAAATGGTAAAACTGGGATTGGAATGACACCGCACATCAAACAAGCGTAAACAGCTATCACAAACTCTTCTGATAATGAGTACATTAGAATGACGTACCTTCCTGGCTTGATTTGTGCCTTGTCTATTATATAACTGCACACAGCATAGACCCTGAGTTCAAATTTTTTCCACGTAATTGGCTTGGAACTTGACTTGTTATGATCGAGATTTTGAAATGCTACTGAGTCCCCTGAATTGGTGACCCTAAACTTCAAAATATCAACAATACTCTTAAAGTCTGTCAATGGAGCCCCTGTCTTATCGTCAAACAGCTTTTCTTTGATAGTTACTGTGCTCAATTGCGGTGTGAAGTCCTGTAATGCAACACTTCTCAATTGAGACACATAAGGCGACCAGATACCACCAATGACATCTTCGCCATGAGGTATCATGCTGATAGAATCTTTCACAAAAAACTTGACAAATTCACCTCTCAAGCTTCCTTCCAAGAATCTCTTCTTACACAACATATTAGCAATTTCCCTACCACCACTTCTCATGATTTTTGGTAACGTGTCACAATCAACCACCAATACACAGTAAAGTCTTAAATAATGATGCTTGAACAAGGTATCGAAACACTTTTGAGCAATAGAATTTAAAACGGGTTCATTCAAAGGCACAGGATCATAAGAAGTCCCTGAATTGTCAGTTCTTGATGACGAATTCAGTGAACTATCATTTACAGTGCCTTCTATTACTTTTCGTATCACCTCTGCTTCAACAATAGCAACAGGCAAGTATTCGTTCCCAATGAACACATCGAAAATAGTACAATCATACACCTGTCTAACTTCACTGGCCAAAGTTGCAAGAAGATGTGATGAGTAATGATACTTAGTACCACTTCCAAGCACGAGTTCTTTGTTCATCTTATTGCATACCTTTTGATCAATCCAACTAATTCTTTGACGGATTCTATCTTCATACAAGCCTAATATATAGACTTTGCCCATAAAAGTGAATCCAAGAAGACCCGTTCTAAGGAAATCCATTTCTAAGATACCCTCTGCGTCTCTACATCTAGCATGAAAAATCAGTTTCGATTCTTTTAATAAGCCAAAAAAGCCACCTGAGAGACATGGAGAGTCTATCCAAATTTCACCAGCTTCTTCTTTCCCAACAATTATGGACAGTTCGGGGTTTACAACAGCCAAAGTCGCATCTGGAAGTGGATATCCGAATGCGTCAACTCTTAATAAATTTTTCGGTATATCATCAAAAGACAGTGGATTAGTCTCCACAATCTTGATTTTGTTTCTTGATAGTTCTTCTTTATCTATGAGCACAGAAGACATCTCTCCTAAAGCAGAGTCTATCTCTGGCGTTTTGTCGTCGCTTATCCAATCACGCATAGACATCACCATACCACCATACTCACTTAATGTAAGCATTGGAATGATTGCATTTTCAGGCAGTTGGCATCCCAAAGGACGAAGGTATCTATTGGATAAAATTTCCATAAACTCTCCATTGATCGTCAAAGAATTAACCAAAACCCATTTCACAGCAGATAAATCTACTTTTTGGGTTTTAGAGAAATACCTCGTGGCATTTGGAGACAGTTGATAATCGTAAGTTACTCTCTTCAACCCAATGTACTCTGTTAACAATAAAGAAGCTCTGAATTTGGAAACAATGTTCGCATAAAGCCCTTGAATCTCCATCACTTTTTGAGGGGCCCATATAAGAATATTACCAGAATATACTGTGAACAAGATCCCAATAATCAACCCTATGCTTGATCTTATATCAAGAGTAGCCATAAACACTTTTCTACCACGTCTGTATTCTTTATCACTTCTGACAATTCCATCACTATTGGGAGAACTCAGCAAAGACATACTTAGAACGGACATTTGTTGTGTGATTGTTCTATGACTTAAAGCGATCCCTCTTAATTCACCTACCGGGGATCTGGAAAATTCAACGTATGCCAAATCCGCTTTTGATTTATTGCTCTCTTGTTGTTGCTGCTGAACAGGTTTTGAACTCCAATAACTCAATTCAGACTTTTTGGCGGAACCAAAGTCAGTAGTTCTCCATCTAAGAAGTTTTGCAGGCCATATGATTCTCAGGCCTTGTGCGTTCAAACGTTCAAGATCTTTGGCAACTGCATCGGAGTAAAGCACAAGCTTGGACAGCGTAAGGTTGATGATGTCTAACACTTCGTGTAACGAGACATCTTGATGGATTGGAATGGCCGTGACCCCAGCCATAAAGCACCCGAAGAGAGCAACTGCAAACTCAGCCACCTCTCCATCTTTATACAATAACACAACCGTGTCGGAGTTTTTTAAAGACACCTTATGCTTTATTTCATATGCCACCTTGACCGATTTCAAGTATAATTTTTCCCAACTGATTGACGAAACCTCTTTCCCTTTCAAATCCAAAGTCATGAATGCCTGGTCTGATTTGTAGACTGTGGCTCTGTTTTGAAGAATTTTCAACAAACTCAGGGACTTCGACTCCCCCAACGTGCTCTTTCTTGGGTATAAAGGTTTCTCGAGGCTTTCTGGGTCCAACTTGAGATCTTCGAGTTGTTGCTGATGAATCTTGTTAATGTTCTGAATAATCTCTTCACGTCTGTTGATATAAGTCCATTGATCAATCGTCTTGTGAATTGTGAAGTCATCCTCCAAGGTTTGCAACAAAACTTGCATATCTGGAGGTATATCTTTGTTAATGCCACCTATAGCTGTTCCGTAATTCGGCTGACTTCCCACCATTTGCGATGTGGTAGTAGCATACGAGTCCGTTGCAGATACAGAACCTATATTGGGAGGCAATTTTACAGTAGACGATGCCCTTGGTCTACCGGGGGCAGAACCAGCTACTGTAGAGGAAGACATTTGTATACGATTTATACGCTGCGTTCGCGAAAAAAAGCCATCTCATCTCCGATTCTATTCTTCAAATTATGTCATTATATCAGATTATGAGGCGGGTGCCGAGTATACGATATAGAGATGGTAATATGTGGATATATCAGTCCTGGTGCTCTCAAAGAACTATTTTTGTGGCATCACGGGCTTCTAAAACCAAGAAAAATAAGCCTCAGATGACATTTAGTGATAGAGATGAACTAGCTCTAAATAGAATAGAAACCTTGAAAGAAGAGGAATACAAGAAAAAATTGAAAGAACTCAGAACCTTAACGACAAAAGTGTCCAAAATGATTCAGAAGCGTGAAGATAAAAGGAAACAAGTAGAACATGTAAATAGTATACCTTTACCTTCCGAATTAAATCCCGACACATTATATGAAATGTTAGAGGCGCCACTGGATGCCCAGGATTCCCCTTTTGATGCTTCAGATAAAACCCTTGTGACTCCTTCTGTAGAAATTCCTCCATCTATACAAGAAAAGTTGGGTCTTTCGGTGAAATACTTGGTCAGTAAAGAGCAACAAAATTGGCCATTGGTCTTACGAGTAATCGAAACCTCGGGTGGTTTTAAGGATATACCTGAGAAGGATGTAAGAAAATTCATATACGGGATCCCTCGTCAGTTTATACCTCAAATTACCCCACAATTATTGCAACTTATGAATGAATCAGGCTTGCAACAGTCATCCAAGATCATTAATGTCTTTATAGAGAGTCTTAATGTCGGTCGTGATATCAGTGATGAAAGACTTCAGATCATAGAGTCATACGTCGCTATGATACGTGGCTCCACTTCTTCGGGGGTTTTGCCCAGAAGAACATATGAGCAATTGATATCCGTTTATGGTAAACGTAACAATGTTGAGAAAGTTAATGAGTTGTTAGTTGAAATGAAATCCCATAATCTTGCCCCATCACCTGTCATTTACAAAAATATTCTTAAAACATTGGTTTACAAGGCAAGAAACCATAAAGATGCTGTTGCCGTCTTCGATACTATGAACTTCTTATCGGTCGATACAAAACCTGGAACTTCTGCTTTCAAGGATATCATTGTATCTTACATTAACAATGATTCTGTAGAAAAAGCATTGGATTTGTATCAAGAAATGCTCACTTCGAGGACTCCAATTAATCAGGAAATTCTCGTTGCTTTGGCTCGTGGTTGTAGCAACAGAAAGAACTTGAGGTTGAAGGCATGGGAATTCATGTTTGACATTTATGAGAATAACTGGACTCCTACTTTGCAGACGTTGGAGTACATGATATATTTATCGGCACAAGATGGAGACGTGGCCTTGGCAAGAGCCTTATACAAAAAATTAGCATTAACAAACTCAACAACACCCAGAGCCTTCAATTTCCTTTTGGTAGCATATTCTAATTCAAAAGTAGGACATAGTACTTATGATCCTCCAAAAATTACGTTCCATGCTAAGGGGAAAAATTTTAGATTGAACGTATTACTGGAAACTGAAACTTCGGTGGTTGTTCCATTTTTGCCTATTCTTGACTTGTCTACTCCGCAAGAAATTATGGCAGAATCTAGCGCCTTGTGGGCCCATTCCTTACTCGCAAATCCTTCTTTTATAAACATCAACACTTACAATACCTACCTTAACATTGCTGCACAGTTTGGTACCAATGAGCAGTTGAAAGAGAGATATAACGGATCAAAATTGATTCATGATGCACCAACGAATTCCACGAGATTCATTGTTGAAGACCCAGAAGAATTTGAATCAGAGGCAGAATTATTTGAAAAATCAGAGTCTACTGACTTAACAGTCCCCCCTATACTAAGCGAAGTTCAAACCTTGGCAAAAACGAACATAACCAGGAACACACTCACATATGTCATTGCTTTGAAGGGTGCCGGTAGATTGAAAGACTACGCTTTTTCTCAAGATATCTGGCAGGAAAGAGGAAAGTATCGTAAGTCGAGTGAGTTTAAGACTCTTACAAGACCTCAAAAGGATACTTTGGATTTCCAATTTGCCGTCGAAATGGTGCATGCTCTTACCAAAATGAATCTTTTAGATGACGCTTTGGCTGTGGTTGTATCCACGGAATATCAGTTCAAATGGACATGGCTTCAATTACAAACCTTATACAACTCGTGCTCAGAAATAGGACAGGAGAAGCATTGTCAGACCTTAAGAGGGATTTGTAGAAGAGCACAAGCACGTTATGAAGGAAAAATAAGAAAAAGGGACTACAAGGAATATGCCATGAAAAAAGGGTACTAAAATGTATATATGTAAAAATATCTTGTAAATAAACATTCACGATCTTTTATATTTGTCTGTCTATACATGATTTTCTATGACTATTTACAAGTTTAAGTAAGTTTCTTGGTGATAAGAATTATTCTGCCTGGTTTTTTAACAATCTTGAAGATTTCATGACTTTCCTCTATTTTTTGGATAATTTCAGGTTTTGCCATTAACTTTTGCTTGATAAAATCATCCTCTTCTTTGATGAGATCTGCGCTGTCCTGAAAGTCGAATACTTTACGTCCATTAATAGACACTTCATAAGGAGTGTGCATATTATGTATTCTTTGGAACATTGGGTAATCTTCTAACAAAATAGAAGCATGGTCAAAGCCAAGATTCTTGTGGAGAATTTCCCATGCCTCTTCTGAAATACTAGGAGTGATGGGTGACAAAACCGTTAAAAGACTTTTATACAAATGAATCAATAACTGTTTATCATATGCAACTTTATCTTTGACACATGTCGCTAACAAATTCGTCATCTTCATTAAATCAGAAATGATTGTGTTGTAAGATTCTGCACCATCTATTGTCTTTGATATTTTATCGATGTAGGTTCCAAAATCGTTATAAAGATTAACTTCCTGAACACTCAATTCTAAGGTCTTGTGAGTATGTCCGTTTAATTGGATATTTTCGTACTTATGCTTCTCCGAAGACTTTTTCCCACCGACGTCGTAACTAGTTATTGAAGATTCCATCGACATGACTCTACGTAACCAACGTTCAGCCCCTTGTATGTGGTCTTCGTTCCAGTTCAAAGCATCTGAAATTGGTGCTTGAAATAAGATATGAGCTCTAGTGACATCAGCACCATATTTGGTAACAATTTCTCCCGGATCCACCCCATTGTGTTTCGACTTCGACATTTTTTCGTAAGCTACATTAGGCACTAATCCGTTTGATTTTATTTTAGGATCAGATGGTTGAGATAAATCTACCTCATCTGGCTTGAGAAATCTACCAGTTTCGGGATCAATATATGTTTTGCCCTGCACCATTCCTTGAGTAACCAAATGCTGTACAGGTTCATTGATGTCGGATCCTTCCCACATCCCTATATCCCCAAGAAATTTCGACAAAAATCTTGTGTACATCAAATGTAAAATTGCATGCTCCACTCCACCAAAATACATATTAGCTGGTAAGTGAGAGCTGACGGTGTCTTTATCGAAAGGAAGTGATGAGTTCTTTGCATCCAAATATCTGAAAAAATACCACGACGAATCCATAAAGGTGTCCATTGTATCAGTGTCTCTCTTGGCATGCCCGCCACATGATGGGCATTTGGTATTAAAAAACAGTTCAGTTGACTCTAAAGGATTACCTCTGCCGGTATGACCCTCTAAATCAGGCAAAAGGACCGGTAAATCAGTATCAGGAACGGGAACAGTTCCACAGTCATCACAGTACACTATTGGTATAGGTGCACCCCAATACCTTTGTCTGCTTATAAGCCAATCTCTCAATCTGATCATCTTTACAAATTCTCCAGACTTATTCACCTGCAAGTTCTTAACCACCTTGTCGACAGCGTCTTCGAGGCTTAATTCGTTGTATGTATCAAGGTTTTTCACTCCAAAACCGGTCTCTGATTCAAACATAACTCCAGACTTTTCGGTGTATGGTTTATCAAAGCTTAAAGATTGTGATGGGTTTTTGGGACGTAAAGTAAACCTTGGCTTGATATCTGGGTTGTGAAGTTTCCAAAAGTCGAAATCTCTTTCGTCATGAGCAGGACATCCCATCACAGCTCCTGTGCCGTACAGATCTAACACATAAGGAGCAGCATAAATAGGAATTTCGTAAACGCCCGGTATATTGTTGAATTGATCAATGGGCAAAGAAGCTTTGATGGAGAGTTTGAAGCCATCCTTTGAAGTAGGATCGTCATTTTCTTTGCAGCCCTTTATAAATGCAGCTAATTCAGAATCATCTTTAGCTTGGGCAGCCACTAAAGGGTGAGATAAAGATAAGGCCAAAAATTGAACACTGAACAAAGTTTCGGGACGGGAAGTAAAGACTTCGATGGGAATAGTTGCGTCGGTGGGGAAGCGTATGTTTGCACCCTTGGACAATCCAATCCAGTTTTTCTGCATCACCTTCACCTTGTCAGGCCATTTATCTAAAGAATCCAAATCTTCACTCAATCTTTCTGCATACTTAGTGATACCAATAAACCATTGGTTCAAATTTCTCTTCTCTACCTTGGCACCAGATCTCCATGAGATCCCATTGGCATCAACCTGTTCGTTTGCTAGTACCGTTTGGTCAATCGGATCCCAATTAATCTCTGCCTCTTTTTTGTAGGCCAATCCATGTTCATATAAAAGAAGAAATATCTTTTGAGTCCACTTGTAGTACTCAGGGTCACACGTAGCAATCTCTCTATCCCAATCAAAATCAGCCAAAACGCTTTCCATTTGTTTCTTCATCCTTATAATGTTACTTTCTGTCCATACCTTTGGATTTATTCCTCTCTCAATAGCAGCATTTTCAGCGGGCAAACCGAAAGCATCCCAACCCATGGGATGAATTACATCGTATCCTTGTAATCTCTTGAATCTTGATACGACGTCACTAATAGTGTACACTCTGACGTGACCCATATGAAGAATACCCGATGGGTATGGAAACATTGCAAAACCATAAAATGGAGGTGCATTCTCTTTCACTGTGAACTTTTTCGGATTCAACCCTTTGTTATTGGTGAGTTTTTTCCATTTTTCGGCCCATTTCTTATCCAAAGAGGCTAAAGTCGAGGTACTTTGCAACCTTATTAGACCAGCATTGAAAGACCTTATTTTTGATCTACTCATAAAACTGAAAAATTTTGGCTGCGAAATTTAACTGAAGATCTCAAATAATAATGGTCGTAAGATTCGTTAACTATATACAATATCAATTAAATTTAATGTTTTCTAATGTTTTGAAGACTCTTGAGGGAATTGAATAATAAATCACATAAACCTTTATATCCCAAATTGTCCAATTTGAGTAAAACTTCGACTTTTATATCTTCGTAGGACGCATTCAACCAATTCCCTTCCCGTAACATTCGGTCTATTGAATCTTTGGAGACGGGGCCAGGGTGTCTCCGGGTGATGTTTTCATCTTTGTCTTCTATTTCCCAAATGATATTCAGGACAATAAAACACCACGCAGGATTGTGGAATAGATTACCAACACTGTCAAGTTCAGTCAATGTTGAGTAACCTAAAGTATTTACAGTTCGCAACTTGTGTATAAACTCAGGAGATAAGTTCATCCCCTGTGCACCCTTTTCGGGTTCTATCAAGAAAGCTTTGTCTCTCCAAATAAAGTTTAAAATGTCCATTACGACTGAAATCATGGTAGCTTTATCATTTTCGTTAAAATTTCTGTACTTCTTCAAGGTGCCAACGTACCCACATACTTCTGATATAATTAACGGGTTGGGGGTTAAAAATAACTGGTAAATAGCAATTGGTGATACCATTATCTTTGCTTGAATATTTGGGCGCTCATTGAGAGCCAATACCAATTTGTCAAATACTTTGAGTACTTTGATTATGGACAATTTGCTAGTGATTGAAACGTTTTTTAAGTTCAAGCAGGCCTTATTGACTGCATACACCACTTCTTTTGTGACATTCTCGATATTGGAACACGCATCCACCTCTCTCTCGAACGCTAAAGACACTTCGTAAAAAAAGTTGCCAGCAAATTTATCGAGACTTCTCTCGTCTTTTTTAGAGTCAATCTTGTGATCAAAAGATGATACCAAGTCATTAATTGCGGACGCGAGTAGCTTCGAAGGAGCATATCTCAATAGTCTTAAACGCAAACCCTGAAACTTGAATAATGGGATATCATCCCGCTGAATTTTGCCAGTCATAAAATCATCAAACAGCTTAAATTCGAATATTTCTGGATTTATCATGTATAAATCCACAAGCACTTCAAGTAATACCGACAAGTCTTGATAAGGCAAAGACATGAAAGAACTTCTAAGAAAATAATCCAACTTTTCCAACGCATCTTTGTCACTGTCTGTTAAGATTTTGAAGATTATAAAATTAAGCTTGAATTTATTAGTGAAAATGGACGATCTGTATTTGAAGGTGTTACTTAAGCTCAAAAAACTTATGGAGCTTAAGTTTACTGCTAGGGACTCGAGCGATCCAACGTCGTAAATGGAAACTGCAGTTTGTCTGTTATTGAAACGTAAAACTTCCAAATCCTCTATATCTTCAAAATATGCGATCTTTTGGCGTTTTCTAACAGTTCTTTTGAAAGATTTATACTGAGTCAAGCAATTCTCAAGGATGCTGGCTCCAACTTGCGAGTGATTTGTCCTTTTTATCATATCTAGTATCGCTAAGTACTCCAAACTGGGATATTTGAAAGGTTTGGATATGCTTCGAAATGTCTTGGAGTTAATTGGTGGTTCAAATTTGGCATAATCCACCCCGGGGATGACATTTTCAAATAATACCAACAAATTCTTCAATGAATCATCCAAAGGAAATTTCATATGCAAGTCAGCAACCAATTGAATTTCCCATTTTTTTACTAATGAGTTCGTCATTGTCGAAACTTGGGGTGACTTATTAGTATTGAGTATAGTCATGAATATAAGATTGGCTATATTCTGTCTCAGGAACTCAAATGATAATAACTTAAATAGTATAGCAAGATGACGGTGTAAGTTTATAAATATCTCCTTACCAAACAAGTGTATGTTGGAGATCAACCATTCTAGCAATAGATTCTGTAGAGTTAAAGAAAGAAGCCTTTGTTTGACCTTTGCCCCATTCATAAAAAACACTTTTGGAAAACCAATTTTGCTTATTAATTTCAATGCAACCGACGTGGGAATCAGGTAGGTCCCATTGGGATACATGCAATGTTTTATTATATATCTCTTCTCGCTGCTCAGAACCATTGGAGCGTCAGTATCCATAACTAGGTCTAGAATTTCAACTAAATCATCTTTTTCTAAACCTGTTCTGATAACCTGTTCCTTGACCTGTTCAAGACATAACTTTCTGTCGCCAATCTCCTCAAGACTCCGCAAAGACTTTATAAGCGAGATGGGCTCATTCATAGCACGCGTATTTTAGTGAGAAATATAGACGCAACATCAATCAGAAAAATGCTCGTACTACGAGAACGAAATCAAATATAGGACAAAACTAAGTGAAATTAAATTTATACTAATTAGCTACTCAACTTCCAACTTTCGTGTTTTCTAAATTTTTAAGAATAAGTGATGCTAGATTTCACCATTGCACATGGCATTCACTCAAAATCACCAGACTTATATACCACCAGCCTCTCTATACCATCTAATTCCTCTATCGAAGCTTATGATACAGATACCACTCCTTTTGTCTCCTCCCAAACCACCTCTTACTCCCTTTTTGATGAACTTCACGCCACTGGCCACACTGCTGTCCATTTCATCGGTGTCATGGTTGTCAAAATCACTGACAGATAAATTGATGGTGGCTTCTCTTTCTTTATTGGAAAGATTCCACACTCTCACACATTTATCGAAACCACAAGTGGCCAAAAACTCGCCGTCTTCGTCAAAACTGACGCCCATTATCCACCCATCGTGGGCAAATCCTCCTATTGAAGCTTTGCTCGAGTGAGATGGCTTGGATAACGATCCTATATTCTCACCGTATTTTACGTCATACATAGTCAAGGATCCCAGATTCTGGTTATCTCTGGCAACAGCAAGTATGGTTCCACCAGGAGAGAACTTCACAACTCTTGGTATCGAATTGGAAGATTTATCGTTGGTGGACATTTGCAAATCCGTCGAACGGAACGTGTAAAGCGGACTAAGGTTCTCCATGTAGTATAGTATGACATCCCCATTGGAATACCCAACGGCTATTTTTTTATCCACGGTTTGACTCACATCGATCGAATTAGGAAAGATGGCCTCTTTGGGAACCATTGAATTGACCTTACTAAGGCCCACTTCTTCTTCTATAGACATTTCGTAAAGAAATATACTGCCGTTTATCTTTGTAGCCACCAAGTAATCAGCACTGCCCTCAGGATCTTTGTAAAACGTTGGAGTCCATGCCAACTTGGCCAAATCAGAGGGTGTTTCTATATCTGACAAAGTCGAAATGTCGTCATTCTTGAACCATTGTAACTTTATAACACCACTGAAAGTTCCGTATGCTAAAATGACCACTTTCAAATGCGAATTGGGGAGAATATTCTCGTACGAGGCCACATGATGAATTCCTGCTTTATCAATTAATTTTTCCACTACAAACTCTCCTGGATTTTGTGCCTCGTCAAGCTTATTATCCCAAAATTTGGCATAACCATCACTTGACACAGAAACTGTGTATTTATCGGTTATGGCTACATCAAGCACATCTGACTGGTGTGCATCACCAACGCTATTGGTACTGATATATTGCTTACCCATATAATTTTTCGCGATGTGTCTTACTCTATTAATGCTGATAAAGGATGCACTCAAATAGTCGATATTTGTCTTCTGATGCTCTGATGTTTGAATGATTTGATAGAGAAGCCACCTGATTATCACTGTTATTTTTTATATTTTTTAAAACGCTCAATTGTGTCAGTTATGAATATTTCGTAATGGCTGCAAAATTTGCCAAATTCATGTTCCTCTCTTGATTCCATTGAATTATATTCTTCGAAAGTTACAGTTAGCTAATGAAGCATCTAAAAATATCAAACGGAAACAAAATCATACTAAGATTTCGACTGAATAAATACGGTGCTCATGAACGGTGGAACTGCTTTTGGTTTGCGATACGTTTGTACCACTTGATGTCTACAGCCGTAAGCACCAACCCAGGGATATCACTATTTCCGCCAGTGACTGGCCCAGACCCAATTGTCTCTCCATGCACAATCGAAGATGACATAATACCTAAATTATCCAGAAAAAGAGATAAAGTGTGGTACATGTTAGGCTATTTGGAAAAGAGCACTGATGCAAAGACTTTCAGACCAGACGACTCGATCAAAGAAGTGGTAAGTAACCCATTCGACCCTTACCTTATGCCAACGGTTTATAGCATTACAAAGAAGAAAATGGCCCACAATTTAAAGAGCTTCAAGACCATCAAGAATTTCTTCACGAGTTTCGGTATACTTGGTGCAACCAGGAAATCCAAAAGGTTTGGAAGCTTCAACAGCTTGGACTTACCCCGTTCGCTGAGTTTCGGTCTGCTAAACAAAAGCAAACTTTTGGAAACCCATTCTATGAACGAACAAGAAAATTCCTGGCCTCAGATGAATGAACATCCTTGTAAATTCCAAATTCCTTCATATATACCCAACGAAGTACGTGGAAAATGGGAGAGAAGTCAGAGGCTAAGACACACCGCCTCAATTCATAGTTTGAATGAGTTGAAAGCAAAGAGAGGGTTATTTTTCGCAAAAGCAGAGGAAAATTTGAAGGTTGCAAAAGAATTAGCAGACTTGGAGACTGAAAGACGAAAAACCAGGGGCTTTCACTTCTTGTTGGGACAACCTTCCGTTGTTTTTAGCTCCAAACAAGAGGCTTGTGAGATTAACTCGTATGAATAGTAAATATAGGCACTAACGACGTGGGCACCATGTTCTGTTACGTCTTTTCAAGATCAAAAAAATTTGCGAACCGCATTACAACTATATGAAACCATTTGACTTTACAGAATCAATTCGCTCACAATCTATCTTTAGCAAATGGAGTGAATGCATTGATTACAAACTAGGGAACAAAGTGGCCATAAAGGGCAACCAAGATGTGTATTTTGCCGTGGAGAATATCATAAGATGTTGCACGATAAATTCCAAAACAGAACACTACAAGATTTTGTCTAACAGGTTCAAGCCCTTTATAATTCACGAAATGCTGCTTAATGGTCCAGAGACGTTCCTTTTGTCGACAGATTACGAGAAGGTGGTTGTACAGAATACGTTGAAAAACATAAGCTCCTCTAAAAGTTTAACTTACTCAGCGGAAGCATATCAATTGAAAGGTCTCAAAAACAAAATAGTGAAAACCATATGGCACCCGTTGACATACCGTGGACTCGGTGTTGTTACTTTAGAGAGTGATGGTGTTATTAAGTACTATGATTTGAATGAATCAGAAGAACCAGCTCTCGTGTATGATCTCAAGTTGAACGATAATTACGGAACTGATTCGGCAACGTCCATCGCTTTCGGCTCAAACGACAACTTGATAGGCTCTTTGTCTTTGTACGTGTCGACGAAAAAGTCAAAAATATATTCAGTGTTCCCATTTTTACCAAAGAATGGATCTGCTTCTATTGCAAAACAAAGTGTCGATAAAGCGCTCCAAGAAACGAAAGATACTCTCAAGTTGGCACAAGACCAACAAATACAAGGAATAGAATCATCGTTATTTTCCCAAATAACGTTTTTGGAAGTCTTAAAGTCAGAGATCCTCAACAGTGATGCATCTGAGGTTCGTATTTCGGGAAGAAACGAGCAAGTTTTCCACCACAAGATAAATCTAGTCTCTAATCTACAACCTAGATTACAAGGTCCCTTGATAGATCTTCATATGGGCCCAGTGGCTGATATTTGCATGTTGAAGAGCAATGTGAATGTTCCACTTATTGTTGCTGTAAGCAATAACAAGGATGATATCATGATCAAGTATTTGGCACAATTGAAACCACTAATTAGCATCGAAGACACAACATTATTCTCTCCAAAGAAAGAAACCAAATTAGTCACTATAGAGCCCGAAAGTTATTTGAAACCGGCTATCGGGTTTGGATATATCGAGGATTCTGATTCTGATACCGATGATAACTTATCAGAAACAGAAGATGAAGACATGGAAGTTGTTAACTCTGCCGAAATTAAGAAGATTCTTCTTGAATTGGATGAAGTCTCAGTTGACATTATACCAGAGGGAAATATCTCGTCAGAAATTAAGATTGTGCCTTCTAACGTTGACAGCGAACGTTTTATAATATACTCAGAACAAAAATCCATACTTTGTATTCCAAAGAACTGGTTAGAACAGATAGCAAATCTTGTGCCAAACACTGACAACCAATATGAATTCATAAGTCAATACATCGAGCTTGATGTATCACAACCTATTTTCATAGGAATACTTAAGGATGATATTACTTTCACGGGAGAATACTTGATCAATGCGCCTAATAAAGTTGGAAAAGCTATAGATTTATTGCAAATTTCCGAATCGAACATCCCAAAGATGGAAAAATTAGTATTCGATGAACCTAATACTATTCAAAGAATACAAATTGGAAACAAAATTTCGAGTGAGTTACTAGATGAGATAGAGGCAGACTTGGCAAAGATCAAGATGGGGCCTTTGAAGACATCTACGGTTAACCAGAAGGACACTAATCTTGATATTCTTCAAAAAATGAATGATTTTTCAATTCTGGCTATTCACCAAATCGTTCAATTTAGTAGATTGTTGATGAAAATCAATTGCAAGGTATCAGTCAATGTAATTGAGTTGAAACATCAATTTGAGTTGTATTCAAAGCTTCCTGACACCAAGAGCAAGGATCAATCGGAGACCATATCGAATCTTTTGCAAAAACAACAAAACTTGAGTGGAAGACTTAGCAAGCTACAAACAAAACTCATTAATAGCATCGAGGAAATTAAAATCAGTAAACAAATACCGATATCTAGCTCGGAAAAGAGCTGGTTTAAGGAAATTAATGATAT
The DNA here is from genome assembly GCA_030571075.1 of Yamadazyma endophytica. Taxonomy (NCBI): domain Eukaryota; kingdom Fungi; phylum Ascomycota; class Pichiomycetes; order Serinales; family Debaryomycetaceae; genus Yamadazyma; species Yamadazyma endophytica. Next base: position 1,327,077 of record JAJLXA010000003.1, read on the forward strand.
AACTGTCACTATAGGGAATGACGAGTCAGGTTTATGCAAGTCTATAAAAGACCTTAAAGACCAGCTCTCTTTGTTGAAGCAGACAATATTAGAAAAAAAGCCCGAAGAGCTTCAAGATACAAAGAATTTGGCTCAGGTAAGAAAGATGATAGAGTCACAATCAGAGGTAATAAATGCTTTGAAGCAAAAAATCGAAAATGTGGCCATAACAGAAGATTAAGTCAAAAATGTACATATAATGAGGTAAGTAATTAATATTATATACAATTATCTATCCAAAAAAGCAATGATCTTTGAATTTCCAAAAAACTGAGCCCAATCATCTAAATCTTGATAATCAAAAATTTCGTTAATAAAAATACCAATGTGAAATCCGTCAGGTTCGATTGCAACATGTCCAATATCAGTCAAGTTGCAGTATTCACAAAATCTCAAAATCTCATCCTTGATGAGCTCGTATTCACCAACGATGAACAAAGCATTTCCATTCTTGATAAATTCATTTGAGGACCAGTTGAATTTCTCTTTGTTTTTTTCGATGTTAACTACACTGGAGTTGTCAAGAGAGTGATCACCATCAACATACTTGTCACCAAAATAAGCATAACCAGCGGCATCTGAGACGTCATACTTGCTTTTATACGAACCTTCATTCAGCTGGACTGTAACATTGAGCCAAGGCGAAATGGCGATAATACCAGCCGGCCATTGCTTGACCTTCGAGAAAGTGTCAATATATTGTATCATATTCAAAGCGAGATTTCCACCAGCAGAATCGCCTATCAAGTAAATGTCTTTAAATCCATCATTGACCAATTTGTCGTAAATATAGCCACATTCATTATATTGCTGTGGATACACAGCACCGTTACAAACCAACGAGTAGTCAACTACAAGTATGCTGTATGTTTTGCCCTTTTGCTCAAGATACCTGTAAAGATTTGTCAATGTGAAAAGAGGTGCTGGGTTCAACCCAATGGCAAAGCAACCTCCGTGAATATAAACCAAGACAGGCGCATCTTCATTCTTCGATAACCAGAAAGAATTGACCGAAAACAGGGACTTCGGGTCTTCTGCCGAGGTATAAAGATCTCCGAATCCACACAAGTCTTTGTCTTTATTTAGAATAGGCTCAAGGCTCATTGCTACATCTCTTGCAGGCCTCGAACTGGCTTTTGCATCAGCTAGAGTAAGGCCTCCATGCATGAATCTAAAAAGGGATGCATTAAGGGTACGCTTCAAGGATCTTTTGGTTAATACATTCAGAAAGATCGTACCCACAGTTAGGAATTGTAAAGTACGGAAGCCCAATAAGAATGGAAGGACAATCAACCTTGAAATTACCGACAAGCTTGCCATATTGAAATGCGTGAGGTTGGTTTTCTCACGATTAAAAAATGTGGAGTAACTCGGAAACCCTAAAAGGCAGATGCTAGGTTTAGTAATTTTCCAGATAAATGGAGGGATAATTGGCTTGAGGGGTTCAACCGGTAGAAATCATATCTAACTATACTTGGCACCAGAAAATTGATATACTTTCAACTTCAAACCATCATAGAATCTGTCATTGAAGATTTCAATTATCTTCTGGGCCAGGTCGTTAGTCTGGAATTTGAGAGTCACCACTGTGTCATTTTTGTAGAACTTGATACCGGGTACATCTTTGATTCCATGTTTAATACACTCTTCTTGTATATCGGCCTCAAGATCTTGCTTGAGCACATCATCAAATTCTTCATTGCGGAACATATTCTCTACTACCACAACTTTCTCGTAGAATTTGGCCTTAAGATCATCAATACGGTTCTGGAACTTTGCAGGTTCAACTCTTATACTGTTGTTTTCGAAATTATACTGATCCATCATCTGAACTGCTAAAGCTACAGATGAGCTATTGTCATATACTATCAAAGCCTCACCTTTGAACACATCATTGGCATAATAAAGTTTGATTTTCGGCTTACTCTCTTCGTTGAGAGCTATGGTTCCGTATTTCTTGAACTCATCATTCAATTTGTCTGCTGTGGTCTTATCGGGGAGATTAGTGATGAAAATGGCGGTCGTCTCCTTTTTCTTGAAGTTGTTGATCTCTTGTTTCATAGTTTCGAGCTTCTGCTTCTTCATTTGTTTGATCTCCTCTTTGTTTGCTTCTTCCTCCGCCTCTTCTTCGTCCATTACGTGTTTACCTATCTTTAACCATTTCTTTACTACATAATTATATTGATATTCAGTTACAGGCTCGGTCGATGCATCTGTAAGCAACCAAATACGCTTTTCATTATCCAACAGAAGACGTTCGTCCAATGTCTTAAGAAGCGACGGATCTTTCTCCACTTTCAGAGGTGGAGGAGGCTCATCAGGAAACTTCATAGATGTCATCGCGATGTCTCACTCAAAATTATTTCTTGATGTAAATACCATAAGCTAGAGAGAGGCAAACGTCGCAATAAATATTTATATTTGTGGTTGGCATACACCATTGGAACGGGCTTCACACTTTCTACTTACACTCTTGCAATTGACCTAATCAGTTCTTAGCAAATCGTACTTCAACACAGCGTTCATTAACACTTCAAACCCATTGGCCACCTCCTCAGGGGTAGAGTATTCTTCAGGATTGTGGCTGACACCGTCTTTGGAAGGAATGAAAATCATGGAGGTTGGAACAATCGTCAGAGTAGCACAACTATCGTGGCCGGCACCACTGACAATCTCCATAATATTCTCTTCACCAAATAAATCAACTGCAGAAGACTTGACACAATCAATGCATGTTTTGTTGAACTTTAAGGCCTCAAATGTTTGGATGTGTTCGAATTCAACAGTGATGTTTCTACCGGCGTTTTTGGCGATTTCATCAAAGGCACTTTTGTATTCCTTTTCCATTGCAAATAGCTTGTCAGTTTCGACGTGTCTGATATCAACCACAAAGTCGACTTCATCTGGAATGACATTGACAACACTTGGCAATAAGTTCATCACCCCGACCGAAAACAACCCTCCGAACTTTTTGGCGATTTCGTTACCTTTGGCAATCATTTGAGAAGAGGCCAATAAGGCATCACTACGTGCATATAAAGGAGTGGTACCGGTGTGGGTGGCTTTACCCCTAACCTTGATCTTGTTCCACAAGTATCCCTGGGTTCCAACAACCACGCCGATTTTCTTCTTCTTTTCTTCCAAAATAGGACCCTGTTCGATGTGGATTTCGAAATGACATTTGATTGGATTCACCTTATGATCCACTTCGGTTTCTCCAACATATCCGATCTTGTCCAATGCTTCCTTCACACTGACAGGCGTGCTATCAGTGATAGACCTGATTTTGTAGGTGTCTTCTAAAGTGGTGATACCTGCATACACTTGAGATGACATCAAGGACATTGGGAACCTGGCACCTTCTTCATTGGTCCAGTCTATGACAGCAATTGGATAATTAGGAACATACCCATTGTCCTTCATTGTTCTTAACAATTCCAATCCACTCAATACACCCAAGATTCCGTCGTATCTTCCTCCGGTAGGTTGAGTATCTAAATGAGAACCCACAGCGGTTGGAATACCTTCATTTTTACCAGGGTAGATTGCAAAGATGTTACCCAATTTATCCACCTTGACTTCACAGCCTAAACTTTTGGTTTCGGCAATAAACCAATCTCTTACCTTTTTGTCCAAATCGCTTAAAGCTAACCTGCAAACACCAGTTTGAGTAGATTCAGGGCCCCATACACCTTTAGCGCCCCATTGAGCGGTTTCATGGATGGTGTCGATAAGTCTATTAGGAGTGATTTTAAGTGATTTGAAAGTCATAACTTGGATTTGTGGAATAAGTTTGAAAGGGTTTCTTGCTAAGATAACGTCCGCCATTTATACCATTAGTTTTCCTTATCAAATTGCCTAATTCGGTATTAAGAGTCTGATTCCGCACACTTCAAATTATGCCCAAAGGGGACGTATGCATCCAAAAAGCATATGTAGTGGTGGGTGTAAGGGCGGAGAAGACAGTAGCGGCGTGTATACACCTACAAAGCCGGTATTAGAGCGCTTGGGGTTACATTAGTGGGACCGGATCTCGGAATATCTGAAGTGAGATAATCGATAGGAATGTTTTTAGGTGCAGTATGAACACGGTGCCTTTTTAAGAGAGGCGGACTTCTTCTCCATAAGCGTTTAGATCGGTTTGCATACAGTAGAGTCGTTTTGTGTTTCCCTTTCAGTATATTCTCAAGACATTTGATGGCCCCAACAATAATTTGCAGCCAATAGGTGGTAGAAGAATAAAAGAGATGTAAGTGATCTGGAAGTAATGCCACGTTATGTGACATATTTCACTCAATGTGACAAGATATCTGAGAAGGGCGTGATAGTTTAATTGCAGAATTGGACAATCTGACTGATATTCACTTATTTAATTGAAGCTTTCTGAATTAAATACTTCATAACAGCTCTTCAGGAATGGAAGTGTAACTCAAATAGGCCATACTAACTCAGTACACTTAATAGACCCTAAAAGTACAGCCCGAATTGGTACAGTCATCATTTGGGTCCCTTATGTAATCCAAAAGATTGGACCATTAGGCTTAAGCCCGGTCGCGGATTCAAATTGGAAAATTCATAAAATGATTAAAAGGTCTTCTTCACTCACAAGGTTTGTTAGATGCTATTCTTCCAAATTCATGCCGGAGCAGTTGCCTTCTCCTCCAAAGCTTCCTAAGGATCAACAGGAAGAGTTTGAAAGATTGCAAAGAATAGCCAACTCTCAATCAGCAATCGATGAATATAACAAGAAGCTCGAGGGCACTGGCAGCTCCAACACCGACACTCCCAACTTAAAAACTAGTATTGGGGGATTTGCATACTTGAAGACTATTCCAGAATTCGAAGGGGATGTCAATCCAAAGACTGGTGAAAAAGGAGGTCCTAAGCAGGACCCTTTGAAGTATAATGACTGGGCTTTTAATGGTAGGGTAACTGATTTTTAGTGTATATAGATGAAATAGACATGTTAACACGCTTGATTTAATATGAAAGCAAAATGGTACCAATTCTGGTGGTGATGTGGCCGTATCTCTTCATCTCATCACAGATTTCAGGTCATCGCACTATATGGATTTCGATCCTCTTTCATTGTTCACTCCCAAGGAGGATAGTGGCGAAGATGTCGAGGAGGTTGCTTTACCAGTCAATAAAGAGCAATATGGTGACGATAAGGTAGAGCTTTTACCGTTAGAAATGGTGGATGAAGATGCACCGTTGCACATTTTGGATCTTCCAATGATCACCTTGAAACCCCCGTGTGAGGTTTTGATGGTGTTTCTTAAATTGCTTGCGTTGAATGAGATTTTAAACTTTCAGACCGAAGAAGAAACAAAAGCTGACACAGACACGGTATTCAGTGATAAGAAGATCGATACTAAACAGTTGGATTTGGCCATGGGTTGGTTGAAACAGTATTGTCTCAGATTCAATACCACTGAAAAATTGGCTAAATTGCCCACACTTGCATATACTTTGAAGAAGACCAACGAGTACAACGACTGGCTAACACGCATAATCTCAAGCGACTTGAAATGGATAGAATCCGACTGTATAACGGCGATTCATAAAGAGGCCAGTTTAAGAATAGCAGAGAATTGTGGAAGAACTGCACAGCCTGAGATAATACGAAAGGTCATGCTAAACAACATGAAGGAGTTAGGGGTTGACTTTATCAGATTGAAAGAGCCTTCTTTGACCAACGATAACTTGGGCTTGAAAACTTGGGGCTCATGTCTTATATTGAGTGACCGACTTTTACAGGATACCAGTCTTTTGCAAGAACCGATATTGGAATTGGGGTCTGGAACCGGCTTAATAGGCATAGTGTTGTTACTTCTAGGGTACAAGGATGTCACTTTGACAGATTTGAAGGAGATTGTTCCAAATCTTCGAGAAAACATCGAATTGAACAATCTTTCTACCCAAGTGTCTGAATTAGACTGGAACGATCCTTCTGACTTCATTCATGAGAATCCTTTAAGAACCTTCAAAACCATCTTGTTGAGTGACCCCATATATTCTTCAGATCATCCAAGACTCATTCAAAACGTACTCAAGACCTTTGTACAAAATGACACTCGTGTAATCATCCAAATTCCTCTAAGAAAGAACTTTGAAGACATTCGTCAAACTCTTTGGGATTTGTTGGAGGCGGACTTAAGGGAGGTCACATGCTTCTATCAAAAAGGACCAGACGAGTTCGGTGAAACTGAATATTGCTTCAAAGTGTTCATCAAAAAGTAAAGTAAAATTCGAACGTGTAAATAGCTAAAAGTTTCATATATTATTATATCTAAACTCTATAATCTATGAATTATAAATAGTTCTTGAGTAACGATATTCTTTCAACTGCATCCTCCAAAAAGTCATCACCTTTACACACAGCAAGTCTGATACAATTTTCCAAACCGTTTCCTTTTCTGGAATCGGGATGAAGAAATTCGGTTGGTGGAATACCAACAATTCCTAGCTCATTTATCAACCAATATGCCAATTTAAAGTCATTGGTTTTACCTTTGAAACTTTCGGGATATTGGTATTCAGCGGGAATCTTCACTTTCAGCAAATTAACCAAAATGAAATATCCACCTGCAGCCACAGTGTATGGCAATTTCAAGTCGTCAAACACCTTGGTGACAATTTCATATTTTTTCTTGTATTCGTCTCTGGTCAAGCTGAAATAGTCATTTTGATCAGCTTTGACAAAAGCTTCACTAACCGCTTGCTGTAAAGGAGCAGGCGTAGAGAAACAAATTCTGGTATGTGCAGCAATGACATATTTGATCAAATCAGATGGACCAATCACCCAACCAACTCTCCATCCTGTTGCAGCAAAAGATTTACCCGCAGAACCAACCGTCAAAACTCTTTCTTTCAATTCAGGCAATTCAGGCAAAGTGGCAGGCCTTGGAAACTCTTTTTGGTAGAATAAGTTTTCGTAAACTTCGTCACTGAGTATGATGAAGTTATTTTCGATGGCCAATTTTCCAATTTTGATTAATTCCTCTTTATTGAAAATTTTACCTATTGGATTATGAGGAGTGTTAAGGACAATCATTTTGGTTTTTGGAGTAATTGCTTGGTTCAACCCCTCCCAATCCACTTCCCAGTCATCACCGGTGACATTTTCGGTGTCGAATTTGGAAGGGTACTTCAACTTGACGTATTTTACCGTGGCGCCTGTCATTTCGATGTTTGGGATGTATTGGTCAAAGAATGGTTCGAAAACAATCACCTCATCACCCGGAGTTAAAAATCCAAAAAAGGCAGATAACATCCCCTCATTGGCACCAGTAGTGACGGCAATTTGGTCGCTGGTGATGTCGTATCCGAAATCCTTGGAGTATTTTGCTTTCAAACTTTCGAGCAAATTGGCATTACCTTTAGCTGGTGCATATTGGTTGAATTTGGGATCGGCAATTGCGTTTTGCACTCCTTTCAATGCAAAGTCAGGCGGATTGTAAGAGAAGAAGCCTTGTCCCAAATTGTACACAGTTCTTGTAGGATTTTTGGAGGATGCTTCAGCAGCAGCTTCGTTGATCAATGACCAAATATCTTTCTCTCCTTCTTTCTGATGGAAGTATGGGTTATGTAAACTTACAGCACTTTTTGACATTCTAGAAGTGTATCTTTTCCATATATTCATATAAAGGTAGAAAAGTTTTTCCTGGCTGTTAACAGAAGGAAAAAACTGTGGAAGCTTATCGTGAGGTTTCCGAAAAGAGTACCGGTTTCGCTGTGTCTATATACAGGAAAGAGTATACTCATACTCAATGAGCTTGTGTTGATCTGCAAGAGTTTGGAGGGTATTTGGGATGTTTTGACTGTTGTGAATTGAAATATCTATAATGTACTAAGAATTGAAGAAGAAGCTCGATAAGGAGTGCCTTAGTTGGGGCAGAATCCAGATGCAATCACGTGAACAGAGGTGATATCAAAGGAACCCACAGTAATCACGGAGGGCTCTCATTGATTGTCCTGGTGTCGACAGAAAGGTGACGATTTCCAATTCGGTGAATGCCAATTATGCAGCCAGCACAAGTCAGCCAAAAGCATCGGCTTTTATGCAATCTCAGGACATGAAAACTATCGTTTTAAACAAATGCATCAATTTTGATCTGCATCTCTTGGTCCAGGAAATTGCGTACAAGGAATCACTTACGAGGCCTTTCTGCACCAATCACGCCCATTTCCCACCTGTATATCACATAATTTGGTCTCAAGTCCATAATTAATTAAGCCTGCTATGACTATACCGAAACTATCACTCATCCCCACACACCCCATGCTGAACTCTCTTTTGCTCTTTGGGGTTTCTTCACTTACGGAAACAAATGTGTTTACGTACGAAAACCCTCCAAGAAGACCCTCGTAAAGTATCAAAAGCAACAAGGGCCATATGCTGGAGAAGGGCCTGTAAAATATACTTTGGCCTACTAAAATCAACACGTTGATCAGTTGAAGAATGCTGAATAAATAAAGGTTTCTGAATCGGAGTCCAAAATTCACCGACGATCTGGATATGAAAACGCCCAATTGATAAAGAAACCCATATACCACATAAATGTCTCTGTAGGAAGCAAAGAGCCAATGGGGAAGTTCCTCCAAAGGAAATAAAAGCGTTGGAGATATACCTTGGTTGATTACGTATTCAGCAACGTAAACAGTACATAACGGTATCATATAAGGCTTTAGAAGCGGCTTTATATTCTGCAAGGTCGACTCAATATGTGTTGAAATAGCCGTCAATCTCAGATTAGACGTGGATTGTGTGGCAGTGCTATCCATAGGAGTGATGGCCACAGGAATCTCTTGATATTCCACGATTTCTCCGCTGGGCGCAGGAAGCATCACGTAGAACAAGAAAACAAATCCCAAAGGTACCAAAGAAAACACCAAAAGAACTAACCATGTCTCCAAACCAATGATATTAGTCAAAAGGAGAAAAACAAAACTTCCCCCTAAACCGGCCATTCCTGTTCCCGTTGAAAACCCCCCAATTGAGTACAACTCGTTGTAGTAATGGGTCAATTGAAGGAACGTCAACTCACCTAAGCCAGAGGAGAGCGAGGCCATTGAAATACCAAATATCTTCCATGATATCGACGATTGTTCACTCAAACTAATAAAAAGCATCCCGAACGATGAAAGGAACACTAGGCACCACAATCGAAATTGATAGGGGATCAAATGGATGAAAAATGGCGCCGTCAATTTGAGTAGAAACGCTGGCAAGATATCTGAGAGCAACACCACAGCCTTGGGGGTTTGTGCTCCCACAATATCAACCGCCGCAGACAATATCACCACATAGAGAATATTGTTGATAAGGCCGAATCCCAAGAAACAAGTGAAAATCAACAGGTTTTCGGAAAGATATAACTTCATAGGTATCAACAAACCGCACACGAATGATTTAGTGAGATCGTTGCGAAATCTTCAGATCTGAGCCAAATATGGTGCCAACAAAGGATGCATAAAAAGCTTAGATTTTAGGGTGGGTTATAATTGCGTGCAAATGACTAGGATGCTTAATTATCGTCGGAAGTGAAATGTCAATTTTCTGGCGAAAATTCGCCTAATTATGGGACCCTCTCAATTTCCTATTTGGTTAAATGGCTTGACGAGGTAGCAGCTCCGCAATGCACGTGCCGATTTAAACCGGCGTTTGATGTCTGAAAAAAGCCTTTTTTGTGTTCATAAATATCACCAACGCACCAAACACCCATGCATTGCACCCTGTCCGTCTTGCAACTGGACATTTGCTGGTTCAATGTGGCATATCCAAAAAAATTTTCATTTCCTGCGGCGCACGACTGTTACTCATACTCAGGTCCGAAATTTTTCAGTCAGAAATACTTTAAAAAGTTTAAAACATACTGCAACCATGAGCAAAACCCCTATTCCAGAAGAATACGACGACACAAGAATTATGGGATACGACCCTTTGATCCCACCTGCGTTATTGCAGCACGAAATCAGAGCCAGCAAGAAGTCTTTGGACACCGTGTTGAAAGGTAGAATTGACAGTGCACAAATTTTGAAAGGTAAAGATGATAGATGTTTGGTTATTGTTGGTCCATGTTCCATACACGACTCCGAGCTTGCGTTGGACTACGCCACCCGTTTAAAGAAATTGGCCACCGAGTTGGAAGACGATTTGGTTGTTATAATGAGAGCTTACTTGGAGAAGCCAAGAACCACCGTTGGATGGAAAGGTTTAGTCAACGATCCTAACGTGGACAACACCTTTGATATCAACAAGGGGTTAAAAATCAGTCGTCAATTGTACTCTGATTTAACCTCCAAAGCCGAATTACCTATTGGTTCCGAAATGTTGGACACCATCTCTCCACAATATTTCAGTGATTTCTTGAGTTTCGGTGCCATTGGTGCCAGAACCACCGAATCCCAATTGCACAGAGAATTGGCCTCTGGTTTGTCTTTCCCAATCGGGTTCAAAAACGGAACTGATGGTAACTTGGGTGTTGCTTTGGATGCCGTTCAAGCCTCCAGTAAAGGTCATCACTTCATGGGTGTCACCAAAAACGGTATGGCTGCCATCACCACCACCAAGGGTAACGATAACTGTTTCATTATTTTGAGAGGTGGTAAGAAACTCAGTAACTACGACGCAGAATCCGTCAAAGCTGCCAAAGAAGCCATTGCTAAATCCACCGACCCATCTATAAAGTTAATGGTTGACTGTTCTCACGACAACTCCCAAAAAGACTACAGAAACCAACCCAAGGTCTTGGAGAACGTTGCTGAACAAATTTCCAAGGGTGAAGATGCCATCATTGGTGTCATGATCGAATCTCACATAAATGAAGGTAAGCAAAGCATGCCAGGTCCAGGTGAAGATAAGAGCGCCTTGAAGTACGGTGTTTCCATCACCGATGGATGTGTTGGTTGGGATACCACTGTGGATATGTTGACCAAGTTGGCCAAGGCTGTCCAATCCAGAAGAGCTCTTAAACAAAGCGCTTAATATTTATAGGATAAATTGTACAAAGGAATATATAAAACATCAATGGCTGTCTATTGTCTATATGATTTATGCTGAGGGACTTTGTGGTAACAACATTATTCTACAGGTCTTACCAAGGTTTACTTTGAACCAAGATTTTCTTGATATCCTCCACTGTTTTATCAGTGTCATCACCAATGGCTTTCAAGAAAGCTTCAAGCTGAGGATTGCTTTCGCTATATTTATGACAATCACCGTATGGGTTTCTGGACATCTTCTTCTTCACAAGCGGATCGTTCGTTCCGTACCAATCGGTTTCAAAAAACCTGACTGCAAATTTGTATTCGCTTTCCTCGAGGTCTTCGAAATAGGCCTCGAAGTTTTCGGATGGTGATGGGGCATTTCCTATATAGTCTACTTGTGTAAGCGGATACTCTAAGGCCCTATCCAAATGCTCTTTCAAGAACCGAGATCTTTTGAATTCAAACCCTGCAATTGTGATTTTGGTGGGATATTTTTTATGGTGTTCATAGAATCTACAAATCAGAAATATGACGTTTTCAAATGAATCTCGAGCGAATTCTTCCAAAAGCACATCATTCACATCGGTATAACTGAAATTTTCCTTAAGTAACCTAAAATATGATTCAGCTTCGCTTATTTCGCTCTCTTTCTTTGTTCTGCCACCTGAGATCACAATGGTAGCCGCCGAGTCATTTTGCAAGACTTCTGTTGCAAACTTTATATGTTCAATGAAACAGAGATGGTCTTTCCCTTCCAATTGAAAAGGCGCTAAAAGCCACTCGGATTGTTCCTTACCTTTTGAGGCACCTCCAAGCCAAATTCCGTGACAGGGTACTATAATAAGATGATTCATCAAGCAGTAAAAGTGCGTAAGAGTGAAAGAGGCATTATAGGTGGTGAAAATATATTTTAACTAAAAGAACTCAAAAAGAGGAAGAAATTCATGGTAACTTTTATATAAGCATTAATTAAAGAGAAAACGGGGCCTATTTCACCCCTGAATCATTTTCGAGAAGCTTGTGCTCAAGGTTACTTGGTGCATATAATGGTAGCAGGCCAATAACGCTTTCCAGTGGAAAAATGCAGCAATAACCACAAAGATATGGAAAATCTGATGAGAATGGCCCCATATGTCAAACATCCCGTGCATAAAGTCGGGGGTGTCATCTTTATGGGTGAATCTTTCAGGAACTCTGGCTGCGTATAAAACAGCACCAGTTATATAGAAAGTGCCTTCAAGAATGAGCCAAATTAAACCTGCACGTACTTTTGTGATCTCAGTGCCGTATTTGGACAAAGCAACCACTATGGGCAATACACCCGAGAGCCCAAAAAGAATAAACATCGTTGATCTAATGGGTCTGTAAATGTTAGACAGAAACTTCGGATTCAAAGTCATTACCGTGCAGATTGAGCCTAGTACAAAGAATGTCGACAAAAAGGTATATTTCCAGAATGGTTCATCAACGTAGGCAAACAAGATGATCGAATTTAAAGAGCATGTAATTAGGATGATTATACCAAAATAATCCAATTGATTGCCGAATTTCGACACTTTGAGCGAATGGCTCTTCATGCAGTGAAATATTGAAGACATTGCTAAGCAAAAAGTAGCAGCCATACCAAACTGAAGGAAATTAAGCTGTTCCCACATGTGCAAATGATCTGCACCATAAAGATCGAGATGAACATTCAAATAGTACATCATAGCGCCAATAACCATCACCAGAGGGACCAAATGGGAGTAAATGTTTCCTGTTTCGTTGTGTATATACAAAAGAGAACGAATACTTTCTTTATACGAATTAGTACCTCTTACATATCCCGATTTGATGTAATGATTATCTTGCTGCCATTCGTCCAATTCATGATAAAAATACAAATTGTTTTTTCTGACAAAACCAGAAGGAGGTTGTGTTCCGGAAACTAAAGGTTCTTGTTCTACAAGTTTGCTTTTTGAGCGATTCGTAAGTGTCATTAATGAAGGCAATTATGTTTCCCCAGAAATTTTCTCGTTGAGAAATGTCTATTTTCTATGCAAACCTATTTAAATGATGGCTCAATTGACTCACATACTTCCGAATACAATTTGAGCTTTTCTTGAATATTTAGTGACTCTGGCTTCTCTCTGGTAGCAACAGGGTTTTTGAAGATGTCGCCGGTATAAAAAATCTTCCAATTTGAATCTTTTTTTGCAGCCGACCCAATACACCTTTCGAAATACCATTTATTGACGGGATTGTTCTTTCGGGATCTCCATATGAGTTCTTTGGGATTTGATTGTACGATGAGTTTGAAAATAATATCAGCAAGACCCGGTAAACCTTGATTTTTCTTTGCTACAGCAAATTTATCGAGATATATCACAGTGTGGTCTCCTACACTTTCTCTGGTAATTATAGCACCACCGTCGTAATCACCTACCAAAATGATCGTCTGTATGATATTATTGATACGGTTAATGTAGTGCTTCTTATCAAGTTCCCTGCCGAAAGAATCCTCTATTAAATCAAAAAACTTCTTTTCGTCGATCAAGTTGTCTTTGAACAAATTATTCAAAGTGAATTTTCTGGCGTAATTTCTTTGTTCCAATACCTTAACATCTATACCCTTTTTGAGAATAGATGTGGATAACTTTGGAGTCCTCTTGAAGGACAGGGGCAAAGACGATGATATAATGGGCCTGTCTGTCAACACATTATAAATTATAGGGTTCAATTGGTCGTCGTTCACCGCCGTAATTTCTGGCGTGGTGATAATCCCTGTGGTATCGTCATTCTTTGAAATGGAGCTAACGAGACTGAGCAAAGAGTCTATGCTCTTCAAGTTCTTCAAATGCAAATCTCTAATATCAGGCTCCAAGAATCCAATATACAATTCAGACACGATGTCAGAATACTCTTGAGAAAGGTTGATGAATACATGACTGGTTTGATTTCGTTCTATAGACGGAATCCCTCCATTCTTATCAACAAATACAATCTTTTCGATCGACAAAAGGTCGTTTCTTGATAACAAACCAGAACACAATTTGTTCAATATTTCACTCGATTTCACCACCTTTTGACTACTGCTGGACTTGTCAAATGCAAGCGGTAATATCACTGGAACCAAATCCTGATATAGCGGTATGAGAACCTGCTCCAACACTTTATTATTATCTACCTTCTCAGTGTCTATCATGCATCTAATCAACCTCGGATTAATTAACTTAAGTTGATTTAGCACCTTATTTCCGTGACTTATAAACGCCAACTCATTCAATTTGAAACTTTTGTACATATCTTCATCGTAATCCAACACAATAATTGGTGATATACCTATTCCAATAAGTCTATTTAGCGTTTCCTCTATACCTTTCCAGTACTGAGACTCAATATCATTAAAGACCACCTTGAAAATCGCCAATCGAAGTGGGATCTTCTCGAGTTTATTGTCGTCTTCATCATATATGTTCACAAATGGGTTCTTATTTTGAAGAAACCTGTCAATGAAGAGATTACGCTGGATGTCTCTATCTAAAGATTGCGAGTCATCATAGTCTTTAAACTGATTTCTATACTTATTAAGGTAATTCCTTGTTTCTCTTTTGGTAGCTGTACTCCTTAGGATCGAAAGTATTAGATTACGTTTTTCATTGGTTCGGTTTTTATGTAGTTGTATGTTAGATACAAGCTGTTTAGCAAGGTTTTTAGACATATAAAAATGAGAGAAATTTTACTGGAGCGAATCTGGGGTATTATTTCATGACTCATTAAGTATCTATATATCTATATGTATTACCATATTATCATCCCTAGCTTATGATATCAGGTCTATTCATAGTAATCATCTTCTTCCTCCATTTCTTCGGCCTCTTCGGTGGCTGCTTCGTCGAGAACTCTCAACTTGTTCATCACACCTAACATGAAGGGCCTTATTTCGTTCACCTCCATCAACGAGAGCCCTGTTAATGTAATGTTGGATTCATTCAAAAGCTTCAAACCCTTTTTGATCTTCACCAATCTTATTTCTCTGAGATCCTGTATAATTGAACGGAGTTGATGTGAAGGATCAGAAAGATCATCTGAAGCTTTCGTGAGCAACATTTTGCTTATTTCAAGCCAATGCCAGGGCAAATCAGTGAATTGGTTGGGGTTTTTTACTTCATCCTCGTATTTCTGCAGAAGGGTCACCACATTCAACCACTCGGGTGGAACTATGTTACATTTACCTTGGGATTTTAAGATTAATGCTACCCACATAGGAATTCTTTCTCTTCTCAAAGCTCTCAAACTGGGGATTTTTGTACCAATCAAAGTTATCGATTTCATAGAATATCTTGGAAGGATTTGAATGTATTCGTTTTCTGCTAGGAAATTGATCTCCGAAGCCATCAAATTTTGTTTCAATTGGGCTGGTAATGACATCTTATCTACGCGTTGAGGTTTTGTTGAAATTTTTCCGCTATGAGAATCAGTTGGTCGTGCGTATTCTCACTTTATGCCATTATATTTCCGTCAACCAAATGAAGGTATTCAAAAATTCGTTGTTTTCGTTATCATAATTAAGCGCCGAATTGATCACTCCAAAACACTGCATGATTTCTTCTAGCAATTTCCCTTGTTTGTATGATTTCAAAAAATCGGTGTCATTAGCGCCAATTTTCTTTCTAAACTCCAAAAATGGCATCACTATGACGTTTTTGAACGAAACCAATATCAATTGCTCGATATTTATATTGGATTTGATCACTACCATATTCTCTGACAATGGGTAGAAGCAACCAAGTAGGAAATAAAGAATGTGTGCTTTGAAGTAAATCCATTGCTCCTTCAATCTGATCCATTCTTTATGTAAAGAATCCAAATAATCGTCATTAACTAGCTTGAAGTCTTTAGCAAAGATCACGAGGATTTTATTGAAGAAACTGCTCAAATCCTGCGACACCTCTCTTCCTTTCAAGTCGTCCGCTTCCTCATCACCCAATTCCAATGATTTGGCGTACACATCTCGTATATAATTGGATATTTCTTCTTCTGTAACTGTCAATTGTGGAGCCTTGATACCGTTGGATAGTTTTTTACGTTGTGACAGCATTATCACAGGCTTCATCAAGCCAAGTAGGTTATTCCATAACTTTGCGTCTTTATTGGAATCAATGACCGGGCTTTTTGGCACCTTCAGCTTGAACAACTGGTCTGCAGGCATAAACAACTTCTTGAAAAGTTCAGGATCTTCTGTTTCATCTTCAATTGAGTAATTGAAGTCTGTGAACTTAAATACTTGTGCAAAATTCGAGTCCGATACTTTACTATTGGAATTATTCGACGAAAGAGTGATAAAACTTCGCTGGTACAGCTCTTCTATGGTCTCCGGATTGCCTGATACGGTGTTTGATCTATGAAATAAATTCTGTAAAGTTGCAACCGGTGAACTTACAGTGTTCTTTCTGGCTATATTGGGTGGTTCTCTAATCACATCAGTTTGAACCGTTAAGTCTTTGGTGTTTTTGAATCTCTTTTTGGTTTTCTGTGCCAAACGAAACACGTTGGATGGCTTTCTTTCGATTTGCAACGAGAGTCTTTCCAGATCGTCTTCATTCTCTATATCTTCTAATGTGGTATTGGATCTATTTCTCGTGAAAAGCCTCGATAAAGCATTGGGTTTTGACGAGCTTAGGGAAGTTCCGGTGGAAACTGACGAGTTTGTATCCAACTTTTTCAAATTGTTGAACCCTACCGAAGAAATCTGGGAGGTTCTATCGTCATCCATGGTTTAAGTAGAAGCAAGTCGCGCTAAAGAAATATTTCGTGAGACATCTTCAATGGATCAGATACTCATTAATAGAGGTCCACGAAACTGACTTTAGGAGCCGATTAAGCTTAAGTAAGATAACAAAACTTAATTCTCGAACTCAAAAGAAGCCACACGAAGCTTTAAGCCTTCAATTTGATCAATTTTTAGCGAAATTATCAGGTGTTTTGAATGCCCCTGATAATCACTATTTCCAGTGAATACCCACAAGTACTAAATACTCTCTTAATTTTAGGCCTTTTTATTAGTGCAAGCACCAAACCTAGCGGGATAGAAGCCCCTTTAGTTGAACGTCACGTGGATGGAACGAGAATGTCTCATCTAAACATCATTAATCAATCTTCCCAAATAGGCAATATGATAAACAAATAAACAAAGTGTGTCTGTTTAAATACAGTCTTGGTGGACTTAGAGAATTTTCAATCTATAATCAGACGCTTCTACTAAACATGGCTGAACCTTTTGACAACCCTTTCGATGATAAGGCCCAACCTTCATACCCAAATGCAGCATTTGTAGATCGTTCGAGTCCAAGAAGATACAAACCAGACTTCATAGAGGAAGACGAAGATGATGAATTTATGGCGTTCCCACAAAGTACAAGTGGCTCTCCAGCAAGACAGTCGCCAGATATTTTTACCAGAAGTGGAAGAATTAACCCTACTATGGACAAAGTGGTGTTAAACAATGCACCCAACTTGCAATTCAATAGTGGTGAAGCCAGAACTGCAAGAGCACAATTCACCTCCAGAGAATCTCCTAAGCGTCAAAAGGAGACAGGAATCAATATAAGTGACGACGATGATAACGAGTCGATCCACTTGACTGGATCTCCTCAAAGGAGCTCTCAATACGGTAAGTCTATCAACAGCAGCAATAGAAGTGAAAGATTCTTAGAGCCACCACAGCCCATTTTTTCGCCTGAAACGTACGCCGAAGCTAATCCTTATGAACAAAACAATGCTACTAGTGACGATGAAACTGTGGGTGGAAGAGATAGCTACGATTACAACTCTTATGAAAAGGGCCAGGAATACGAACTGAAATCATTATACTCCGACTCTACTGCATACCATTCCCATGCCTCGGGGGCCGAAACAGGTAGTGACTACTTTGGAGCATCTATTGATGCCAATATGATGCAAAATGTCAATTCTAATTATCATCCTAACAGAGAAAAGACCTTAACCAAAAGAAAAATCAGATTGGTTGATGGAAAGACAGGAAATTTGGTTTTGGAAAACCCAATCCCCGATGAGTTACGTAAAGTTTTGACCAGAACTGAATCACCTTTTGGTGAATTTACAAATATGACATACACTGCATGTACTTCCGAACCTGATGACTATATCAAGGACGGGTTCTCTTTAAGAGCCGCCAAATACAATAGAGAGACTGAGTTGGTTATCTGTATCACCATGTATAATGAAGACGAGTATGCATTTGCCAGAACTATGCATTCTGTAATGAAGAATGTGGCCCATTTATGCTCAAGAAATAAATCTTCTGTCTGGGGTAAGGAAAGCTGGAAGAAAATTCAGGTTGTGATTGTTGCAGACGGTAGAAACAAGGTGAATGAGTCTGTTTTACAATTATTGACAGCAACTGGTTGTTATCAAGGTAACTTAGCGAGACCTTATGTTAACAACAAAAAAGTCAATGCCCATATTTTCGAATATACCACACAAATTTCCATTGATGAAAACTTGAAATTTAAAGGTGACGAAAAGTCTTTAGCACCTGTGCAAGTATTATTCTGTTTGAAGGAAAGAAACCAAAAGAAGATCAACAGTCACAGATGGTTGTTTAATGCTTTTTGCCCAATTTTGGATCCTAACGTGGTTATTTTACTTGATGTCGGTACCAAACCAGACAACCATGCCATTTATAATTTATGGAAGGCGTTCGATAGGGATTCCAATGTAGCCGGTGCTGCGGGAGAAATCAAAGCCATGAAAGGTAAAGGATGGATTAATTTGACTAACCCACTTGTGGCATCTCAAAATTTCGAATATAAAATGTCTAACATTTTGGACAAGCCTTTGGAATCATTGTTCGGTTATATTTCTGTGTTGCCTGGTGCTTTATCTGCTTACAGATATATTGCCTTGACTAACAATGCCGATGGAACGGGTCCTTTGGCTTCCTACTTCAAAGGTGAGGATTTATTGAATACCACTAAGAGCCATTCCAACACGAAAACGAATTTTTTCGAAGCCAATATGTATTTGGCTGAAGATAGAATCTTATGTTGGGAATTGGTGGCCAAGAAGAATGAGAATTGGGTCTTGAAATTCGTCAAGCTGGCAACAGCAGAAACTGATGTTCCCGAAAGTATCTCTGAGTTTCTTTCACAAAGAAGAAGATGGATCAATGGTGCTTTTTTCGCTGCATTGTATTCCTTATCTAACTTCAAAAAGATTTGGTGGACAGATCACTCAATGGCCAGAAAATTTTGGTTTCATGTTGAATTCTTGTATCAATTTGTGACATTAATTCTTTCATTTTTCTCCTTGAGTAACTTTTATTTGACATTTTACTTTTTGACTGGTGCTTTGATTGACGAAATTGGGCACAATGGAGGTTTTTGGATTTTCACATTATTCAACTATCTTTGTATAAGTGTCTTGACTTCGTTGTTTATTGTTTCCATCGGTAATAGGCCTCAAGGTTCGAAGACAGTGTTCAAGACCTTGATAATTTTGTTGACAATTTGTGGATTATATGCCCTTATTGTGGGTTTGTTCTTCGTTATCAGCACCATTCAGAGATTTGGAATGGCAGATTCAAGTACCTATGTGTTTGTAAGTATTGTTGTTTCAATGTTGTCAACGTACGGGTTATACACATTGATGTCTGTTCTTTACTTGGACCCATGGCACATGCTTACGTGTTCTATTCAATATTTCCTCATGGTTCCTTCATACACGTGTACCTTGCAGATTTTTGCCTTCTGTAACACACACGATGTTTCTTGGGGTACTAAAGGTGACAACAATCCTCAAGAAGATTTATCCAATCAATACATTATTGAGAAAAATGACGAAGGTGAATTCGAAGCCGTTGTTGTTGATGTCAACGTTGATGAGATCTATTTAGAAACCTTGTACAATATCAGAGCCAAGAGAGCCAACAAAAAGGTCAAAGGGACCAGTCTGGGACCAGAGGTTTTAGCCGGTGAAGATTACGCCAAAGATGTCAGAACCAAGGTGGTTTTGATCTGGATGCTTAGTAACTTGATTTTCATTATGACCATGTTGCAAGTGTTCAAGGCCGGTCAAACCAAGAACAATTACTACCTTGGTTTCATTTTATGGTCTGTTGCTATCTTAGCGCTCATTAGAGCAATCGGATCTTTTGGTTACCTTATCCAAAACTACGCCAGATTTTTCGTGGAAACCAAAAGCAAGTGGAAACACAAAAGAGAAGGTTATGACTTGCCCACCGCCCACAGATTAAACTGATACCCTATATAACGAAATATATAATAATGATAATATGTCTTACACCACATCGCGACATTTTTGCAACTCATCAGCTTCTCGCATCTCGACCTAATCGAATCATCATCGAAAAAAACACTGTTGTAAATGGTAGCTTTAGAGAGAAAAAGGAGACCAAACACTCCTCCAAATGGTAACGGCATTGCAAAGAAGCAAAGGTCCATGACCACCGCCTCGAACATTCTTCATTCATACTCGAAATTGCCATCGATTAACTTGCAAATTGAGCCCAAATCAACACCATTAGATATATTCGTTTGGGGTACCGGTTCCATGTGTGAATTGGGATTGGGGCCTCTGGCCAAAAACAAGGAGGTGAAAAGACCAAGATTGAATCCGTTTTTAACCAAAGACGCTTTGAAAGGTGCTCAAATTGTAGATTTTGCCGTAGGTGGTATGCACACTTTGGCACTTGATGATAAAAATAGGTTATGGTCGTGGGGTGGTAACGATAGTGGAGTTTTGGGTAGAGACACATCGAAAGTTAAAGAAGTGTTGAAGGACATTGACCAGGCACAAGAAAGTGACGACGAAGACGGTGATTTAAATGAAGCTGAATCGACGCCTGGGTTGGTCGAAGATTTGCCAAAGGGGAAGATAGTCCAACTTTGTGCCACCGACAACTTAAGTGCAGTGCTTTTCGACGATGGAGATGTGTATGCATGGGGATGTTTCCGTAACAATGAAGGCCTTTTAGGTTTTTTGAGAGATGAAATTAAATTACAAAAGAAGCCATTCAAGATGGACCAATTGAAGAACATTGTTCAATTGGCCGGAGGAAAGGATCATATCTTAGCCTTGGACTCTAAGGGAATTGTCTATGCATGGGGTAATGGTCAGCAATTCCAATTGGGACGTAAGATTTTGGAAAGACACCGTTTCAGAGCACTTGAGCCTCAACAATTTGGTCTTTACAACATCAAATACATTGCCAGTGGGGACTTCCATTGTTTTGCTATAGACCATGATGATAAGGTTTATGCTTGGGGCCTTAACCAGTTCGGACAATGTGCTTTGACCGATAGCAATGGGGAATTGCAAGATGGGTCTTTAATCACCAAACCTACTTTAATTGATCAATTGAGCGGTAAGAACATACGTGAGATTGTTGGTGGAGAACATCATTCCTTGGCAATTACCGGCAATGGTGATGTCTACGGATGGGGTCGTTATGATATGAAAGAAGTTGGAATTGCTGAAGATGCTTTGCCAGAAAACGTTTTCAAGGACCAACATGGTAATGTTAGAGCGGTTCCTATTCCTACCAAGCTTGCAATTGGTAACAAGGATGTCAAATGCAAAGCAATTGGATGTGGAAGCCACCATTCATTTGCAGTTACTGACGACGGAATGGTTTATAGTTGGGGGTTTGCTGATACTTATGGACCAGGTTTAGGACCTTTAGACGAGGATGTTGATAAACCTACCAGAATTGTTAATACTGCCACCAAGTATTACGATATTTTATTAGTTGGTGCTGGTGGACAATTTTCTGTCAGTGGAGGTGTCAAGATTGAAGACGAAGACAAGGCTGAAGACAGATTGGATAAATACGAAGAAATAGATGAATAGTGTAAAAGTAATATAAGTTTGATTAGAGAGGCTGATTATATGGTTAGAATCAATTAGAGTAGAAGGGTTTCACCGACCTTTCCAGTATGAGTTGAAAAAACGACTTTTTTTATCATAGTGTTACAGTGGCCGAGTGGTTAAGGCGACGCCCTGCTAATTTATTAGCTGCTAGGCGTTGGGCTATGCCTGCGCAGGTTCGAATCCTGTCTGTGACGCCATATTTTTTTGGAATTTTTGCAGTGGCAGTACTCAAGAGGTAACAATGGAGCTTTCTGGGTGTATTAGGAGCATAAACGATGCAAAGTCAGTGTTAACACGTCATGGATTTATAGGCAGAGAATTGTCGCAATGATGGCTTTTTTTTTCGCCTGAAAAAGGCTCCATAGTGATCAATTGAGTGATTGTACACTAATTGAGCTGTAAAAGGTCATCGAAAGGCGGTTTCAGTGGCGAAAAGAGGACACCTCTTGTAAAGAAGTGGTGAAAAAGTTGGACACTGACGATCGCGAAAAAAGCTGCAAAAATTAAGCGCCCACGCAATTAACCTCTGGAAAGCACCTTGCGGTGAATATACTCAAAAATGGATGAAAAATGCTCAAATTCGACCGAACACATGCTACGGTACGTGTTTATATCTCGCCAAATTTTTAGCCCACGAAATAGACCACAACCTCCCGAATCACTCTACCCCATTCGCAATTCACTTGCACGCATGTCGCATGGTTTACGACCTGGAGAAATACTCCATACATAAGCCCAAAATCCACGAAAAAAAGCACCCAGTACCCTCTAGCCACAATCGCCCGATTCATATTGTCTGTACCATATCTCCATGCCACCTCAAACCCAAATCAACATACTCTTTCTCCCCACGGTCTAGACCATTGACCCTTGGAACAGATCTCGAAATATTGCCCAATTGGGAAACAGGCACTATTTTTAGCGCAGGTTGTTTACGTTAAAAATTTTCAAAGCGAGAATCTTTTTTAACACTACGTTCGTTTGATACCCTATGCATTTTAAATACGCTGGATTGTTGTTATTAGCTAATGTTGCAGTCGTCAAGGCTGCACCACCAGCTTGTGTGTTAGCATGTGTTGCCCAAGTCACCAAAAAGTCTGATTGTTCTGGTTTAAACGACATCGAATGTATCTGTTCCAACGAATATGACAATGTCGAAGACTGTTTGTCATCTGCATGTCCAGACGGCGTCACCGACACCGCCAAAGACGCCTTTGAACTGGTGTGTTCTCCATACTCTAAGTCGAGCTCCAGTACCAAGAAAAGCTCCAGTTCTAAAAAGAGCTCCAGCACCAAAGAAAGCTCCAGTACCGTAGAGACTTCTAGTTCTGTTGCAACTTCTAGTTCAGTAGAGACTTCCAGTTCAGTAGAGACTTCCAGTTCAGTAGAGACCTCCAGTTCAGTGGAAACATCTAGCTCAGTAGAGACTTCCAGCTCAGTAGAGACTTCCAGCTCAGTTGAGACTTCTAGCTCGGTCGTGGAATCTTCTTCCGCTGTCGAATCTTCTTCTGTTGCTGAATCTTCTTCTGCTGTCGAGTCGTCTTCAGTTGCCGAATCATCCTCCGCTGCTGAATCTTCTTCCGTCGAAGAATCCTCTGCCGAAGAGTCCACCGCCGAAGAAAGCTCTGCCGCTCCAACTACCAAGGCCGAATCTTCTGCCCCAGTATCCGTTGCTGCCGCTGCAACCACTGTTTCCAGCACCACCTCCAGCTCCAGTGCTGCCCCCACATCTGCATCCACCCAAACTGACGGTGCAAACATGAAAGGTGTTTCTGTCGGTGCATTAATTGGATTCTTAGGTTTTGCCTTGTTGTAAGTACGTAGAAATGTAGGTACGTAGAAATAAAGGTATGGTTTTGACGAGCTAGCTTCTGCAAGCAAGGTGCAGAGATAGACCGTGGTGCACGGGCCTTGGTTTTGTTCAGACCCGTTAATCAGGTGAAATTCAGGTGAATATCAGGTGAATATCAGGACAACGCCTGTTAAGGATCGATTGAGCCCACCGCCAAACTCCCCAATTGTCAAGTCGAAGCGCCGGTGTCAGAGAAGCATACACAGGAACGGTTGATCCATCGGGGCGCTCGTGGACTCAAGGCCCGCTAAAAGAAGAACACCATTGCAAACACGTCAAAAGAGCGTAAACTGCACTGTCGAGTACGGAAAAACGCTCATATACTCGTAAACATCGCCTCATGTCGGGTTCATTAGTAAAAGCGACGCATGTCGGCTTCCATAACACAGATAACCCCCAGTAGCAAGCGTCAGATCATTGCCAACGGTGAGGTACTCCACAAATTCGCACCGGGGTCCCGGTTCGCTTAAGCTCGGCCTGCAGCATCTTTTGCAGCGCCAATTTCAGCCAAATTCCAACCGGAGAAGCGAGTCGTTGGATTGCTAATTAAAAGGAGTCACGTTTAGGTGCCCGTAATCCCAGCTGTGCCATAGGTTAATTTAACTCGTCCCCTTGTAATAGCAACGTTTATTCTAAACCGCCGTATTTTCTGCACTCGTATATATATTGGTGTGTTTTTCCGCAAGTGCAATTTCGGAGCCTCCGTGGAACGTTTGTGCGATAAGCTTATCAGCAAAAGTGTATAAATACAAATTAATTTCTTACCTACTCCAGCAAAAATGCATTTTAATACTGCCGTCACTTTGGATGACGAAATAAAGGCCATGAACAATATCCCTTACACGTTATATTACGGGACGTTCATGGATACGCCCGAATTGGGACAAGTAAGAATAAGGCATAATACTTTAGTTGGTGTGAATCAAAACGGGGAGATTGATTTCATTCAAGAAAATGCTAGAGGCAACCACGATTTTTTGATAAAGTTGTTTCAAGGCGAATACCAACATTATGAAACTGTGAAATCCAACTTCAAATTCGTGGACAGTTCGAAGAACCCGCTGCTGTTTTACTTTCCAGGTTTCATCGATACTCACATTCATTCGTCTCAATATCCAAATATTGGCATTGGGTTACACATACCTTTATTGGATTGGTTGAAAACGTACACTTTTCCGTTAGAGAGCAGTTTTAACGATAAGAATTTCAAGATGGCTTTGGATATCTACTCAAAATGCATTCATAGAACCTTGAGTAGTGGCACTACATGTGCATCCTATTTCACCACCATCGACAAGAACACCACCAAGTTGTTTGGGGATTTGCTCTTAAAGTATGGCCAAAGAGGTTTTGTGGGTAAAGTTTGCATGAACTGCAATGATGATCATCCTACTTATCAGGAACCGGCCGACAAATGTATTGATAACATGCACGATCTTGCCGATTATTTCGGTAAAAGAAACCCCAAAAACGAGGTGCTTGTAAAGCCCATCATTACACCAAGATTTGCACCTGTTTGTTCGAGAGATTTATTGAAGAAATTGGGCAAATTGTCCACTGAAAGACAATTGCCTATTCAAACGCATATTAGTGAAAATGTCAACGAAATTCAATTGGTGAAGGAATTGTTTCCTGAATGTGATAACTATGCATCTGTCTATGACAAGCACGACTTATTACAAGAGTCAACTATCTTAGCACACGCCATTCACTTGACCGATGAAGAATGTCAGATCATCAAAGAGAAAAACTGCTCGATTTCACATTGTCCTACCTCAAACACCTTTATTTGTAGCGGAGAGGCACCTGTAAGAAAGTACCTCTACGAAAAGAAGATCAATGTGAGTTTGGGAACCGACATTTCGGGAGGATTCGAGCCGTCGATTTTGGCTATCGTGAAGCATGCTTTGTTGGTAAGTAACCATTTGTCCATCACCAGCGGCAAGGAGTCAGACAGGTTGACATTGCATG
Organism: Yamadazyma endophytica; assembly: GCA_030571075.1. Classification (NCBI taxonomy): domain Eukaryota; kingdom Fungi; phylum Ascomycota; class Pichiomycetes; order Serinales; family Debaryomycetaceae; genus Yamadazyma; species Yamadazyma endophytica. The sequence goes on from JAJLXA010000003.1 coordinate 1,352,824, forward strand.
AGGCACTCTACATGGCAACCAAAGGAGGTTCTATTGCAGTTGGTCTACCAGACCAAATTGGAACTTTTGATGTTGGCAAGAAGTTTGATTCTCAATTCGTGGACTTGGGGTCCATGAACAGCCCAATCGACTTGTTTGATTGGCAATTACCAGACAAATCAGATCACCCGGAGGATTTGAATTTGAAATATATCACTTTATTGAGTAAATGGGTTTTTTCGGGGGACGACAGAAACTGCCAAAAGGTCTATGTTAATGGTAGAGCGGTTGTGGATAAGTCTAACGAATGGGTTATGGTACATTAGGGCGATAGAAGGTTTATATACGATTAATATATTCTATCATAGAGCGAGAGCGGTGCAGAGCACAGGACAAACCACGTTAGATGTTCTGATTTATATGCTGGTTTCAATGTTTGTGAAGTTCTTACTAGTGCGGTTCACATGTCAGATTGTGCAACTCTTATGCTTGTGCAGTTCTATTGTGCAATTCTAATGCTTTGTATATTAAATGAGGTCTATCTGTCCTTTCAAAACTATGCCTTCTTGTTCGTTCGCTTCGAGCCAACATTAACGCACTGTGTACTTCTCCTTCCCGAAATTGGGCTTGCCGCCTAAGGTTCCAAAGATGTCACCAATGTAATTGGTGGGCTTGATGGTTTCTCCGGATTTATACACTTGGTCCCAATTCTCAAGTATATCGTTCAAAACGGCGTTTCCTGCTATAAACAAATTTTTCAATGAATGCTCTATACCTCCTTTTGGATATCTGACAAAGAACTCCACCGGGTCTATTTCTAAACTAGCTGGTGGTCTGACAAAGTTAGAGATGGATCTCATGACTACAATTCTGTCAAACCTGATCATATCGAATTTAGCTAATCTCAACAAGGCCTCCAAAGTGGCATTCTCCTCCGAAGCTGCTGCACAGTATTCGGCGGTGTTGTTGGTGATCAACTTGGAGTATTCCATGACGTAGTCGCTGATAGCGTGCCCGCTAAAGTAATTGTCACTGGTACTCACATCACAACCTTTAATTATAGGACCCTGACTTCCAGGATACTGGTACAAGCTTCGCAAGTACAAGTTTTCTTCATTACCTACATCCAAGTCATCTTCCACGGTTTTGGCCACAGCAACCGCCCTGTCTCTCAAATTCTCGTTCAACTCAAACACTTCAGGCCCATAAACCGAATCTGGGTAGGTCCATGGATTGTCAGTTCCGTACCCAAAATAGCCCGAGGTCCAATTCGAATGATACTCCGACAACTCCTTGGAGTCAATTTGGTACAGAGAGCCGATTTGCACAGCATATTTGGCAAAAACAACCGAGCCAGTGGATATTTGGCTGGGTTCACCTCCTGCTATACCCGACAATATCCAATACGTCAAAGTAAAGTCAAACTCCGGCGATAACAACAACGCAGTCATCGAAGCAGCAGCATTGATTTCGCCTTCTCCGGTGGTCATCTCACACACAGAGTAATCGGCGTTGCAGTGCACATTGGGATGGAGAGGACTCAAACCTGGTAATGGAAAATGATGCACGAACGCCATGTTATCGGTCCAGGCCTTTTCCTCGGGCTCAAACATGGCCACTATGAATACCTTGGGTTGGATACGCCCATAGGTGGAGATAGGGCCTGCATGAACCAATGTCAATAAATAGAATAATAAAAGAGTGTGAATTTGCATCTAACTGTTCAGAAAAAGCGAGATGAGATAAGGTGCATTTAAAGCCCACTTCGGAGCGCCGGTTCTGTCCAGCTTAAACCCTGGATAGAGGTCGAGATTGTCGTGCGCGTACCAATGGACATGATAGTTGTGTGGGACGCGGCGCGATGAATCTATCACTATGTCACTCAAACGACCTAGAGAGAACGACGAGTTGGTGGATTTATTGGTATGTGCATGTGCAACTTTGGCGTAAATTTGTACTAACATTGATAGGGGCTGCAGAGTCGACAGAAATTTCTTTCGAGTTTGATGAAGGAGCCGTCTAAAACCAAGCAGTCTCAGACCTTTTCTGAGGCGTCTAGCCAGGTAGAAGCTCTGGAGACTTCAGAGGAAGGCGAAAGCAGTAGCGAAGAAAGCGAGGAGGACACAGATACTGACGATTTTGATGATTCAAATTCCGACGAGATAGAGCCTATGGCCGGGGTTATCGAGCGAATATCGTTAAAGAACTTTATGTGCCATGATTCGTTTGAATTGGACTTGGGTCCCCGATTGAATTTCATTATAGGTAAGAATGGGTCCGGAAAGAGTGCTATAATTACTGGGTTGGTGGTAGGTTTGGGTGCCAAAGCCAGTGGTACCAATCGTGCGGGCTCAATCTCTGATTTGGTGAAAGATGGCAGAACGACTGCCAGAGTCAGCATAACCCTAAGAAATAGAGGTATGGACGCATACCATCCTGAGAAGTATGGCGATCATATAACTATAGAGAGAACCATTAAAAAGACGGGGTCGAACACCTACTCTGTACGTGATAGTAAAGGCGTACAATTTTCCACGAAAAAGTCCACCATTGATAATATCTTGGTGAAATATAATATTCATGTGGATAACCCTTTGGCCTTTTTGTCTCAGGACAAAGCAAGAGAGTTCATAGGGGCCACCTCAGAGTCTACCAAATTTGATCATTTCGAAGAGGGTGTGGCCATTAGGGCTATTATCGAAAGTTATCAAAAGATCAAGGTCGATATCGATGACATCGATGATAGGATCGAGATTGCAAACAACCAAAAAGATTTTGTCAAGACGAAGTTTGACGAGTCTGTCAAGTTATATGAACAGTTTAAAAGGCATGATAATCTTCGACACGAGTTCGAGCTTTTGAGTGGGAAGATTTACTGGTTCAACGTGAATGTCTTGGAACGCTCAATAAAGAAGAATACGGATTTAATTGATTCATACACTAAATCTATCGAGAACAATTCTGAGAGAATAAGTACATTGAACGAAGGCGAGACTGAGATGGAGAGACAGTACGAAGAATATACCACTAAACTCCAAGAATTGGAAGATCTGCAGAGTGAACAGAAACAAGTTATTGAAGAAGCAAAAAATGAGGCTTCCAAGGCACAGCTTCGTACAGACAAGTTGAAGGACGAAATTGAGCTTAACAAAGCCAAAATCGAAGGACTTGAGAATGACATTTCACAGCTCGAGAATAACTTGAAATTGGAGACAGAGAAATTGAAGTCATTGAATAGCGAGACAGAGAAAACACCACAAGAGAAGCTTGAGGCGTTGCAAAGTGAGATTGATTCTCTTCAGGACGAAAGGGCTTCTAAGGTGGAGGAATTAGAGCACTTCTCCCGAGAGGCTATGAACGCATCGGTCAAATCCAAGATCAGAGATGTGGAAAACTTTAAAGATGAACTAAGAATGCTCCAAACAAAGTTAGAAGGATTGTATGCAGCTCAAAAGGATCAATTCGCTCCCTGGGGTGCAAACATGAAGGGTCTTGTTAAGCAGATTCAATCGTTCAAACATTGGCATAATACGCCCTTGGGTCCGCTAGGATTACACATAGGGATCAAACCGGAATTTAGTAAATGGGGGGATATTGTGAACACCCAATTGAGCAAGACTCTTGACTCGTTTCTAGTATGCGATGAACATGACCGTCAAATATTACTCAAACTTTTTGCAAAGTACAAGGTGGGCCTTGTGCCTATAATTGTGAGAAAATTCGAGAAGTTTGCTTACCATGATGGGAAACCAAGTCATCATAAGACTTTTGATGATGTTTTGAATATCGAGAACGAGGACATTAGATTGACTTTGGTTGATTTTATTCACATCGAGAAATCTGTTATTGCAGAAGATGGTACCAGTGCCCAGAATTTGGTTCATGCAAATAATGTTAATAGGGTCTACAGTCTAGTAAACCAAAAGTCCGGTAGGGAGACAAGAGCTGTGCAGAATGGGCATGCAAGTGATCCATTGTATTATAAAGGACCTAATAAATTGAATTCCACTATTGGATTGGGTCCTCAGATATCGGATTGTAAAGCTGCCCTTGAAGAAACAGCGCAACGAGTAAAGCTCTCGGAAAGAGAATTGAGTTTATCCAAGAAACAGTTCCAAAAAGACTGTGCTGACTTGCAACAACAAATTGATAATATCAATAGAACTATTGAGCGCAAAAAGAACCAAGTTTCTCAATTCAGATCGTTAGTTGATGATGATATTTACAATAATATCGAGATCATTAAAGGGCAGATAAATGACGCAAAGAATCAAAAAGAAACATATGAAAGGATTATCGCATCTGTGGGATCTCAGTTCGAAGCTGAGTTAAAAGTAACTCGTGAAGTGAGATCAAAGTTGAAGAGCCAGGAGAAGAAACTTAAGAAAATGGTTCAAGAGCACTTGGACATTTCCAAAGACAAGGACAGCTTAAGAGATCAAATAACACAACTTGATGTGATTAGGGAAAAGCTAGGCAGCGAAATAGATCATAATAAGAATAAGATCGGTGAAATCGAAACCAAGATAGAGGATTTGCGGGCAAAGTATGATATCAACTACCAAGAAGCATCTAAATTTTGTTCGAGGGAAGAGGTTCCAATCAAGGAAGAAGATACGTCGAAAAGTATTCAGGAGCAACATGCTACAATTTTAAAGGCCATAGAGGAAGCAGAAAAAAATGTGGGTAAAAGTCTTGAGGAAATTCAAGAAGAATTGATCGAAAACAAGAAACACTTTGATGACTCCCAGGCTAAGTTGGATCTTCTTCATGAAACTAGAGGAAGGTTGGGCTCCAATCTTTTAACTAGAATAAAGAGTTTTCAAACTCAAATTAGCCAATGTATCTTGATGATTAAGGCTTCATTTAGTAGAGCATTAGATGAAAGAAAGTTCAAAGGTAGACTTTTGGTTGATACCAAAGCCAGAAAGTTGAAAATGCAAATTGCCACGAGGGACGACAAAGAATATAGAAACGTAGATTCCTTATCCGGAGGAGAAAAGTCTTTCACACAAGTGGCACTTCTTTTGTCTATATGGCAGTTTATGAATTCAAAAGTTAAAGGTTTAGATGAATTTGATGTCTATATGGACCAAGTCAACAGAAATGTCAGTATACGGTTGTTATTGAGTGAATTGAGGAAACCAGGTAACCTTAATTCTCAAACTATCTTCATAACACCACAAGATATTACTTCAGTTGCGGATTTAGATAGCACAGATGTCAAAATCCACAAGTTGGCAGATCCAAGAGGCTCATAAAAGTATAGAACTAATGATTATGTATATATATTAATGAAAATCATGAATGATACCTAATGATATCACCATAAGGGCTTTTTTCTAAATCATACAATTCGTGAAGTTTCATGTAATCTTGCTTTTGCAAGAATATTTTCTTTTTACAGGTATTTGAGTATTTCTTCAAGTGATTATCTATTAAACTTGATTGGAATCTCGGTAAATTAATTATTAATGATATGTATGTTTCCATTATGATTGGGGAACCAGTTTTTTTGTAAGCCTTGTCTTTTACAGAGTAGTAAAATTTCATAATGTCCGATATCAAAGAACTCAATTCTACAATCTTCTCATAATTGTAAACCTCATTCATTAATAATTTGTCCAAGTTGGTTTTGCAGCCTTTAAGCAAATCAACAAAAACATCGTCTTTATACATGACAGGAAGCATTAAATTGAGATATTTCGAAGGTATTTTCTTCATGATGGTAAAAGCTTCAACAACGTACTCTTTATTGGCCAACTCGGATACAATGAAGCTGGTCAACATAAAGTGATTGTTCTTTATAATCTTCATTAGATTTTGTAATTTGAACGGGGCATCAGATTTCATATGTACATCAATGACTTTACCAACCAGATTTGCAAACACTGGCAAATCATTCAACTGTATCGATCCCTCTATAGTGGGGACTACTCTTGTCGTGTTACTCTTTGCATCTATCGGATCGTAGAGATCATCACAGTTGCTTTCTAGAAACAAATCAAAGTCAGTTTTCATTTCCTGTGGGAATTCTGGATATTTCACTTTGTTCGTTTGTAGGTTTTCTATTCTCCATTTGTAGGTGTCTTTCATCATGGAAAACGTGTCTTCCAAAACTTTCTTCCTATCTTTATAGTTATAATGGCCCATGAACAATATACAGAGGTATTTGAAACTGCTCAAGGCCTCTTTTATATCGCCGGCCTCACTATAGGCTTCAACCAAACTTATTGAAATGCTCTTCAAGCACGTTCTATGTCCATACATAGAATAGAACCGCTTGAAATAGTCGCGTATACCTATTATATGATCAGGCAGTTTGTTCCTTTGAAAGATTATGCTAAGCTGTGATAATGAATTGGGTGTTAACAAAAATGGGAAATGCGTTTGGGTACGATTGTAGATAGAATAATCGTCATCAAAAAGTTTTACATTGTCGATAAGGTTGTGATAAATCAACTTAGCACCGTTAAACAGAAACGTTTCACAGGTTTTGTCGAGAAAAATTGACCATAATTCATTACTTATCACCAAGTCAGGTCTTTTTACTAGTATAAGTCTTAGTAAACTTACAATGGGCTCTACATTTTCCAGCGTCAAGCTACGATATAGGAAGTCCTCTATCAAATCTTCGTCTATTTTACTCTCTAGGTTGTTCAAAATACAATTAAGTGCTTTTTGTGGATCGGTTGCAATATATTCTTTTAGTTCATTATTCAAATTATTCATGTTATTTGCAATTGTTTGGTTCTGACGTTGTGGTATACGCATAACTCCAAAACAGCAATGTCGTATTATTATCGGTGTTCTATTAACGAACCCTTTGAGCGTCCTCAATGAACCCCATTTCAAAGATGCTTGCATCGTATCAAAGGTTCACTGATACCACTATGTTAGCGCGAAATGTCTGAAAAATTTTCAAGAATCCTCAATCAACCATTATGCTTAGAACAGGATTAATAAGGCCAGTGAGGGCTTTGCGTCCTACTTCAGTTGCAAGATCAATGGTTCCAAACGTCTACATAAACCAAAGCAGCGTGAGAGCACTTTCGTTGGGGTCTTGGTGGAAAAAGAACGAGGTTATACCTGAGAAAGTAGAAACTGTAGAACAACCAGTTGAAGCCGTTAAGGAATTGGGCTCTGAAATCTCCAACAAGCTTGGCCAATTCGCAGAAGAAGTAGTGACAGGCCCAAATATTACCTCCGATCAATTAGGATACCTTGATTCCATAGGAATGGCCCAGGGCTACGGTCCTACTTCAATGATCGAGAGATTATTGGAATATACCCATGTTTACACAGGCTTACCATGGTGGGGTACAATTTTGGCCGCCACAGTCGGTATCAGAATCTTGATGTTCCCATTATACGTGAAGGCTTCGGCAAATGGAGCCAAAATGGCCAAAGTCAAACCAGAACTAAACGAGACTATGAACTTAATCAAAAACGCTGAATCTCCTGTTGAACAAGCTGAAGGTGTACAGGCTAGAAGAAAATTATTCAAAGAACACGACATTCACTTATCCCATCAAATGTTTCCAATTTTGCAAGTTCCTATTGCTTACGGGTTCTTCCAAGCTTTAAGAAAAATGGCCAACCACCCTGTCGAAGGATTTTCCGAACAAGGTCTTGCTTGGTTCGCTGATTTGAGTCAGGTCGATCCATATTTGGGGTTGCAATTAATTTCTGCAAGTATCGTTACGATGATGCTTAGAATGGGTGGTGAAACGGGTGCCACTCAACTTAACCCAGCATTCAAAAACGCCTTATATGCTTTACCAATAGTATCATTGGTTGTGACCAAGAACTTTTCTGCTGCAGTTGTGTTCTACTTTGCAGTTAACTCTGCCTTTTCGTTTGCACAAACTTTGATATTCAGAAACAAAACTCTTCGTGGCTTGCTTAAGATTCCTCCAATTGAAGCACCAAGTGTAGAAGCAGCCAACAATCAAAAGCAACAAGGGTTGGGAGATTGGTTCAAAGAATTTACTGAAAAGCAGAAGGCCAACACCAGAAAGAGAATGGAAACATCGAACAAAAAATTGGGTGCTATGCAAAAGAAGAGAAAGGTCTCCGGTCAAAATTTCATTAAAAGACATTAAGCTTGTATATAAAATGTATATAAATTGTAATTTATAAATTATGTCCTTTAGTTTTTCTCATCATCTTCAAAAATTGAATCATAGTTAATAATCACTTTCTCTAATATAAAATTCATAAACCCAAAATCATTAATGAGTATCTCCAAATTACTAGCTTCAGTCAAAGCTGGCCCAATGACGGTGGCAATATTGGAAGGTGTCATTTTATTATCGTCGCTATAATGACAAACCTTTTGCAAATGCTTTGTGAGTTCTTTAAATGTATCATAGTGGATCGTGCTCAACCCTTCAAAAATTTCTTTAAATTTACTCACTACACTTTCTGGTGGGATCTCTTCATTCAAAATACCTTGTCTAAGTTTGTAACACTTTTCAATCACTTTATCATTAAAAAGAGAATCAGGCAATTCTCTCAAAAATGATTTCACGATACTCGTCAAGGCGTGTACATCATACTTTCTCTCTTCGAAGTCTATGCATCCGTTTCTGTCAATCATTGATTTCAAGTTGTTTAACTCACTTAAAGATGTGCTGATTCTGTAAATACCAACATCTTTTATTCCACTTTCCTCTATTTCCCTGAAGATGTCTATCATAAACGTTGGAACTGTTGCGGATTGCCTGTTGCAAATAATCGTTAATGGTATACCAAACGTTGCATTAGTTGAAATTGTTTTCAAATTTAAGGTTCTTGAGTAAAACCAATGTCTGTTTGCATAATTCAATTTCACCATCCAGTCATTCAAATCCTTTTCTCCAAGGCATTGGAAAAAGAAGTCGTCCCCACCTTGATCATTATCAATTTTGAAAGATAATGGTAAAAGATAAACGGGGAAGATTTTTTTCCCTTTTAATGTTATGACGTAAGAAGGCTTTGTCTTTGTATCAAGATAGGTTTCAATCAATGGTAGTTCCTTGGTTGGAACTGATTTCTCTTGCAATTGGGAGCTTAAGCCAAAAGGCCTTGATTTGTTGAACAACCCACTAATTTTGAATCTTGAATTCGAATTAGTCTTATATGACAAGGATTGTCTTCTCAAAGTATTATTGGATGACTTTTTATTTAAAGATTGTGATGTGAGGGAATTGGATGACCCGTTGTGGTGATTATAAGCATCTTTACCTTGTCTCAACTGTTTCTTCTTATTGTCGATCATCAAAATCCTATGTTGATCCCTCAATACAACCTTGAATAACTTCACTTTGTCTCTTTCTAACAAGGTGAACTCTCTCAAGTTCTGGTTATTTATAAGATTTTCATCTAGTTTCAACAAAAACTCGAATTCTCTGGAATCGTTTGGATTATACTCATTAGTGGTACCTACTTCTTCGATTGTCAACTCTTTAATGAGTTTAAATACAAGGTATCTTTTGTTGAAGTTGATGAGTTTGCCTTGAAAACTACTGCATTTATTAATCTCGAGCAAGTTTTCCACGATCCATCCAAAACAAGGCAACAAAGGCTCATGATGTATACTTAAATCTGAAGTTTTCAATTGCTTTGGCAATAACAGAGCAATGTCATCAAATGTTGTCTCGTCTTCTTCTGGATTCAAGGAGCTCGATGCTTTAATCCACAAGTTGGTAAACAATCTACTCTCGGGCGAGTAAATTACATTAATAATTGCAGATTCAATGCAAGACGGAATATTACCTTTTCCCTCAAAAACAAACAGTGTTTCGGACATTTTCAATTGACAGATTCTTATCATGAGTAACAATGTTTTCATTCTATCAAGTCTCTCATCCACTGTTATCTTGAGGTCAGTCAACTGGATTAAAATATATGACTTGAATTTGGAGTACAATTTGAATAGCTTTCTGAAAACCAATGGAAACTTCTTCACTGTTAATATCTTATCATTTGGATCATTCAAGCTATCGAAATAGTGAAATATATTGGAAATAATAATTGATTCATCAGGAGTTTGTGATCTTTGTAAGTTGAACTCAAATAAATGATTTTTTTCGAACTCGATTTCCATGATTTTATAGATCTTAAACCAATCTTCCAACTTTATACCCTTGTAAAATACAGTTAAGAGCTTATTAAATTTGTGTAAAAACTTCTCAATCTTATGAACATTCTTATGCCCTGGTAAATTTCTATTCATAGGCACTTCGTGTAAAGAATTGTTGAATTTGAAGCTAGTGATGAGAAATTCATCAAATTTCAGGACCTCAACAGGCCTGTATGTCTTTTTGACGAACAATTTCTTCAACTTTTTGTAATAATTCACTAAGCTTTCAAAAGACTTTTCTAAATGAGTGTCAATTTTGTTGGAATTGTACCATTGCAAGATTTCATTACTGAAAAGCTTTAACAATTTGATCAATATTCTTTTGTTAAGCATGTCCATGGAGAAATTGCTATAAAAGTTGTTTATCAAAACCACCAAGACTTTCAATATATTAATTTGAATTCTCAAAAGCAAGGAATAATCCACCTCACCAAGTTCATTGAGATCAACTTCTTGATCCAATCTCCAGTTTGGAAAGTCTCCTAGATTTTCAACGTATTGCTTATCTGATTTCATGTAGTGAAGCTTTTTCATAATAGAAATCACAGCATTTCCTGAATTAATGAATCTATGGGCAAGTTTATCCAAAAGCTCTCTAGTAGTGATAAATGAACTATAATTTAACAAAAATACGAATCTGTATTCTGTTAAATCTATATTGATAGACTCGTCAAGATACTTGGAATCCACTAGAAGAAGATCAATTAATTTGTCAATTGACGCCGTCTTGGGAATGTACTTATAAATTTGCATTTGACTTGACTCACTTGATATCACACTATAACTTTGGTTTCCAGGGTTCTTTTTGATACCCGGACCATCCCCCGTCTCTGAATTCTGTGAGACAGAAAAATTGTTAAACTTATCAGAATTGAGTATGTCATCAACATCTATACCTAAGCCAGGGACGTCATCTTCATCGTCCTCATTGTCTATATCATCCAAGGCGTATTCATTGTTAATCAATGGATTATCCAAATCGTTGACAAAATCGTCAATTCTGAACACTAAATCATTATCGACAAGAATGTTATGCTTTTTCTCAATCTCAATATTCGTATGATTATCGTACTTCAAAAGATTTATTCTAAAGAAGTCATCATTGAATGTAGGTATCTTGGAATTTGGATCGCTGCTGCTAATATTGGCGTTGGCTCCATGTTCTAACGTCAAAGACGACGACAGGTCATTTGATTGTAAAGAAAGATTGGACTGGTTGGAAACTTCATACAACTTTGGGGGTTTAAGATACAGTTCAGGTAACTCAGGCTCAAAATGCAAAGATAAAACCATTACTTTCTCAAGGTTGAACAGATCGGTATTAATCTCTATCAACTTATGCAATTGGGCTGCCAATGTAGGACTTACATTGTTGACTAAGGATAAATCGTTCAATGAACCAATAGCATTAGATAACGGCTTCGCATCATCGTTGTTTGATCCAAGATAAAGAACTTGATTAAGACTTTCGTTACTAAAGATGAATCCCATGTTATCGTACCTTTTCAAGACATCATCATTATACTTTATGATATCCTTGTGATTGCTCAATTTAGATAGGTAATCATTCCACCTGGTAAAAGAATAGTTTATTTTCTTGTAAATGGCGTCCAATTCATTAATATTTTCCACCACCAAATTGTTGATTATCAAATCGCCAAAGTATGGTATCACTCTCTCTTTGGGGTAAACCTTACCCAAGCCCCTAGGTGCCATAATATGATAAGAATCACGCTGATCCAACTCATCCCCGCCTTCTGGACTTGGCTTAGGGCTATTAGGCGTGGATGCATTGGCGCCATTGACTAGAAACCTCCTATCCAACTCAAATAAAATTGGTGACCAATCATTTTTCAAAAGCTTGATATAATCCGTTGACACATAGGACCAAACTTTCGTCAATCTCAATAAAGGTTGAGATAACAAAACCGATGCTATACCTAACCAAGAGCACATATTACCGGACTTATCTAAAAGACAGCCTAGATCAATCCACTTCTCTATCAATCTTGCTTTGAACTCTATAAGTGAGGACGAGCAATTCAAGGTGGTCATATTACTGTTCTCAAGAAACATATGATTGATGAAAAGTCTTGAAAGATAATGTATGTGAAAGTCATTATTGAAGAATAAGGAGTTTTTCTTGTAGAAAAAATCTGAGTTGGTGGCATCATTAATGGACGTGAATAACAACAATGATTTGTCAATGTTTGAATTCCAGTTCAGATAATATTTCAAATCAATTGAGTTAATCGTAGATACCAATTCAACCAAATTTATGTGATTCAAGAAAAATGCACTATTCAAATCTTGTAATGGCGTTGAATCGTCGATACTATCCTGGTTTGTTGAAATGAGCTTTATCAAGTTTTGCTGGTTGGCAAGCATTTTTGTTTTGAAGGTAAGTAGTTGCTCTATTTCATCCACATTACTCTCAGTCATGATCTCCAACATTTTAAGAATATAGGGCGCAATGTCTGACTTTAACAAGAATGCTTGGAACTCATCGTGAACATGGTTCAAAATGAACAAGATCCTTGAAACGATGAGCCGTAAGTCATATTCACCTTCGAATTTGTCTGAAAATAACCCTGTGAGGAAAGAATTGATGAGCCTCAAAGTTTTCCCGAAATCAGGAATCAAGGGTAATACCGTCATCGCCTTAACTACAAGACTCTCATAGAGTGACTCGGTCTGGAAGAATATAAAGTGGATGATCAGTTCTACAGTGGAACCATTATCAAACTGGTTGATCTCAGTATTGAATTTCAAATCAGGGTGCAACCCAGTAGTGACAGGATAAGTAATTTGATAGTCTTCTGGAGTAAATTCTTGGTTCAACGGTGTCAACAAGTGTTGGGCTGTCGTAGTTGTGGGAGATTCAGGTATGGATGTGGACGAAAAGTTGTGGTGCCTGAATATGTCTGGTGGTTGCAAACCCCCGCCTAGCGAGGCGCTCGTAGCGCCTGACGTGTTCATGGGGAATTGTGCCGATATTGGCGAAGGCGCCAGTATGACGGTAGGCCCCGATATCGACGTCAGTTCCAAATCAAGGTTCTTCACCGACCCCGCTATGCTTGCAGTGTCATCTTTGGAGTCAGGCAGCTTTAGCCTGAAGTTTTTGATATTCGTGTTATGTTTGTAGAGATATAAATGAGACCCTTTCAATTCTGCTCTGAACAACCGTAATGTCTGTTCGCTGACCTCCGATACACTACTGGTATTGACAATAACATTAACCCACGAATTCTTTATCGTCTTGCTGTCATAATCATATTTTATTAACCCAGAAACCGACTTGGGTCCCTTGGAGACCTTGGTGATCTTGGATGCGGTGTCATTTAACGTGGTGCTATCAGCGGTGAACTCAGACCCATCCACCGTGGTGGCATCGTCGTCTTTCTCAGGGTGTGGTTGATGTGTCACGCTAGGTTCGATTCCCAAGTCTTTTTGGCTTACGGTGGGATATATCCCATTTGCTGTTCCATTGAAACTCCTCCTCTTTTCCTTGTCTCTTTTGTTCCAAATCTTCCTCATGGCGCTGGTGTGTAGTTATAATTATACAGAGTATGTCTTAATTATTGCAATTAGATGTAATGCAAGCTTCAAAACAGGATCTTAGTTCAGGTCTATTGTTAATTTTTTTTTTTCCCTTTTGTCTAGTCGGAGTGACAGTCGCGTTTTATTTCCACTCGTCTAAAACAGTTAAAAGGTGGGAAAATATTATTTTAGCCACTTGCCAATCTTTGTAGACTCCAAAAAGGTGTCTTTATCTATAGAAACTTCTTGGGACACCAAAAGTTAAAAAATTTTACAAACGTCTTCGTGATAGCCCTTACGCCGCCTAAATTTCAAGTTAAAACAACTTTTTAAAATTAAGCTTTATGCATGCAACTGGCAGACTTCTATTTGTTAATATGAGAAGATATCTCAATCCACTTGCAAGACAAACCCGTGGAGCTCGAAGATTCTATGGTTCCAAATTACCCGACGCCCAAAAAGACCCCCTGAAAATAGACGATGAGTACAGGAACCGGAAATTATCGATCGAAAAGAGCCATCGTCAATTTTATCCTCCTTTGAGGAAAACACAAAACAATAAGGGGAATACGGCGGTTAGAGTGTCTGAGTTCATTAGCGCCTTCAAAGACGTTGATTTCACCCGCTACGACAACAAAAGATCCCCCGAATTATACAAATTGCAGGGAAAGATCAACTCTATAAGAAAGTCCGGCAAATCAATGTACTTCATTGATTTGGTGCAGGATATGACCCGAGTGCAAGTTATGGCCAATAATTCGTTAATGGGAGTGTCTAGAGACGATTTTGTAGACCATCACACCTTTTTTCGGAAAGGTGATAGCGTCGAATGTGTGGGACATCCATCTGTCACCAATGTGGGAGAGTTGACATTGAAATTGACCCAGCCAATTCAGATTCTCTCACCGTGCTTGAACTCGATGGTTTTGCCCGAAAAGTTGGTGGATAGAAAGATAATCAATGGAAATCGAGTCCTAAACTATGTCGTTAGCGATGCTGCTAAGGAAAAGGTATTGGTCAAGAATTTAATTATTAAATCCATTAGGGACTTTTTGACGTCCAAACAGTTTGTGGAATTTCAAACTCCTATCATTAGTGGCGAGTCCACGGGGGCCAATGCCAAACCTTTCACTACTTTCGCTACATCGTTAGAAAACACCCTTCAGTTGAGAGTGGCCCCCGAACTTTGGTTGAAGAAGTTGGTAATTTCTGGGTTTGAGCGTATATTTGAAATTGGTTCCAACTTTCGGAATGAAGGAATCGACTCCACCCATAATCCTGAGTTCACCAGTTGTGAATTCTACCAGCTGTACACCGACCTCGATCAATTGATGGAATTGACTGAAGAATTGTTTGCATACATTTACCGGGATCTCCAAAAATCGAAATTTGGCGTTTTGAAACCGACAATGCCAGGTTTGACTGCATTGACCCAAACTTTCGCCAGATACGAGTTTATACCAACTTTGGAGTCTATTACCGGAAAAACGTTACCAAAAGAATTGAATTCAAACACTCTCATTGAATACCACGAACTGCTTGGACTAAAAGTACCTTTGATAAAGTCTCCCGCAAGCTTGTTAGACAATCTTTCATCCACATATTTAGAGCCACTTCATAATGGATCGAATCAACCGGTTTTCATCTACAATCAGCCGGCTTTACTTTCACCATTATCCAAATCTACAATGATCGATTATGATGGCAGGAGCTACGACATATCATTACGGTTTGAGCTCTTCATCAATGGCAAAGAATATGTCAATGCTTATGAGGAGGAAAACTCACCATTTGATCAATTAGAGAAATTCAAATTGCAACAGGCTGCAAAATCAGACTTCAATGACGAAGAATCATTGATTCCCGATTGGAACTATATTACTCAATTGGAGTACGGATTGCCCCCCACAGGTGGCTGGGGATGTGGAATTGATAGGCTTGCCATGCTTTTCACTGGTAGTGAGCGTATTGAAGAGGTCCTTCCTTTTGGTACTTTAAGAGATGTAATTAGAAACTGAGCTCACGATGACTGAACAATAGAATCAAAACTGCATAGAATACTGTAAATAATGTATTATAGACAAAATGTAAATAGCAATGTATCAAACCTCGTATGAAAGTATTTCCTTTTTTGAATAAAATAATTTTTCCTGAATTGGATATGATTCGTATTTGGTGAAAAGTGACTCAGGGCAACGGAATAAATGTACGAAAGACGTGTCGTACGTGCACAAAACGGATTAACAAGGCAGTTGTTTTATTAGGCCAAATTGCAGTTCAGCTTATGGGTGCCGAAATAGCAAACAAGCTTTTTCCGAATTTCAGTTCAATCAGTCAATGTGTCTTCCGTCTTTTTTCCAAAAAAGTTTATTTTCAGAATTGGAAGATTGTCGTCACTAAATCAATACTATAAAGTCGAATTGGCCAAATAGAGTTTGAATGCCTGAAATAGGATTGAAACTAGTTTCAAACGGAGATCACGTGACACACTCCATTTATAGCTTGAATATGGTGGTAATAGTAAACGCAGTGGATGTACAGTAAAGCGAATAAATGATGAAACGGGCAGAACGGCATTGAATCTTACAAGGTTTTATCAATATGTTGAATTTTTACGGATTTTAGAGCATATTAGGACATAAACCGATGCTGATTTCTTTAGGCAGAAGATGCCATGTAGAACTTGGCAGATTCGTGGTTTCTTTATGATCTTGACATAGTTATTCATTGTAAAGCCGTTTTAGTGCCTCGAATCATTCTTTGGTTCCTTTTAAATCGAGAAAAAGAAGCCCTTTCTTGGACTCCAGCGTAGTTCTATGGTACTTCCCACTAAGTCCCCATGATCTCTATTTATATGCAATAAATGCATGCTTTTTTGAGCCATATACACAATGTTATACATATGCATCACAAATTCATTGCCTTTTCACGCCAAATAGCTCTCCCAACACTATCGACACGTCCCTCCAGTTTGAGATCAGAATCCACACCGATCTGAAAAATTTCTCAACAAATTCGATCTTCGGTAATGACAGACTCTTATCAATTTGAGCAGCGTGAAGACGTCGATGGAGTAAGAGTTACCTGGAACTCTCTACCGAGGTCCAAGCTTCAACACGAACGTAACATCATTCCAATGGCGGCTATGTATACCCCATTGAGCAACAAGTCAGAAGAACCGGTTCCTAGATCTCACACTATCGTTAATTGTCGTCAATGTCAAGGATTTATCAATCCGTTTGTGGAAAGAACAGATCAGGTTTGGATTTGTAGATACTGTGGGTTCAGCAATCGTTTGGTACCTGACGAAGAGGGCAACTATCCGCTTGGATTAAGCCATTCTACAATTGAGTACTCGACTGGTAAATTCAATAACTTGCCCCCAATATATGTGTTTGTGATCGATACGGCGTTTGAAGTGGAGGATTTGGAAGATGCATATGTCTCTTTGAAGGAGCTGTTGGTTGTGTCGCTCAGTTTGCTCCCTGAAAACGCCCTTGTTGGTATTGTATCGTACGGAAAGAACGTTCAAATTCATAACATTTTGTCCTCCAAAAACGAAACTTTTGCATTCAATGGTAACAAGGAATATAATTTGGAGCAAGTAAGAAAGTGTTTGGGTATTTTGGATTCCAATTTGAGAGGCAATTCAAAGGATATATTTGGAAGTATAGGAAAGAAGTTCTTGCAGCCAGTGAATATGGCAGAGTACGAATTGACCAATATCATAGAAAATCTTGTCACTAATACATTTCCGAGGTCAAATAGAACAGAAAGACCATACAGAGCCACGGGGTGTGCTATTAACATTGCCTCGTTGTTGCTTACTGCTCTTTTGGGTAACTATGGTACCAATGGGGGCCATATCCTCGGGTTCATTGGTGGTGCATGTACATATGGCCCTGGAAAAATTGTAGATAATCAATTGAAACAACCTTTGAGATCCCACCATGATATACAGAAGTCAAGACAAAGCACATTTATGAAAAATGTCAAATTACCTCAATCGACTAATTTTACTGTGGATTACTCGCTTGTATTGAAGGCTAAAGCTTTTTATTCTTCAATTTATCTCTCCTTGATCAAACTTGGAATCAGTTGCAGCTATTTTGTCGGAAGTTACGATCAAGTTGGGTTGTATGAGATGGATGAGGTATGTCGTAAAACTGGAGGAGTCATTGTAATGACAGACTCGTTCAACACTTCGATCTTTAAGCAAAGTTTCCTCAAATTTTTCAAGAAAAACCCCGATACTGAATATTTGGAGATGGGGTTGAATGCTTCTTTGGAAGTTAAAGTGGAGAAGGACTTGAAGGTGCTGGGCCTCATAGGGAATGCCACAGGATTACCAACTAAACCTGATAATGTTTACGTCTCCAAAATGGTCAAAAAAGGTGAGGCCAATACCAACAGTTGGAAGTTATGTCATTTCAACAACACTTCGACATTTAACATATTTTTTGAGAAGTTGGATTCTCCCTTGTCTTTCCAAAACACCGTGATACAGTTCATCACACATTATCAGCATTCTCTGGGTGAATACATCATCAGAGTTACGTCTTTTCCTATCAATATCGTCAATGATAATGATTTGGCTAGGTTAGAATACGACTTTGATCAAGAAGCAGCGGTTGTGGCCATTGCAAGAGAATCTGTATATCGTTTGGAAACAGAAAACATAGGTCACGCAGAAGTTAACAAAAGTATTGATAACCAAGTTGTTGAATTCTGTAAACGATTTGCACATTATACTAAAGGTAATATGACATCATTCACATTGTCTAATAAATTTGCATTTTTACCTCATTTCATATATCATTTAAGAAGGTCACCGTTCATCAATGTGTTCAATAATTCCCCCGATGAAACAAGTTTTGTTAGACACATTCTCATGCATGAAGATACCAACAATTCGTTGATAATGATACAACCAACATTACTTTCTTACGATATCGATAAGTTTGGTGCTAATGATGAAGAAGGCAACGAACTAAGCGATCCTGAGCCCGTCCTTTTAGACAGTGCCTCGTTGACAAAAAACGGCATACTTCTTCTAGACACATTTTTCCACATTTTGATATACCATGGAGAACAGGTTGCACAATGGCGTAAAGCAGGCTATCACGAAATGGAAGGCTATGAGCATTTCAAAAGATTCCTAGAGGCCCCCAAAAAGGAAGCTCTTGAAATACTTTTGGACAGGTTCCCGTTGCCCAGATTTATTGATTGTGATGAAGGTGGATCTCAAGCCAGATTTTTGATGTCCAAGTTAAATCCAAGTTCAAGCTACAGTTCCAATCCCAATATATTTTATGGGGGACAACCCGATGTTTTGACTGACGATTTGTCTATGCAACTGTTCATGGATCATATCCAACGTATAGTGACTTCAAAATAGAAGTGGTATGACACCTTAGCAAGACCTTATATATGTACATATAAAATTAATATTTATAGAATTAATAGTAAAAGTTTCAATTGCACCTTCACTTTACAATTCTGAGCTTGCTTTCAATTGGTTCAATTTGATGGTATCGGCCTGAGTCCAATCCTTTGAGTTTTCTTCGTCTGACGTGACGATCAAAGAGCTATTTTCACCACCAGAGGACAAAAGCGACATGCTGGACGAGACTTCGGTTAAAATCTCTTCACTACCGGCAGCACTTTCCCCTTGAAGGCTTCCGGTCACATTCAAAGCATCGAATTGTGAAATAAAAAGGGCATTCACCATAAGTTTGTAGTTGCACAGTTTACTTCGTTCATAATATGAGCCGTCTGGGAAAATTAATTTGAATCTCCGGTCTCTAATACAAAGAAGTTTGATAGTGTCATTCTCTTCTGTCTTCAATTTGAAAAATTCTAACTTCAAACGCTTATTGCCAGTCATTTTGACGAGTTCATAGTTCAATCCCATTAATCGCTTAAATCCTTCTACAATACGACAATTAGATGGCTTCATATAGAGAGGTTTGGAAGGACAGGCGTCGTACATGTTGTAAGCCTTGTGTCTAATTCCAGCTATATACCTGTCGAACACATTCTTATCGCTCTTGAGTAGCCGAATCGGTTCCATAGCTATAAGTACAATAAAATAGAGAGAATTTTTGCAGCCAAGTCTCACCTCTCATTAGCAAACACAAATTTGTCTCTACAAGAATATTACATTATTAATTATATTAAAATTAAAGGGAATTTAAGAATTCTAAACACAATCGTAACTATTAAATCAAAAAAAGCATTTCAATACTGAAACTAATCAAATTCTGAGATAAAAGTAACTTCATTAAATGCAATACCGGTTTCAGTATCATCCTTATCAATAGTAACGTCCATCTCGTTACAGTATTGGTAGATGTATGGCTTGGTACCAGCAACACCACTAACGATGTTTTTGACAAACTGGGGGATTTCAGCCATGACATCTACTCTTTCAACCAAGGTGGTTAAATCACCTTTGACATCTGCATGATATGTTTTGTCGGCATTATCATAGTTGAAAGTAATGGACTTTGGAACAGGCCAGCCGACTTCGTCGATTTCGGCGTTTTCATGAACAATTTCATTATCGATGGATCCTAACAAAATTTTGTCATTCGAACACAATATACCAATGTTGACTTTGGTATTGGCGTAAGATTTTGGAGTAGTGAACTCCATTTGAACAGCAGAATAGTTTTCACTTTGGAAATTTAAGAAATTCCATGCTTTTGCTGCATGATGTGGCTTCATACCTTGCAAGGCCATAACAAACATGGTCAACCCTTCGATTTCGTATGTTTCGTTTTTGGTTTTGATGGTTCCTTCAACAGAACATCTAGGCCAGAAAACGTGACGCATTGACCCCCAAGGATTCTCTATATCCTCACCATAGAAAGTGGTACCATCTTCGCCAAATATCACACCAGGGACCATTTTCTTGACGGTCAATTCAACAACCGAGTCTTCGTTCACGCTTGATTTCAACACATATGTGGTGTTGTCTTCGTTCAACTCGACAGAGACATCTTTGGCGTAGAAATTGCTTCCTTCGATTCTGAAATCCTCTAATTTGGTAGAAGTCCAGATGTGTTTATCGCCATCAGGGTTTTTGGAATCGTGGAATCTGAAGGTGAATTGAGCAGTGGTATGCACACCCATAACATTGGAATGGATGATTTGAGCAAATCCTACATATCCTGTTTTCAAACAGGTAAAATAGAATGTTTGGGTCTCAACATTGGTGTAGTTGGGAGTTTGCCAATTAAAGTCCTTGATGTCGGTTTCTCTATAGATTTTGCCGTCCTTGATTAATTCGGTCACTGGATGAATGGCTTCTTTACCGTATTCAGGCTCTGCAGTCCCAGCCACAGCCGAAAGACCAGATTGAACCCATTTAAACATATTTGCTAATTTGAAGTTTTTAGGTAATGCGAATGATCACCAGATGAGAAAATTTATAAATGACGAAGAGATGATTTAATTCTCAGGTGCACTGTTTACCAAATGAGCGATTCGGTCGGGTGGTTTCTAGAAGAGCTACTTGAAGTGTATATCGGTTTTTTGTTCGTGCATATGCACGGTTCTCTATATATATATTAACATTATTTGACTCTCCAAATTTAAACGATCGTAACATTGAGCTCCGAAGGAGTTAAGTCAACTTTGGAGTCGAAATCAGCGTGATTTTGAGCAAACAAGTCGGTAGGAATGTCGCTGAGGGCGTCGGTATCTTCAACAACCACTCCTGCCATACCGGCAACCAAATGGGTTTGGATATGACAATGCAACATGGCAATGTTATTGCTAGCAACAAATCTGATAATGGCGTAACCACCGGTAATAACGGCGACGTTATCGACGTAAGGTGGGGTTTCAAAATTGAATTTGTCTGCTTCACCCGCTTCAAGAGCTTCTTGGGTGGTGTTGTAGCCAAATTCAGTAATGGTATCGTTTTTAGCAATGACCCAGAAGGTATGGCCGTGCAAATGCATTGGATGATCTGCCAATGGGGTGTTTTGGAAAATGATATCGACAATATCTCCCTCTTTGATGCCCATGTCTACGACAGACCCGCCGAAGGCCTTGGTAGCGTTGAGGCTGGGATCATCGTACATCTTGAATAAAATTGGGTAGTTCATTTCCATACCACCATTCATGACAACACCGTTGAAAATACTGAATTTGGTTTGTCCTGGACGGGCCAAAACCGACAAAATGGTGTGGTCTGCTGGTCCGGTAGGTGGCTTCAATGCAGTGTCAAATGGCGAAGAGGTGTATGGATCCAATTGTTTGAATTCTTCGTCCAACAAATCACCACCCAAGTTTTGGTATTTGACACCATTGGCGTCAGATACTTCTACTTCTTCTTGTATATGAGTGTAGGTACTGTTCTCGTAGGCACCGTATTGGATATAAGCAATACCACCGTACACTTGAGGCATATCGAAACCAGAAATTCTTACTGCAAAAGGTTCTTCGACATTGGCGTGTTTGGAGGCGTCTGTTTCAACAACAACCGAGTACCTCATACCAATTGGCATATAAAGTTGCTCTGTAGTCATTGGGTTGATGTAATATCCGTCAATTGCAACCACAGTGATGTTATGGTCATCAATAGACAAAACTTTAGAGAATTCACCACCCATGTTAACGATGTTGAGGAAGATATACTCTTTGTTATTAGTGTAGTACACTTCTTGATCGACGGTAGAGTTGAAGCAGTCTGTGTTTGTACCAGGGAATTCAAGCAAGGCTGGATCGTATTTTATAGACTGGAATCCGTTGAGGACACCCAAATCAAGACATCCAAACGAGTCAAACACATAGCTATCACTTCCGACAATGGTCTTAAACTTTTCGTAATGGGAGGCGCCTTCGGCATCAAAGGTGGAGTCTGGGTAGCACCAGTGACGACCTTTACCATTGACCAACATTGATTGGACACAGGTTGGGTCCATACCGAACGCAAACATTTTTGCTGCTACATCATCATAAGGGTCCTTGAACCAATCGGAAAGCAAAAGATAGTTTGGAGATTTCTCCAATTCAAGCAAGGTTTTTAAGGCATTTTCATCTTGGGCGATGGTTTTATATGGTTTCTCAACTTCATCAGATGGTCTGATATAAATTGGACCGGCGAGACCGTCATTGGAGTATCCTCTGTAATGAGAATGGTACCAGTAGAAACCGTATTGCTCCATTTTCCAAACATAAACGTAGGAGTCACCGCTTAAAATGGGCCATTGAGTAACACCTGGGACACCGTCTGAAAAAAGTGTACCGTTTTGGTGAATACCATGGAAATGGATGGTTGTTGGAACGGTTAAAAAGTTGTTCACCTTGATGACAACCCAATCGCCTTGGTCCCCTTCGATCAAAGGTCCTGGTGATTGTCCATTGATCAAGAAACCTCTTCTGTAGTGGCCATCGGGATTGACCTCAGTTTCGGTCAAATTCCATTCTTGATAACGTACATTGGCGCCTTTTGGAATAACATCAGTTGGTTTCTTGGGCTTTTTCGAATGTTCGTCGTGTTTTTGCTTGTTTTCAGCAGCGGACTTGGTATCATCATCATCCACATCGGATTCGGATATCTTTACGATGCTCGTAGGATCAATTTTATCGTCGGTGCAACCGCAATCGGTAACCACATCGGTGCTTATGGCGGTGACGGTAGTCTCCTTGCGTGCAATAATAGCTTGGGCATTGACGGTGCTCAATAAGACAAGAGCAGCTACACTAAGGTTAAGTTTGACCATTATGTGACAAACTGGAGAAATTCAAGGTATTTAAATGGCCGACGTGTGCTGGCTGTACTATTACGCCCAGTTTTTGTTGTCATTATTTAGTAATCACAAATGCTGCCACTTTGGCAGACGATAAATATGCAACAATAATAAGACCGGAACTGAAAGATCTACTTACAATTGAGATTGTACGAGATTTTTTTTCAAATTTTGACGTACACAGATATGCCAGCTCCTCGGTGTGTTATGCTTCGATCACCTTGGTTCTAATCCAGCATTTAACGAGTTCAAGGAGCCATCTTCCAACAGCTAATATGCATCAGTTTTCCATCTTTGGCGATACCTTGCATAAATCAAACACCTCTATATACAGGTGCATATCTATGTTTTGGCGTTAAATATCACCGAGACATAGCACATTCAACAAAGGAAAATTAAACACATGCACAACTCTTTCCATTGTACAGTTACCGCTACTAAAAGCTTTATCGACGCCCCCTAGGCTCTTTTATTTAGTTGCACTCATCTCGAGCTATAAGCGCTATGCATTAAACGGTGTCGATCTTTTTCGAGAAGTACACTTTTCCGGGAGATGAGGCTTCGTTCTACACATCCACCAATCATTGTCACCAAAACGTAAGCTAACGCCCTTGTGTATTTCCTCGAGGCATACGAGCTTGAGGCGTAACAATCGGACCACGCCAAAATTTCATTTAAGGCCATCGCCCTGTTTCTTCCGCAAAGGTGTAGCGGTAAAAGACGCTTACTACGAGCATGGCAGTTTCATATATCTGAGCTTACAAAAAAATATAAAGATTAGTGCCACCAGCCAAAGCCAGTATGAGACGACAGAGTCTAATAGAGGGTTGCTATCATTTAGAGTGTGTGGACCCGTCCGTTCTATTGTAATTATGAGCACACATGCCTTTCATGTTAGGCGGGTGCAGGACTGCATACACTTATGGATTGGATTAAATGGTTGTTTTTAACTAGCAAAATCGTCAACATGTGCCAATTATATATCTTGCGTTATCTGCACCATCAAGATTTGGAAATTTCAGCCTGCGTAGCTTTTCAACCGCCTATGTGGAAGGAAGTCTATTTTTTAACTAAGAAATCTTACCGAACCACAATACGAGAATTTTTTGCCCAGTTGAGACCTGGCGTCTTCACAATGTACAATGGGTAGGCGTAAAATGCCCGGTCGTGCATTGAAGTAGCCCAAGCGTGCTGAAACAGCACAGCTAAATGGTTCATTCTTTTGCTTCAAAGTCACACCAAAACACACCTCTCGTAAACGTTGGTTTTGCTGCACCCCCAGGGCCTCCGTTGGGATGAGCAAGGATAATGTGGCCAGAATCCGGCACTCACGTGAGGTTGAACAGAGAATGTGAATATGTGCATGCACCACGTTCTTCCAAGGGTGCCACAAGCCGGCAAGCATCTTCAACCCAACCCGGCGTGGCTCCTTCTGATGCATATGTCCCATTTGCACCGTTTCCGCTGTGTTTGTAGCCACTTCACCACCTTCACCACCTTCCCCATCTAAGCTGATAAAAATATTTTTAGGTTTTTCGGTGCACGCACGCCGGTCGGGTTATTCGTCTTGATCTTAATCTACTCCTAGCATTTATTTTACTTCTACCCTTCCGAGTAAGTTTATACTCTTTTCAAGTTTATTCAGTTCACTTTGCATCTCCTCAATCCGTTTAACACACCAGCAGCATATACCACCACCGTGTACCCAGGCCCCCACACGACATGGACCCTATCATAAAAAAACTATCCACTGGTCAGGAATCCTTCACAATATCATTAAAGTTGACCAATGAATTTCTACAACATGTCAAGAATACCGGCACAAAGCCCAAGTTGGTGGTCAAAGACGGCCACTACTCCATTAAAGTCGGTCAATTGCATTTCCCCTGTGACTCCATCAACGAGATGTCTAACTTGGACATCTATACCTGCAATAAGGACGAATATGTGTTTAACGGGCGGACCAAAAAAAGATTGGAGGTGAAGGCTATGGCACGAAATACAAAAACGTCATCCGTACCCCAGGTCCACGCCCCGACACCTACCCATTTACTGACGCCAGTGCACAACCCTAAAATAGTGCCCAGTCAACGAATTTCAAGCACGCCTGCCACCCCGTTAAATTTCGATCCCTACATAAAATCGCCTCTGGACACCCCGAGTGAGATCACCACCAAGTTTCTTTCATTTGTGGCTTTGGGGCCCACCACCGAGAAGTTTTTGGCCAAAATCTTCGACGATTCGGCCGCCACTTTGATCTCCAATTATTGCCAGAGATTCCTGCCCAATGATCACATCATATATAACGATAAATATCCCAACAGCTGCCAGTTCAGCGAAGCAGCAAACATATTGCTCAAGGACAAGTCATACAAGGAGTTGAAACCCTGGGGGTGGAAA
The DNA here is from genome assembly GCA_030571075.1 of Yamadazyma endophytica. Lineage (NCBI taxonomy): Eukaryota > Fungi > Ascomycota > Pichiomycetes > Serinales > Debaryomycetaceae > Yamadazyma > Yamadazyma endophytica. Next base: position 1,378,633 of record JAJLXA010000003.1, read on the forward strand.
TATTACTCTGACAATGAACGTGACATGATTTTGAAGAATTTGAATAACGCCTTGACTCGTCTTGGGTATCTGGAAACCCATCCTTTGCGTAAAAAGCTTAGCGAGAAGCCTGTGGCGGGCTCCAAAACTAATGTGGTTCCAAACGTTACATCTGGTGCCAAAAAGAGTGGATTAGGAGGAGGCATTCTCATCTCCAAAAAATCACCTTTCAAAAAATCTCAAACTGACTCTCCTCGATTATCTTCGGTAGGGAACGACAATTTGAAATTCAATGAAACCACCAAGTCCTTGAACAACGATAGTTTGAAATTGTCTGGTTCACCTTTGAAAAGGTCTAGAAAACGTCTCTCCAGTAACACATCTTCTAGTTCCGATGAAGAAGTCAAGAGATTCAAGAAAGCTGACACAACTTCGCCGTCTTCTATCGACGACGAGTACGACGATGAAGACAATTCCACCCTGTCAAGTGGAAAAAACATCAAATTATCAGATAAGTTCAAAATGAAATACAAGGACTACCAAACTTTGTACGACAATTTGAACAAACAATTGATTCCAAGCAACGAAGTCAAGAAATCGTTAACGAAACTATTAGAATTGCATAACTCCTTACAAGAAATGAAAAAGAACCTACTTCTTTTGAAAAACAGAAACAAATCCAAGACTGATATAATGAACCTCAGTAAACATAAAAAGACTAAGTCTGTCAAACCTGCATCAACCAAGCCTGTGAAATCTGTGAATGTGTTAAATTATTAAGAGTGAAAACATTTCGTTTTTAATTAAATTTATAGATTTACAATAAATACATTACTACGTTAATTAGTATATTATCTCTGAGGTTGAAAATTATTCAGATCCCAGTACTGCAAGTTCAGCACCAAGGAATTCCAAGTGTCAGGTAATAAGTCTGTTTTGAACATCTGAGTTCCGTCGTCAGTAGCATTCAAATTTAGGCCTTGAACGTTAAGTGGGTGGTTGGGGCTTTGGGAGTTTTGGCTATTTGACGATCTTCTTGAGTCATAAGCAAAGTTGTTGGATATTTCAGTAATTAAAGCACTGATAGGAGACTTATCCATATAATTAGGGTCTAGTGATTGATTGGTGGACAAAATGTTCAGTTGATGGGGTCCTGCTTTGGGGGTCGAGTTGTTGCTAGACAATGTAATGTTGTTAGGCGTCGTTTGTTGGTTCTCGTTCCATTTCTTTTGAGAATTGACTTTTGCTAGTAGTTGATCCAATTCCTTAAGTCTCATGTCATTCTCCAATGCAGTGAAATTACCAGCCGCCTTCATGATGTCGTTGATTTTTCTTCCCATGACAATTTGCGGGAATTGGTGTCCTGATAAACTACTCATTATTAAAATAAGCAAAGATGAAAAACAATATTGGGCATCCCAGAATCCAAAGGTGGAAAACCACCCGTTATTCTTCAAATGAACCAATATATCAATGGATGTTTTGGCGGCAATAGTACATTTTTGAACCACTCTTCTTGTGATGGGGGTTTCTTCGTATATACCTTTGAAAATCGAAAGCACCAAGGGTCTTGTCGTTATCATTAAAGCTTGGTTCATACGAAGATAATAGTTAGCAGCCAGTCTATTTTTTATCATAAATAATGAATCTTTAATTCTTGGAGGAAGCTGCTTTTGACAATTATCTAATTCACTAAGACAATCTAATATGCTTTTCAAATTTATACCTCTGTTTTTCAGGCTGTTGGTGTAGACTTTACGCATGATATCACCCAAAGTCATGCATAGCCGGACATTGCATCTCATGAGTTCAGGATCGAAGTCATCGTAAAGTCCTATTTCTGCAGGTTTCAATGTGGGCAATTCCACATCAGTATCGTCTTTATGTACATGAACCGGTTGACCCAACTTGGCGGACCACACGCTGTCTAATACAAATACGGTCCACCAAACCCTTCTTCTTTTCTCCTTCTCTAAGACGGACATCTTGGGATCGTTGACTTTCCTATGAAGACCCATCAAAAGAGCGTTTCTCATTGCTAAACCGTAAAATGAAAACGCCGCATTGGTTCTGTTCAATCCCTGTTGGTAAAATGCTAATAATAATAATGATTGGATAAACTCCAATGTGGGCGTCTCGTAGTAATTACGGTAAATTTGCAAGGCAGGCATGAAAAACCTCATTCCGGGCGGTCCATCATCGGACAGTTCGTTCAAGTATTGTTCTCCAACAGCCAAAGCCACCAAAAGATAACATATCCACACCGGATCCTTGTCAGTCATCAGATCATAGGTGTCATTCAATTTCTCCATGAAGGACTCGGGATTAATGAAATAGTATTCGTATCCCAAAAAGTCAATTACCTTCTGGATCAAAAATATGGCATACTCTTTATCAGGCAACATTAGAACGCCCGAAAACGGCTTGTGGGCCTGTGGATCGTCCTCAAAGTACCTTGATGCCTGGCTGTAGTAGTTTAGGTCGTCATTGTCCACTTTATTGTGGGTGAACTGGAACAAAAACGAATTCAAAGAGCTGTCGAACACCTGACATGTCGCTTTTCCAAAATAGTCATTTTCATGCACTTCGTCGTCAAAAGGATCGATATATTCCTCGACCAAGCTCTCGAAATCGGGCACAGCCACCGTCTCCTGTTTGACCCTCACCTGCTTTCCTGATGGCACCAAAGATGTGTCTACAGCCGTATGAGATGGGCTCTCACCAGAAGTATGCTTGCGTAATTCGTCCTCCAAAAATTTGACTCTGGCCTGGATCTTTTGGAATTGGGAATCAAGCAACACAAGCTTCTTTTCCCTAACAGGATAATGGCACTCTTTGTTGGCATTTAAGCACGAAAGGCACTTTGGGTGCTCTACAAACATTAGTATACTATTCATATCATCCCCTTGAAATAGGGCCAATCAAAAGCAAAATCAACGTACCTTTGGAGCACCGCATTTTTTGTGACCGGCATCTCAAGCAGGCCATATGTGCACGGCCCATGGCCTTGACACTAATGGGTTTAATATCAAGAACTTCTGACATGCGGAGCCAGGTATTAATTACAGAGAATAGCGCGGGCCGATTTAGGTGAAAAATGGTGGGGCTGGATTTTTTTTTAATGCCTTTTGTCAATGCGAGGGAAATTTGCGTTTTGCCGTTTTTGGCGCTGAAACAGGCTTCCTAAGGCCGAAAAATTTGGCCCGGGAAATGGGTATTGTGGTGACGAAGGGATAGTTCTGGGGAAGTTAGGGTTTGGGTATATAGGTGTTAATGGAGGGAAGAGCGAAGGGGTGAACTTTTTGCGAAATCGGGGCTTTCATTTAAGGTTCAGACGATCAAGTTTGCAGGAACGTTCCGATATGGAACTTCTAAAAAGAGCCGAATTGGTCTGATATGATTGGAAATTTGGGTGACATGTCGGTTGCATATGGCACAAAAGGTCATATTTAGGGGTTTTCGGCAATTTCGAATGGTAATAAGCCTTGCTGCGTTGATCGAAAGTTTCAACCCCAGAACGCAAATTTACGATGTTTTATGCATCGAAGGTTGTAGCAGATCTTTTATTGTGAGTTTGTAGTTTGTAGTAATACCTACAATTTGAGAGGCTACCCACTTCGACCTCATACTTGCGTGATTTTCTTGCCTTATCCAGTACCTGAGCAAATTTTTCTTCTTAACCTCAAAAATACAATTTTTGCAAAATTTATTCTATTTATTCATATATGGATGTCATCTAGTGTTTTCACTTAAAAATTGGATTCAATTCTGCAACGGGCCCTGCCAACGAACTTGCACCCCTTTTTATATACTTCCCACACTTGCCGCCCACAACACCGCCGTTGTCTCTGTCCCAGGCAACATCACCACGCAAAATGGTGTATCTGGGCCAGTTGGTGAACGTCATGCCCTCGTATGGCGTGTAATCAATGCTGTGGTTCAACATGTCGTTTTTCAAGTCAAATTTGATGGTGTTGGGCGGATACCAAATGGTGAAATCAGCATCCATGCCCACGCCGATGGTTCCTTTCTTGCCGCTCAATCCGTACAATTTGGCAGGATTGGTGGACGTCAACTCCACGTATTTTTGTGGAGTAATTCTGCCTGTTTCCACCCCGAAACAGAACAATAAAGGCAATCTTGTTTCGATCCCCGGCAATCCGTTAGGCACCTGCTTATAATGAGGTATACCGTTAATGATCCCGGCCTTTTTGCCCTTGGGGTTGTCGTATGCGGTTGGGGCATGGTCACTGCTGAACACAGTGACGGTTCCGTTGATTATATTCTGCCAAACGCCATCCAATTCCGCTTGAGATTGCCTCAATGGAGGCGAGCAGATATACTTTGCACCTTCAAAGGGATCGTGCGGATCCAAGTGATGCAAACACGAATGCTTCAAGTAGTCGGCGGTCAAAAATAAGTATTGGGGGCATGTTTCGGCAAAAATAGGCACCATATCGGTTTGAGCCTTTCTGACATGCTCCAAAGCCACAGTGGAAGACATGTGCACTATCAAGATAGGCACATCGATCATCTTGGCCAAGGAAATCACCCTGTACGAGGCTTCATCTTCTGCAACCTTCGGTCTCGAAACTGAGTGGTAGAACGGGTCGGTCAATGACTTTTCCTGGAGTTTATCGTTGATGAAGTCAATGAGGTCTGAGTTCTCAGCGTGAATCATCGTGGTCACATTGAGCTTTCTGTTGGCCAACAAAATGTTCAACATTTGGTTGTCGTTGAGCTTATATCTCGGATACGTGGTGTAAACCTTCACAGAAGTGATGCCTTCGGATTCGATGATTTTGGGGAACTCTTCAGTCAACATCTCAGCGCTGGGATTGGAGATGATCAAATGGAACCCATAATCGCAGTAACTGCCGCCTTTCTTGTTGGCACGTTTGTGGTAGTCCTCCACAATGGCCGTGATGTCGAATTCCTGCTTGGGCTGAATTGCAAACGGCAAAATGGTGGTGGTTCCTCCTGCAATGGCCGATTTGGACCCGCTGTCAAAATCATCTCCCGTAGGGGCGTTATCCTGGTCGAGATGCACATGAGAGTCGATTCCCCCGGGGGTGATGTAAGCACCTTCACAATCAATGATTTTTTTCCCCTGCAACCTTTGGGTACTCATGGTGCAAATGACCCCATCTTTCACACCGATGTACACTGTGGGCGGTAAAATGTCTGCAGCAGTTACAATGTAGCCGTTATGTATAACAAGATCGTAGTCCATGGTTTGAATGAGAGAGTGCACTATACAAACTTACTTATAAAGCGTCCGGGCAACTCAAATTAGACCCCGTTGGAGCACAATCGAAAAACCTTTGCCAGAACACCGAGCATTTGATAACCTTATCTATTCCGCACGGTTTTTTCGATGGTAACACCGATAAGACATTTGTCATAGGAATATTTCTTGGGATAATTGCTGGAATTGGCGAACAAAAGTATTACAACTTTACACACATGGACCGTTTGTTGAGCCTTCCAAAAATCCAGAGCGAATACAGCGCAGGGATCCCCGAAGCGAAGCTTATTAAGGTGTTGATGATCAACCCCAATTCCACCGAGTCGATGACTTTGAGCGCCTTGAACATGGTTAAATCGAGTTTGCCGGTGGACACCGTGGTGTATGGGTATACTTCACCGTACGGGAACGGGCCTACCACCATCGAAGGCCATTTGGACGCTGTGATGTCGGCCAATTCTGCCTTTAGAGATGCCTACGAGTTGATCCAACAGGTGGATGCGGTTTTGGTGGCGTGTTTTTCAGACCATCCGCTTACCAATTGTATTAGGGAAGAGTTTGATATTCCGTGCTGTGGAATCCTCGAGGCGTCGGTTTATACAGCCCGATTATTGGGAGGAAGATTCAGCATTGTCGCAACCGTATATCGTTCCCAAATCAGACACTTCGACGCCATCAGGAATATGGGGTTGGCGGGCCAGTGTGCTGGGATTCTTAGCACCGGTATAAAGGTGGCGGAATTGCAGACGAAGCCCCGTGAAGAGGTGCTTTCGACCATGAAGCTGGTGGCCATTAAATTGGTTAAAGAGCACCACGCCGATACGCTCATTTTGGGGTGCTGTGGCATGTCGGACATGAAGATTGCGGTGGAAGAGGCGGTGGCGGACGAAAAGGTCCCTGTGATAGACGGAGTGGTTTCGGGGGTGAATATTTTGAGCGGGATAGTTCGATCCAAGGTTCAAACCTCGAAACGTGGATTGTTTCTGAGCTCGAAGGATGCACGTTTGGCCCGGGGGCAAGACTTTATATAGGGGAGGTAATGGGGAAGAGAAGCGGTTAGCGGCATGGGAATGGGGTATAAAACCTGGAATAACCATGCAAAGCCCACAGTTTGCACTGAGAAGGGCAAGTGGAGGGATTGTTGGAGAGACCATCGAGAGTGTACTGAACCATGGAATAAAGCGAGATGCCTGACAGAGAATTAGGTCCCATTGAAGACGAAGGCTTCAAAAGCTTTGAATTCTGCTTTTGTATGTCACACGATTGCAATACTTGATGATGCCATGAGAAAATATGCCCTGTATACATCAGAGTGGCATGGTTTATACAGCGGTATAACCAATGATATACGCAATGCTTTTACACTCTACGCATTGCTTTTACACTCTAAGCTATACTTTATGCTCTCTACGCAATGCTTTTACACTCTACACAATGCTTTAATTTCGCTCTCTCAACGTCTTCAACCACATCTTCACTCTACGCAAACGCATCCATTCCATACCTACCTCACCAAGCCGATTATGTCCAAACTACGAATAGTTTCATCACCATTTGACAGGCCACCCGAATGGGTGTTGGGATCCACAGTCCAAACTCTTCGCCATGGCGTGCCCCGCATAATTATGCTTCCCAATGCAGTAGAAGCTATCCGCCGCTTATCGTGGAATTTTGTGGTTTTTTTACCGATTTATATATTTAGTCTCACTTCTGCAGGTGTGAACTTTTACCCATGTCCTGGACCAAAACCACCAAACCAAGAGTGCTCTATGTGCCTTCTTCACCTGCAATCCACGACGACGAAGCTTGGGCGTTGATTCAAGAAAAATTCGACCTCGTGACCTACGATTTCAACTCCATCGAAGAGTACATGGAAGAATTGGAAAAACCCAACCACGGTAAAATAGGCTATATCGACGCTGTTTTGCGTCCCACTTGGCTCAAGTCGAGCCCATACGTGCACCATTACACTTTCAGAGACGATCCTGTCAGACTTTTGCCCGAATCGGTCAAGATAATCGTTCAATCGGGCCATGGTTACGACATTGTAGATGTGGACTATTTGACTTCCAGAGGAATTATCTTTTGCAACTCTCCCGACAGCTGCTCTCGTGCCACCGGTGATATCGGGACCTCTCTTATCGTGAACTCTTTCAGATACATCACCTATGCAGAACATTGTGTTAGAACGGGAAACTACTACAAATCACAGGAATTGGCTTCTATTGCAGAAGATCCCAACGGCCATACTTTGGGGATCATTGGATTAGGCGATATTGGTAAGATTGTGGCCAGAAACTGCCAGGCCCTTGGGATGAACATCATATATCATAATAGAGCCAGAAAACCGGCCATTGAGCTGCAATTCCCTGAGAATTCCTTGACTTACGTGGCTGATTTCGATGAATTTTTGGGCCAGGCAGACTGTATCATTGTTTTGTGTCCATACACCAAGGAAACCAGACACTTGATCAACAGGGAAGCGTTTAAAAAGATGAAGCCACGGGTCAGATTGGTGAATGTGGCCAGAGGACCGATTGTTGAAGAAGCAGCGGTGATCGAGGCGCTTGAAAGTGGTCAATTGGTGGGTGCAGGGTTCGACGTGCATGAATTTGAGCCCAAGATCCACCAGAAGTTGTTGGACAACTACAAAATAACGTTGTTGCCCCATTTTGGTGTGGTTAGCCAGGCCTCATGGAGAAACTTTGAAAAATTGTGTGTAAGCAATTTAATAGAGTACTTTTTTGGCTCCGGCAAGCCCAAGACGTGTGTAAACAAGGAGTTGCTTGGCGAGTGATGCAGATAAAGGAGCAGTGCAGCAGGAGGCTGGTCATAGAGTAGTATATAGACATAGACATGGAACAAATATAGAAGAGCTAAAGGACGTTGCGACATCAAGCACGAAGGGCCTAGAAGTATAAGCAAGAGCTATAACAAAGACTTCAGGTAACAAGTGAAATGACATAACCAAGGGTTTCTTATCCTTTGATTCCTTTCATAACGATGATATAATGAAAAATACAGCCATACACTTTTAAGGAACACCAGAACAGCCCTATGCAAAAACCTTCATACGTATGTCATATATTTACACTCTACTCTAATGGTGGTATTGGAATGGCACCCTTTTGATTGACCAATCTGTCGTACAATTCAGGACGTCTGTGTCTGGAAAAGTCAAACATCTTCTGCTTACCACTGATGGTTTCATCCAAGTCAATGTCTGCATAAATAATCTCATCGTCTTCGGTCTTAGCTTGGGCCAAAACCAATCCGTTTGGATCAACTATAAGCGAGCCAGCAATCAATTCCTGTCCATCTTCAACACCACATTTGGCCACAGAAACAGCATAGGTGGAATTGCAGTACGCATTGGACTTGGTGGACAAATCGCTATGGTATAATCTGACGTCTTTTGTCTCCACCTTGTTAAACAACGCAGTACCATCGGCAGTGGTGTTGTAGCCATTAAAGCACAATTCCATGCCTTGCAAAGCGTAACATCTCCACGCCTCGGGCCATCTTCTGTCATTACAGATCAACATGCCCATAATCCCATCGATCCACTCGGGGTTGGTCCTGAAAGCAGGAAATCCCAAATCTCCATACTCAAAGTATCTTTTTTCCAATTGTTGCCATTTGGTGTTAGGGTTTGGCTCCACATAGCCAGGCAAGTGGGCTTTTCTGTATTTCTGCACAACCTGGCCCTTGTTATCAACAAGCACACAACAGTTGTAACGATGGTTGTCATCCGTCAACTCGGCGTACCCCAAAACGAACCCACAGTCTCTTTCTATAGCAGCATCAAACAAAGGCTTCACCACGCCTTTGGAAATGTCCCCTTTTTCGAAATAGGAGTCGACCTCGGCCGGGTCTTCGATCAACCAACGTGGAAAGAACGATGTCAAGGCCAATTCGGGGAACACAGCAATTTTGGCACCGTTGTCAGCGGCCTCATTAAGCAATTTGCATAATCTTTGCACCGTTTCCTCTTTGGGAGTGGCCTTTTGAATTGGGCCCAATTGGACTCCTGCAAGTTTGAATTGTCTAACACCCATGGTTTGTCGAGGCACACGAAGGAAAGTCAATTGTTAAATATGCTTTTGTGTGAATCGGCTTACTTAAAAAGTACACCGAACAAGGTAATAATTGAATGTCGCAGAGTTCCGATAAGATAACGCCATCAAGAGAAGGAAATTCGATCACCGCAAAGCTCACGGGACTTTAGCGGTGGTTTTGCGGCGGGTGGAGTAGCCTGGTGTATACATACATATACCCAGGCGGCCATTTGCGTGGTAGAGTCCACTATCGGCTTTTTTAACGTCTATTAATCAACCTACACTATGGGCCCTAAGGTCCATTTTAAGCCTACTTATTCCACCAGGTTCTTTAAGTATGCGGAACCTGACTGCACAAAGTACAGCTTCACAACTTGGAGGTTCGTTTGAGGCCCTTAATCAACCGCAAAACCTCCTGGCCCATTCCATACGACAATTCATAGCCCATTCCTGCTGCACCATAAGCATTGACCACCGTACCTTTGGGCGTGGACTCCACATCCACTTTGATCCCGCCATTTCTTCCTGGCCTGAACCCTACATTGATGTTTCGGATATCCAATTGACCGCTGTCGAACAATTCGGGGTACAACGCCTTTCCTCTTTGGATCAACGCTTGGGTATCGGCGTGTCTTGGATTTGGGTCCGATTCGCCTATTTGCTTGGTTCCACCCAAAATCACACCCCCGTCCAATGGCCTGGGAATCACAAACGTCCATAGACCCTCTTTGGATTGGTGGGTGATGGTCTGGTGCAAATATGGACAATCTGGCTTGACCCTAACCAATAGAGTCTGTCCTCTGATAGGCACACTTTGAGGATCATAGCCGCCATTATATTGAAGACCCATACCAGAAGCGTTTACCACCAACGAGTCGGGGTACATTTCAAACACCTGTTTGGTGTTTTCAAAGGTTTTTCGGTCGAATCTGACCCCATATTCAAATTGTAATTTGTTGTACAAATAGCGAATATAATGGGGCGAATTCAACACCCACGTCCGATACTTTGTGCCCATAGCACACCCCTTGGGCAATTCCGAACTGGCCAAGACCTCAAATTCATCCATTGCTTCTTTGTACCCATATTTGACCTCTTTATAGTACTCATCAGGAGCTTCAAAGTATTCCACACCTTGGACGAATCTGACCGAACTATGGGGTTCTTCCACCGCCAACTTTTTGAAGTATTCCTGGGTAACCCTGGTCATCAACATGGCCTTCTCATCAGCAGCAGACTTCGATGGAAAGGGCCTAAAATGAGCTCCAGCCCAGGGCGAAGTGTATTGGGCCAGTAAAGGATCAATTGGGAAGTCTCTGGCAACCACCCTTACCTTATAACCGTTCTGGCTAAGCACCAATGCACACGAAAGACCGATAACACCCGATCCCAAAACAACGATTTCCGACATAGTTTACACAAACACTGGAAATTGGCACCTTATAAGCTAAGTAGGTGTATCATGCCAGAAAATGTCGCACAGGCCAAATATCATTAGAATTCCGCACCGAGGCAAACCCCAGAAATGGATTCATGTGGACCTTCCAACGCCGTTAAAAACCTCTCCCAGTACACCCTGCGAGACAACCTGTTGCAACAGGACGCAGCTAACAGACCCCAGGGTATGCACGGTGCCAGTTTCCGCCAGAATCAGGGGGTGGATCATGGTTTAAATCGTGACTTCAATCAATTCAGCAATGAGTCTTCGCATATGAACCAGATGGGTGTGCCCTTTCAGGCAATACCGGTGCAAGCAGGACAACACACTCAACATAGTGGTATACAAAGACCGCCTCAAATGCAGCAAATGCACCAAAATAGGCATCAGATGAGCCAAGAGGCGTCTCAGATGTCTCATATGAACCATATGCACCCAAATGGAGTCCAAGCCAACAAAATGGGCCAAACAAATCAACAAGGATGGGTCCAAGACTTCTCCAATATGTCATTGAGCAAGAATGACTGGCAATCACAGTTTATGAACCAGAATTTCAACACCAGAACGTCGTCTCCACAGTCTCAAACGGGCCATCAGATGCATCAGCCGATGGGCTCGATGAATGCGATGCATATGAACCAGATGAACGGGTTCCAAATGAACACCCGGTCCAATTTGGTTACCCATTATCAGCCCAATCCGGCCAACATGACAGAACACCAAGAGGTGCATAAATACGAGATTGATAATAAGCAATTCGATGATGAGTTTGATCAAATAGAGAAAGAAATGTCCCAGTCGAACGAGCCAGACAAAGAGCAATTTGCAAAAACCGCCAAACAAATCCACGATTCGTTGCTTAGCAATGGAACCACGCATGACAAGTTCCAAAACCTGAATTTCGTTAAGTTGATGAATTCCATCTCAAATAGGTCGGTGGAGCTTGAAGGAGACAAATTGGTAGACACAAATGGCCAGGATATAAGAGAAAAAGAGGTGGATTATCATGAACCTCAATTGGACGTCGAACAAACCCACCAAAGCCCATCATTGAATAATTCAAATGAAATTACCCATCCAGAGGCACCAGCCGGCGGTTTGCATGCAAACTTCAACCAAAACCAGCCTGTTTCAATGGAGGTCGAGCCAAATGCCACCGAAAACCGTTTACCTGATCCCTTGGCACATATTCCAGATGGGGCCCTTGCTAATGTGAGCGAGCCGCTTGAAGCCGCTAGAATCATCTCCGGCAACCAGGTGCAATCACGTGACTGGATCGAGAACGACGACGACTGGCTAGGAAGCGGGCCAAACAGGTCTAGATCGGGATTAATGGATTCGAGATGGCAAGAAGTTTACGACGATTATCGCCACGATGACGATTATAGTTAGAACAAAGAACCAGGCTTCAAAAGAGCTACGTAAGGTGATGTAATTATGATATCATATTTTCAGTTGATGCATACCGCACAATTTTTATAGTCCGAAAGCAGACGATTCGATGCAGGAGTAGAAAAAGGAACTTATACTATGGTAGAAGAGGGGGCACAGTACGCAGGAGATGAAGATTATTACTAGGTTTTAAGATGCCTATAAAATGTTGGGTCGGACTTTAACTACATACAGGAGACACCACCCGCTTTTTAAGTAGTTGCTAGGGCTGTTGTAAGTTGGTTAAGCACCTGGCTAGTACTGCTATGTCAAGGATATACAGGAACTAACCAAAAATCCCTTGGAATTATTGTGTGGACCAAAAATGACATCATCTTATCGGAAAAACTTGGACTCATCAGGTTATGTGCAGTTGAGGTTGACCGTCGCCAGTTTTGCTGTGTACAGGAATACGATGGAAAAAGTAAAGAGCATTTTCGAACATTTTCTTATAAATATCAGATAAAATCATGACAAACAATTCTACATTCAACCAAAAAATGACTACTACTCCTTACAAAATATTAACTCCTTTCAGAATTGCCGTTATTGGTTCTGGTAATTGGGGTACTGCTGTCGCTAAGATCATCGCCGAGAACACTAGAGATAAACCTGAGATCTTTGAAAAGACCGTCAATATGTGGGTTTTTGAAGAAGATATCGAGGGCCAGAAGTTAACTGAGATCATCAACACCAAACACGAGAACGTGAAATACTTACCCGATATCAAATTGCCCGAAAACTTGGTCGCTGTGCCTGATGTGGTCGAAACCGTCAAAGACGCTGACTTATTGGTTTTCAATATTCCACATCAATTTTTGCCAAGAGTGTGCAAGAATTTGGTCGGACATGTCAAACCAAACGTCAGAGCCATTTCTTGTTTGAAAGGATTGGAGGTTAACACCGAAGGCTGCAAATTGTTGTCTCAATCCATCACCGACACTTTAGGCATATATTGTGGTGTCTTATCAGGTGCCAACATTGCCAATGAAGTTGCCAGAGAAAGATGGTCCGAAACCTCCATTGCTTACAACTTGCCTAAAGATTTCAGAGGTAAAGGCCAAGATATCGATGAATTCATCTTGAAAGAAACGTTCCACAGAACCTACTTCCACGTCAATGTTATTGACGACGTCGTTGGAGCATCTATTGCAGGTGCATTGAAGAACGTGGTCGCCATTGCTGCTGGTTTGGTCGAAGGTGCTGGCTGGGGCGATAACGCCAAAGCCGCCGTGATGAGAATCGGGATTAAGGAGACCATCAAGTTTGCTTCCTACTACGAAAAGTTCGGTATTAAAAGCGAAAAGCCTCCACAACCAACCACTTTCACAGAAGAATCCGCCGGTGTCGCTGATTTGATTACCACTTGTGCCGGTGGTAGAAACGTCAAAGTTGCCAGATACATGGTTGAAAACAATGTTAGCGCCTGGGAAGCTGAAAAGAAGTTGCTTAACGGTCAATCTTCTCAAGGTATATTGACAGCCAAAGAAGTCCACGAATTGTTGGAGAACTTCAAGTTGGAAGCTGAATTCCCATTGTTTGAAGCCACTTACAAAGTGATTTACGAAAACTTACTGGTTCAAGATTTACCAACTTTACTTGAAAGAGATTAGGTGTTTTTGGGTTAGCAAATTTGCATGCATGGTTTGCTTTTACGAATGTTATAGATTAATTACAGACTTAGTATACGATAATTTTTTTTGAACTTCTCACTCTCATTTCTCCATCTTTAAATCATATGATAAAACAATGAATGAACAATCGGTTTTGTCGGCCTTAAGAAGCTATTCTTTTGCCAATTATCAATGGCTGCCACAGCTGGTGTGGCACAAGCTACCCGTTGCTCGGAGATCTGCCGTTTTCATCCTTCTTTTCTTGGGTAAAGTAGGTGAATTAAGAGTGGTTTTAACCAAACGTTCTTCTCAGTTACGTAATTTTCCTGGCCACATTTCCTTACCGGGTGGTAAATCAGATAACGGGCTTGAATCAGAATGGCAGGTATCTAGAAGAGAAATGGAGGAGGAAATTGGTCTTAGTTCCAATAATGAATATTTATTGAACAATTTTGGGTTCGAAATAGAACACTTAAATATCATGCCCTGCTATTTATCAGCCACATTTCTGGCGGTTCGTCCTTGCATCGGCTTTATGAAGTTTTCTGATAACATCACGGAATCAGAATTGATCCATAAGTTGAAGGTAAACTTGAATCCTGGTGAAAGTTCGAGTGTATTCAGTTGCCCTCTAAAAGACTTTTTGTATCCCCTAACTAGCCATGATCCGTTGGAGTGTATCGACCGAGAACTGTTTAAGATCAAATGGGGTGGCATTCCGACCAATTTAAGAACCTACAGTTTCCCCCAGCTGGTCACTGGCGAGGCTGATTGGTTGAAAGCAGTCAAGAGCTTATCGGAATCGGAGGATCTGGAGACGGAAATAGAAGTGGATTCTGACACCCCCGAAACAGAACGCAAGTTGACGAAAAAGGAACGTTTGAGTGCCTGGGGAAGACTTGGATCAAGACGCCATGTTGAAACCAATGAGAAAATCTACGACGTTTGGGGCCTTACAGCCAATATTTTGCATGATTTGGCAAACGTGGCATATACAAACAATGCAATTAATTACGAAATGGGCGAAGAAGAGCTCATTTACAGCATTTGGACCCATGGAATGATGCAAGAGAAGCAACGATGTGAGCCCGAGCGAAAGTTGATTGAAAGTAGGTCTACGGGCGGGGATTTTGGGTTTAATGATATACTTCCAAGAACAGAATTCAACAGGTTGAAGAACATATACAAAAATTAACAGTTATATGCACACTTGGATTATATAGGTTAATTTATTCATATTTATATTTTGGTAGAATTCTCAATTTTTCATTCTCAATATGGTTGAATCTGGTATCGACAAATTAACGATTGAATTACTCGATGTTTTGGACAAATACGAGGATCTCACAAACAAAAAGCTAAGAGAGGAGTTTGTGAATGGATATTTGAATTTGAGTCGTGCTAATTATAATTCTGTAAAGACCTACGGTGTAGATAGTTTTGATTTTAGGAAATGTCAATCTCTTAAGATAATCGAATATAAGGAGGGTTTTTTGATGAGGGATTTACTCGAGGAGGCCAAAACCAAGGAAAAAGAGGAGAAAGAAACCAAAACTGAAGAAGCACAGGCGAAAGAATCAAACGAAAATGAATTAAAGGAGAGGCAGTCTAGGCAAAAGAACGAAGAAGGAATTACATCTCAATTGAAAAATGTTTCTTTGAGTTCAGGGGTTGACAACGAAAAAGGCACAAAATTAAAGAAGAAAGTAATAGAAATGGCACCTAAACCAAAGGACCCCATCAATCAATTTGGTGGTTTGGTGCCGTATCAATTGAAGCAAGCACAATCTCATTTCAATATTGGCTTGAAAACTTGCATTGAAGTTATAAATTTACAAAAGGAGATCTCATATCTTGTTGAGGAGATTAATAAACTTAAGGAGAAATCCTCTAAAGATGAAACAAAGGACATTCTGACGTGAGATTTGCTTTCTGGTTCAAAGCACTCTATTCGGGCCTTCATGTACATAACTAACATTAACTTATATTGGATATATATCTCATAAATATACCCTAAATATGCTATTTACACCCACCATCATGCAATTACTCACTATACAAATCACTGTCGTTTTCATAATCCTCTGGATTAATTTCAGGCTCGTCACCACTATCTTCACTTTCAGATTCAGAGACGGTCTCACCTCTTTCTCTGGCTTCTTGTCTTGCCTTCTTTCTGGCTTTCTTCTCTTCCTTCTTTTCTTGTTTGGCCTTGACATTCTCCATTTGCTTAGCTCTTCTTTCAGCCTTCAATTTCTGTTTGATTTGCGTTTGCTTTTCCAAATTGGCTAATTGTTGTTTAGTCTTCACAATTCTTGAGTGGTAAATGGTCTTGGAAGATCCCAAAAGACCTTCTTCAATCTTCATTAACGTCATGTTAAGACGTGGGCCCAATTCAGTTAATTTGATAGCCTTCTTTCTTATATTTTCTTGATTTTCTTCGGTTTTCTTTAATTTCACCTTTTGTTCGTTTTGAACCTCCACTATAGCATCATCTTCAACTTCTGAATCGGAAGTCATACCCCCAACAGAGTATGGGTCCAAAAGAAAGTCGGAGACGTCTTCGTTCTTGGACATATTAGGCAATCTGTTTAAGTTTACGAGTTTCTTGATGTTTCGGCTGGTGTCAACAATCTTTGTGTCTATGGCGTAGTGTCTTAAATCAATTTCGTTAGTTTCCGGGTTTTTGTTTAACATTAAAACTCTTTTGATCCCATTAACATTCGTCAGTTGTGGTTGAATTGGAGGAAACAAATTTTGAAATACCGTCACCATCAATTTTTCATGTGGTTCTGCGTCATTGGGGTTCTTGAAACCATTAAGAACAAGCAATGGAGGATTCAAGAACTCGGTGGAATCTTTTCCCACGGATTTGGGGTGTTTAAGCATCTTTTTGACATCCTTTATCAAAGAATAGGTGTTGAGAGCGAATTGTAAAGTAGGACCTCTGGGCATTTTACCGATTCTTAAAGAAATGTTACCAGTTTCCTCAGATTGATTGAACACAAACAAATCACTCACACCTAAAGGACCTGCCATCACTATGAAATCCTTCAATTTGTTGCTCTTTCTCTCTCTAAGATTAATGGCTGTATGAGGTTGCATAACAAACCTAAAATCTCTGGCTAATTGACTCAAAGAGTGGTTTTTCAAGGTTGCCCCTAACCTTAACACCATACTCTTTGGTATCTTAGCAATTTCTTCCTCAGAAACCTTCTTGTGGGTTCTTGTTTTGGTTCTTCTTTTAGCCATATTGTATCAAATCTGAAAAATTCTCAACCTCACAAATTTTATCTCATCTCATCGAAATCGCATCTCATCGCATACTTTTGAAATATACCAAAGAAAATGTCTGTGAAAAAGAAAACCAAAACAAGTCGTTCTTCTAACGATGTACAGGCGTTAGCAGAGAAGATTAAGAATAACGTCTTGAAAAAGAAAGAAACCGCCAGCGAAAGTAGCAACGAAAAGACTTCAACGAAAACTGAATCTTCCAACTTGCAAGTAGACACCGTCGTCGATTCCGCTGCAGAACCAAAGTTTAAGTCATTCAATGAGTTAAATTTGGTGCCTGATTTGCTTGAAGCTATTCAACAAATGAAATTCACCACCCCCACTCCAATTCAATCGGAGGCCATTCCCCATGCATTAGAAGGTAAGGATATCATTGGGTTGGCCCAAACTGGGTCTGGTAAAACCGCTGCTTTTGCAATTCCAATTCTTCAAGCGTTGTGGCATGCTAAGTCACCTTATTTTGGGTTAGTTTTGGCCCCAACAAGAGAATTGGCCTTTCAAATTAAAGAAACTTTTGATGCGTTGGGCTCATCTATGGGTTTAAAATCCGTTTGTATTGTGGGTGGTATGGATATGATGGATCAAGCCAGAGATTTGATGCGTAAACCACACATTCTCGTGGCCACACCAGGTAGAATTATGGACCATTTGGAGCACACAAAAGGCTTTTCATTGAAGAATTTAAAATATCTCGTTATGGACGAGGCAGACAGATTATTGGATATGGATTTCGGACCTGCTTTGGACAAAATTTTAAAGGTGATTCCAATTGAAAGAACCACCTACTTATTTTCTGCTACCATGACTAATAAAATCGCCAAATTGCAAAGAGCGTCATTGAAGAACCCAGTGAGAGTTGCGGTATCAAACAAGTACCAAACTGCAGACAATTTGATTCAGTCTATGATGTTGGTTAGTGATGGGTACAAGAACACTATCTTGATTCATCTTTTGAATGAAAATTTGGGTAAACTGATCATTGTCTTCACCAGAACAGTGGCTCATTCTCAAAGAACCGCCTATCTCACCAGAATGTTAGGTTTTGAATCGGTTCCTTTACATGGTCAGTTAACACAAACCCAAAGATTGGGTGCTCTTAACAAGTTCAAATCAGGAAAGTCCAATATTTTGATTGCTACTGATGTGGCTGCAAGAGGTTTGGATATTCCATCTGTGGATTTGGTTGTGAATTATGATATACCTACCGATTCGAAGGCTTATATTCATAGAGTAGGTAGAACGGCCAGAGCAGGTAAGTCAGGGAAGTCTATTTCTTTAGTCACACAATACGATCTAGAATTGTACTTGAGGATCGAAAGCGTTTTGGGTAAGAGATTGCCCAAAGATCCTACACCATCCAAAGAAATCTTAGATACCTTGCATGTCCATGTTGATAGGGCCATGGCTGAAGCCATTAGACAAACCAAGGAATTCCACGAGAAAAAGGGGAAAAGATCCAGGGACGATAGAGATAAAGAAGAAAGGTGATTTATGAATAATGATGAAAATATATATAAAACATGCATGTAACATCTATAAATGAAAACCAGATACTCTCCACAAGACCCACTTCTACCCAAAAACAAACCAAACAAACATCAAGACATAAGTAGCTCAAACCAAACGTTAACATGCCGAATAGCGCTAAGAATTGTCTATATTAATACCAATTCAGAGACCTCAGCATGAACGCAACCATATACAAGATTGACTCACCTCTGCAAATAATGAACCGGACACTCACCGTATCCTTTCTTATTGAACCAATCCTTAATACACGCATAATGGAAGACGCAGAGACATTCCAAACGGCCCACTTTGTCCCCAGGCTTTAAGTCTTCAAGACAAATCACACACTCATTTTCGTCGTCGTCGTCCACAGCATCCACTTTTTCGGATTGAAAGTTAGAAGGGTCCTCTTGCTTGATTGTATCGTACGAAGTACCTTCAATTCCACCCTCGCCATTGAAAGGAATGCTCTCAAAAATCGGTTTGGGAATCGGCGGCATATTATACACCAACATCTTATTCTTAGGATGATCACCAGAAGTGTATCGTTGGTGTGAATGATCAAAGTCATACGTCGTAAGGCAATTGGTGATGTGATCCTCTTTGAACCGCTCAAAGTCGTCCGTCGAAATATGCCCTATACTTTTGTTATTGGCCTGAATATACACCTCAAACAAGTTCTTTGCACACACAGGACACAAATTGAAGTCGCTGGTGTCGTCTCGATTGCTTATATTAACGGAGGAGTTGGTGGACAGATCGACCATTCGGGTGGCGGTTCTTGTTTTGGAATATTTGGTGATGGAGTCATGCTCACTACTATTATCTCTAACTGAATCAGACGATATGGGTGGCACATATAACAGGCCCATCTCGGGCTCAAACAACGCCCTTCTTATCATGGCGATTTCTTCTACACATTCGTCACATGTTCGGTACGTTTCGGAGGGGTGCAGTCTCAAACTGGACCCTGAAGGAGTCACTATCATGGTTCTAGGGAAATACTTGATAGGTTTATCAGAGCATGCACCACATACGATCCGGCCGCATTTTCTGCAATGATGTCTTCTGTTGAAAAAGTTGAACGCTGAACGACAGAGAAAACACTCGTAGACATCCAGGTCGTCTTGCCACCTTGGTATGTCAGTCATGGCTTGTTTCCCCGTGATTAAATAAAATGATTTAAGGTCGCACTATTTGAAAATACGCATTTTTTGCATGTCTGACAGACTTACTCAACTACAAATTTGTGTGGACCAATTGGTGGAGCAGTTCAATGCCGCCGTAAACTACGTAAACAACCATAGTGAGCAGGCACTACTCGATGACCAACCCACTTCCGTGTCTAATATCGCTGCTAATGCGCCATTACCGGGGCAACAACAACTACAGCTGCAAACATCCAACGGAACTAACGCCAATTCAAACCCCTTAACGAACGACGGCACTGCACGTGCGGAGGCAGATGCCAATTTCGACAACACAATCAACGAGTTATCCACGGATATAATATTGAAGTCCCGTCAGATCACTATGTTGATAGATTCTTTACCAGGTGTAGGAGTGTCGGCAGAAAGTCAGCTCAAACTCATACAGGAACTTTCGAAGGAGCTAGAAACGGCAGAGAAGGAAAGAATACGAAAGATAGAAGAGAAAGACGAGCTCTTGAGATATTGTGAGAGCTTAATCATGGATTTGGCGCTGGGAATATCCAAAACAAGAAGTTGAATGGTGAATAAGGCAAAAAGGGTAGACGGGGCAACAAATGGTTCATTATGAGTCGAGGTGCTCATTGGATTCGAATATGTATATAGGGGACGCCATAGTGTAACCTGAAGGAGTTTGGGTAAGTACTTTTAGAGAACGCTACCGAAAGCTTTAGAGGTATTCTGAAAGAAGCCTGAGCTCAGTATTTCCAAAGAACGCCACAGAAGAAAAGTTCACAGAGCCACAGAAAGCTTAAACGATGTACTCCAAGGGTTTCATATAAAAGAGACCAAGAGTTCAGCAGAAATGCCCTCGAAGACACACTTGGAAAAATTCACATCTCTCACGAATATAGACAGACCCATCCTATGTAGATTAAAACATGTACATACATATTTGCACCCTTTGCAGCAATCTTTCTGGCTAATTTTTATACACAGCACAATCAAAATTCCAGCCCTCAAACCATCTGGAATTCATACATGCTTCTCTCGTCCATTCAAAACCATATATGAAGGGTGAAAATTTTATTAAGCAAAAGAGCCCTAACGCCATAATAATGGCACCCATAGTATAGCCAACTATTCTACGTTTGAAAAGCTGGTACTGTATAAAGTATGTTACCGTCAAAATGCTAAAGTATAGCGAAACAAGGTAATGATGTGCAAATAATTGTCGTTGCATGTAGAAATAAGGAATATAATTGATGAAATACCCGGTCAACGACATAAAAGTACTTTCGTAGAATTGGGAAACATTGGTAGGTTCGTTAGGAATACTAAAAGGATTCAACAAATCAATTATATGTGTGATAGTCTTGAGCAGAATGAGTCCTACAGCCATTATACCAAAATAGTAGATAGCCACATTTCCCAAGAAATATATTTGGCTTCCCTCTTCATGTGCAACCTTAGGACGGGCATTACTGGAGAAGTATGCTACACCCTTGGTTACAAATGGCCATGACGAGGGTTCGGAAGCATAATCATGTTTCGATGTTAAGGCATTGTTGGACTTGAAAAGAACTCTGTGGTATTCTATCATCTTTTGAAGGAACGAAAAGTTCTCCAAATGCACCCTTTCATGATCGGGATTGTCAGATATAAGTGGATGGGTATTATGCTCAATGTACCATAAAGAATTAGGAATTGTAGGTTCCGATAAGCATAACACTTCGTTTTGACCAAATGCCCAATTAGGTAACCTTCCCTTGTGGGCTATAACAGTACACCTAGTGCCTTGATGAATCAATTGAAACACAGTTTCAGTGGATCTCAATTTGATCATGGCAAGATTATTTGGGGCATGGCTTTTCTTGGAGATTATTCGGATCTTAAATTCATATGCATCATCTCCAAGTTGATCTCGAGTACCATTACATGCAACTTCATGAGCATAGTCCTTGTCAGTTAGTGGGGGACGGTTTGTGGAAGCATAAAGATACTTTCCGGTTGCTTTGTGGAACAAACGAACTATATCGCCATCTTTGACTGGTGTGAATTTAGTGAATAATTGTACATCTGTACGTTTGTTCTTTGGATGTATTTCCCAAGCATTATTGTAATCAGTAGGGGATCCAAAAAGGGTTACTTGTTGCAAATGTGAGCCAGTTACATAGTTGAAGTTATGTGAATGCAAATAGCTGTTCATTTCGTTGTGTTTGATATTGACTTGAGATCCGTAAAGCACTTCTACAGCCTGGTTGCTATACTTCTGACCATCTTTGAAAGACGCTTTGAAATTTGGAGAGAGGGCCCCTATTTCTTTACTTACGTATGGTAAGCTACTGAAATGTACAGCGTAAATAGCCGTGTACACAGTTAAAGGCACCAAAACAAAGCCAAGTATCCTGTAAATAAGGTGCTTGAACCAATCAACAGTTCTGACCTCCAAATCACCAAGTAGAGTCCACAATTGACCACCAATAAGAATGTACATCCAGATCATCACTAATATGGCAGACAATTTGATTGACAATGTTATACCCATTGCAAATCCCGTGACCATCAAATAGATAAACCACGACGATTTAAATGGTTCACTGAGTTTGAATTTGCTGTATGATAACGCCATGCAACTGATACTAAGTATGAATGGCGAATCCAAGAACATAAATCTCGATTGGGTGATTAAAGAATTTTCAATCAAAACCAAAAAAGACCCGAAAAAAGCACTAATTGGTTCACAAAAATTGCAACGCAACAACACGTACGTTACGGGAATAGTCATAACACCACATATCCCCGAGAAAAGCCTCATAGCAATAAATGGGGTATTGGAATCAAACTGATCTCCAATTTGATCAAACCCGAATTTGCCATCCCAATTGAATAGTTTTGCAATGTAAAAATAGATCAATTTAACCAATGGAGGATGAACATCAATAAAGAACTTTCCTTCGTAGTAATTCTTAGCAAATCCCCCGAAATGAACCTCATCAAACACCACCTCATCTGGAATTGGTATTTTGTAAAGTCTTAACAAAATCCCAAAAGCCAACAAAGCATATAGAAAAAAATGATCAAGCTTACATAATTGACTTCTACCTAACACCACAGGAGAAGGCCTCGAAGTGAAAAATGGTCTGCCTGGCCCGGATTTATATCCTAAAGGTAATGCTTTTTCCATTAGGTGTTAAAAATAGTGAGCCAAGCGGCTTTGAAGATCGACTTGATCACGTGCGCTAGATTCATCATATATGCTAAATAAATATATCAGTACCCTAAATACATTCCTCCACCTCTTTCCTCGAGTTCTTCTATAATTGTGGACACAAACTCGTTGTTGGGATCCCAACCCAATTTTGCAGTGCATCGGATGTTTTTAAGTTGGGGCAATCTTCCATCAGATATTGCCAATGCCAAATCAATTGGATGCAACTTTGTTGAAGTTCCAAGCATGCCACTACTGTCAATGTATAAGGACTTCAATGGTCTATCATATGAAAGGTATTTTAAGTTGATATCGTCGAAAAACGACCCGGAAATGTAATCTACGTAGATCATCAATGTAGTAAGATTTGGACAAAAGTCAAAGATCACATCTAGGGTGTTATCTTTGAGTTTGGGCATAGGATACTCAATCTTGAGAGTTTTCAAATTCTTACCAAATTGCATTAAAATTGACCTGATACCTGTATCATTTATTGCCGGGCAATGTGCAAATTCTAATTGGGTAATGGTATTTGGTAATTTCGACCTGTACAAAAACTCATCGCTGATTCCTCCTGATATTCTTAATGCAGATAGTTTGGGTGGCCAACTGATTTGGTCCACCAACTTAGTATCAATCTCGATAGACGACCTTGGGAACGACAACTTTGTTAGTCCATTTAAATTCTCGATGGAATGGAACAACTCCGCCAAATTCAATGTCTCACTAACAAGTCTTAAGTCCAACACCTTTAAATTTACACAGTTCTTTAACGCCACAAGAGGCCCCAACCCAAAACTGGTTTGAGGTGCAACGAAAATCTCCAAGTTTTTCTTTGATCTCTTTAACAACTTTGCAACAAACGCATTCTTACCAGATTGTATAATGTATGAAAGATCTAACTGTTTGATGTTTTCGCCGATTTTCTTGTTGTTAGAGATAGTTTCTATAAATGCAAAGAAATTTGTGGCTTTTAAGGCTGGGGCCTCATATATCATAGGCAAAACCATCAGGTAAAATAGCTTGCTTACCCTTAAGAACTTAGGTTTCAATTGATTTCTATAATATAGAACCTCTAGTATATAATGTATGATTTCTAGAGGTAGTACCATCAAATGCTTCGTTCTGTCAAGGTCTTGTCGTATCATTTCGAGTTTCTCTTCATATTCCTTATTACCATTATTCAAGCAACAAGATAGCACATCAACCTTCTCAAATTGTGAAATGGGCCATATCTTCCCTCTGAAGGTTTGTTCTGCCGTCAAAACATATATAGACGTTATGTTCAAATTGGATTTTGTCAGAAAATCTTTGTAATTCTCTTGAGTAGCCTTCTGAAGTTGTACTTCCTCCAGGTCACTGTCCTCATCACTACTGTGCTGCCCCCCTGATAAACCGCTTTTATAAACATATCGTTTATAAGGAGGGCGGACTTTCTTAGGTCTTCGTTTGTTAGCTATCTTGTATAGATTCAGATTTTCAAGATCGCGATGATGCATTGATAAGCATTGTGATATGCACAACTTAAAAGTGATGTTCAAAGCGAGCAGACGTTAAGAATTTCAGGTTCTCCTCTCCTATATTGAAAGACTTCGCCAATTTCTTAACAATGAGCTTCCTGGTTCTGTAATCCTCTGAAAATCTTCTTGACGAGTATAAACCGCTCTTTCTGACATTTGGATTGCTTTCAATGAAGCTTGGTGCAATCTCATTAAAGGTTTCATGGCTTTTAGAAGCATGCAACACACTAAAAGGATATATAATGAAAACCTGTAGCATTATTTTGGGAAAGAATAGAACGATGGACATAATAACTGAAGCAAAATTAAACGGGATCTTTATGAAGATTGTGAATAATGCTTTCAATATCATTTTCACAGTCACCAAATACTGATGGTAGATATACTTACAGTAGAGTTGGAATGTTGCAATATTTCCAAGGATTTCAACTTGAATGAACCTCCAATACCTCTCTTTGAATACCTCAACTCTCTCTGCCAAATAGAAATTTCTTTGATCAAGTTCTATTATAAATGGCTGTATGTTTTGTTTGTATACACGCCCAGGATTGAATACAATAGTTTTCATAGAGTATGATTGAATGATTACCTTGAAGGTTTGTTTAGCCTGTTGAAACATCTCCCAAAACCCTAAGTTTTTCTCCATGTATTCTGGCGAAATCATGGAATCTATTAAATCCGGGGTGCTGCTCGTTATCAAATTTGATAGGGAATCTTCATCTAATGTTGATAAAGGATGTCCTTCAACAAGGTCTAGGCCAGTGGTTAGTTTGGCCTTCGTCTGGGCTTGCAGATAGTTGTGTTCAATGTCACATTCATCATCAGGCCCGTCTTCAAAAATGGTTGCAAGTGTGGCTGGTTTTGGTTTGTTCAGCAAATTCAATGGGAAGGGCACCACATACTTGCCTTCTGCAGAGTGTGACTTCAATGGTATAAATATGGAAGTTTTCAGTTTATTCAGGTGACTTAAGGGTTGTTCAGCTGGATTATGCTCTTCGAATGCAGAGAGACGGCGTACTAGAATCGTACATAGTTGATGGTATTTCCCCAAAAGAACATCGATCTCGTTAAAGGGTAGATGTTTATCATTTTGGGACTTTCTGGGACTTGCTGGAGACGTAAACGACAGATCTGTCTCGTCGCTGTAAAGTTCCAGTTTATTCAAAAGATTCATAAAATTCGACTCGCTAATCAAATTATAATCATCCGATAGGTCTCCTAAAGAAGACTTCTTGAAGGTATCAAGAATGTGTCCAATAACCTTGCTTATTGAATACAAGAAGTATAGGGAAATATTAGGGCCGCTAAACACTAGCGGCTTTCGAGCCTCCTCCACAATTATATAGGAGCGAGTAATCGTCATTAGAATTACACCCCCCAAAGTCCCTACAACGCACAAAATCAATGCCACCTTTTGAAAAGCAAGCAACGATTCCATATGGTGCAAAAGCATAACAATTTTGGTGTCGACATTGTGGTTATTTATGATCATCATGGAGTTTATGCTATTTAAAACTTTAATCTTTTGCACCTCGACATTTTTCAACCAATCCCAAGGCCATTGTGTGATATATCTTACCCCCCATGATACAATGCATATTATCAAAATGTCAGTAAGTAAAATCAGAAGATCTTGGCTAGAAGAGGTGTTTGGAAGTACAGGTACTATCACAGCTAAAATGGTAGGTAAAAGTATGATGAACCACAAAAGAGGACCCAGAAAGCTCGACAAAAACAGCTCGTTCAATTTCATCTCGTAAAGGGAATTTTTCGAGCTCTGTCTCGGTTTCGAGCTGGCTTTACTCATAGCTAAGTACTTAAGGGCTGTTCAATAAACGTATAATTTCTCAATAATTTTGCAGCCTAATATTATCAGCCCTTACATAAGCAGCATTTTCTTTTGCAGGGAGCAAAAAAGCGTGCGCGGGCTAAAGTGAAAAATTTTCATCTTAAGGTCTTGAGAGGGAAAATTTTCTTTATACATCAATATGGTTTTAGTTCAAGATTTATTACACCCAAACCCAGCTACTGAAGCTCAAAAACACAAGAAGAAAACCTTGGTTCAAAGCCCAAGATCCTACTTCATGGACGTCAAATGCCAAGGTTGTTTGAACATCACCACCGTCTTCTCCCACGCTCAAACTGCCGTCACTTGCGACAACTGTTCAACTGTCTTATGTACCCCAACCGGTGGTAAGGCCAAGTTGACCGAAGGTTCATCATTCAGAAGAAAGTAAATCCACAGGTTCTTATGAAGGTGTAATGATACCAATGTAATATAGTTTAGCAGCCATACCGAATTATTGGTTTAAAGGATACTTAGGTAATGTTCAAAGTATATAAAAGTACTTACAAGCATGAAAAATATATAATAAGTTATTTACAGGAGGCTTTAAGCTGGTTTTGTTTTACTGGTGGATCACTTTCCTCTATACTTTTCTGGATCCACATCCAATTTCATCTTTTTACCCTTTAATTTGTACTTTTTGGATGCTTCTAAATTGGAGGCAATGGAGTCCGATAGTTTGACTATGTCGTTGTCGAAGGCATCTTCGGATGAACTGGTGAGCTTTTTCCATTCTTTCTTTCTTTGTTCCTTCAAGAAACTCTTTTTTTGCATCTTAGAGAGCACATCCAATTTTTCAATGTGTTTGTCCTCTAACTGCTTCTTGACCAATGATTTTTTCTTGTCAAGACCCCAAAGATCTCCTTGTTCGACCTTTCTGGCGTCGTGGTACGTTTGCTTGCCTAGACTCTTAGGAATCTGCCAGATTTCGATATTTCCTGAAGGTGCACAGGTGTGAAGTTTGACGTTGTTCTTTATTCTGGTTGGGACATTGATAATTCTGGGCCAGTTCATGGGGTCGTCGTTGTTTAATGATTCCGGCGTTGATCTTTGAGATTCTATTTTGGCAATTGCTTCAGGACTATTAGGGGCCCTTTGTGCAATCAAATACGAATATGATCCACTTTCACTATTATTTCCACCAGGACGTCCTGTTCCTTGTAATCGCTTTAAATCTCCCTTTTTCAAACTGTCCAAACCAAACCCATCGTCGGCGCCTTTGTCCCATTTGGTGGCTAATCTACGACCCTTTTTCAACTCCATGGTGTATTTAGGACGCTCTACGACCTTGTCAAATGAGCAGAACTGAAGCCTATGCTTATGTGACGAGATTTTATAGTATTTGGGGTCACCTAATTGTAAAGGACACTTGGAATGGTGTGCACAAGGTGCAAGAATTTTTATGTGGTAATCCAAACTTTCTTGTGGTTCAGGCTCCATCACTTGATCGACCTCGTTCAACTCGAAATTTTCATCATCCTCGAATTCAAACTTCAACTCATCGTCCTTAACGGGTCCATGTTCCTTGAGGATTGTTTCCGCTAATGTTAATTCGGTTTCCTCTTCGGTTTCCATTTTTGCCTTCAATTCGTCCAATTCTTCTTTCTCCAACTTCTCCAACAATTCTTCTTCGTACTTCACATGGTCATCAGTAATAAGCTGGTCAACACGTCTCAACTTCTGTGGCTTAATAGAAGATCCTTTAAGATATGGACGAGGAATCTTGCCAAACTCACCTTTATAGTCTTCAGGTCTGATCATTAATTGTCTGGCTCTGGCAATTGTTTCAAAACCCAAGGCGTTTCCTCTTTCAATAAGCACCAAATGTCCTTCAGGACTAAGAAGATTAAGCAACATATGCACATTGATATCAACATCTCTGGGGAAATTATGTTCTTTGGTAAGAAGTGATTGATTGGCAACGATTAGATCGTATTTTTTATTTACAGGAAGGGTGTCTCTTATTTTTGTCTTGATTTCAATTTTGGAGGTATTTACAGGACCAACATAGTCGTCATTTTTCTTAGTAGCTTCTTCATCTTTAGGAATGTTGCTGGTATCTTGAAGTTCGGTTTCATTGACTTGTCTTGATAGAATAATTTTGGCTCTTTTTTTCATATCATTGTTGAACCTACCAACAATATAAGCCTCTTTCAGCTTTGGTTTGAATTCATCTCCCATGAGCTCATTAAGGGCTACCATGCTTGTAGCAGGACCGTAACCCACTGTAAGAACATTCTGAGGATTAAACTGAGCTTGTCCCACCCTCTTTCTTAATTCGTGTAGAACTTGGTACGAATGTGAGTAGTCCTGCAAGAACAATGCTGCTATATGGGCATCAGCCTCTAATCTTGTTGTTGGGGCAGTTTGTAATTGATCTTGACTTATTGATTGGTAGATTTGAGCTGCCTTTTCTCTTAATCTTCCGGGGGAAGATAATCTTAATATGTTATTATTGATGGTATCTGATATTATTTTGGGTAACGATATTATCTTGTGGTAGCCTATGCCTTCCAAAGTTCTATCATGCAATCTTGCTTCTTCAGAATTTGAACCTTTAATGAAATCACCATTGATGTTTCTGTAAGGAGACATTTCAGAAGTTTGTATTCTGTCTGTAGGATTATTAAGCTTGTTTTGTTGTCTTAATACGTCACTTCTGACAATTTGTCCGAAATTGTATTCGTTTTTCTGGTAATTAAATGGCAATACATTATCATTGGAAGTCATCTCATTGCGATGAGGTGAGTTTGTGGGTGCTTTGGAGTTATATTTGACTAACACCAAACTCTTAAATGAGTCACTCGGAATTCGCTTGGTATGAAGCCTTAGTATTGACAACATGAGATCTTTAACTTACAAGGGTGTGGTCTATGAAATAATAAATAAGAAAGTGCTTTAAACTAAAGATGATTTTTCAATGCGACATACAAGATAAGATTATATGCTTGACTTCACCAAATTTGAGTGATGTTTACAGATCGCTTTCAATGCAGATCTTTTTAACCGTACCATACATCCATAAGTTCATCCAGCACTAGCCATTTCTACTCCATTTCATTATCCCAAACTCAAATCACGTGACGGTTGATTCAAGCGACATTCGCATGAAAAATTCATTGGTTGAACTTCGAGGTAACTGTTGACTTTCATTGATACCCTTTATCAGAGCCAATTCGCTTAGATCCTTATAGCATTATAGTATCAATGAGTTCACCAACCGAAAATAAACGTAGATTTTATGAAGACGAGGCCGAAGTCGAGCCCGTTCCAGGAACTGTCAATGCCAACAAAGAAATATTACCATCAAGCACCATTGTGAACGGGGTAGTTATCAGATCACCTGAGACGTTAGAATCCGGATTCAAGTCTATCAGAACTACCATTATTAGTGCTGTGGACCTGGTGAATTCGTATGCCAATTCAGGGTACGATAAAGTGTCACAATATGAACAAAAGGTATCCACCACCGTGAGCCAATTACACGACAAAAACGAAGACTTATTACCTAATGCTGCATATGTCGGTATAGCCTTTTTGTCCGGTACCATAATGGCCCGTCAAAGAGGTCCAGTATCGAAATTCTTCTTCCCATTAATCTTAGGAATTGGATCGTTCAAATACTTCTTGCCGCAAACTTACGCTACTACCAAACAATTCATATGGAGATTAGAACAAAACAAGGTTCCTGAAATTGCCAAACAGCAGGAGAAGTTGGTGAGTCAATCGGAGGAATTAGTGTCTAAGATCCACAATGGTGCTAAATCCAGTCAAGAAACGGTAGAAAGTTCCATTGAATCGTTGAAAAAGTCAATCAAGAAGTATACCGGTTTGAATATTGACGACAATGTGACTAAGAAATGAATAGTGGTAAGTAGAAACATAAATATAAGAAATGTGAAGGTATGTTGTAAAATTAACGCGATAATTTGGCTGCAAAAAAAAGAAGATACTTACTTGTGACATGTACCGGAATATCGAGTTTGTAAGTAAGGAGAACCGGCCATATGTAGTAAATCCACCCTCTAAGTACAAAGCGATGTCGGAAGC
Source organism: Yamadazyma endophytica (assembly GCA_030571075.1). Classification (NCBI taxonomy): domain Eukaryota; kingdom Fungi; phylum Ascomycota; class Pichiomycetes; order Serinales; family Debaryomycetaceae; genus Yamadazyma; species Yamadazyma endophytica. The sequence goes on from JAJLXA010000003.1 coordinate 1,408,978, forward strand.
TCCCAATTTCTTCAAAAACCAGTTTATAGAAAGACCAACAACGGCAATTCACAAAGTATTGGAGAAGTTGTCGAATATGGGACTTAATAATTCTGCCAACTCCGAAAATGGGACTGGAGAGTCTATAAGCGCCGAACGAGACGAATGCTTCATGGTTTCACAAAAGCTCCAGAAATGTTTGGGCAAATTAAAGAAACAACAGCTGTATTTAATCAGATACGAAAATGATTTCCAGAAACATTTAATGGACTGGAGTGAAAACACCGACGACACCTTATGCAAAACTACCCTTAGAGAGATGTCAGTTCTACAAAATATTTTAAAGAAACTGGACCAAGCGTTGTTGCAGAGAAACGAGGATATTTACCAGGTTCTAATCAATGTTACTGAAAAAGAGAAGCAAAAGAAGAAATTGTTCGATCAGATGAAACGAGAAACAGAGCTCTTGAAACAAACCATCAATAACTATGGTGACAAGTCGTTCAATGCCCAAAAACAACGAGAAAAATTGGAAACGGTGAATTGTAATTTGAGTGTGATTGAGGTGCAATACGCAAGATCCATAAATAATGGACTTAAGAATGCATTCACAGATTTCGTGTTAGCTTTACAAAGTATTAGTGCCATTCTTGAAAACGAATCACAAAAGTTTTTAGAAATAGTCAAAGCCGCCGAAATGGAACTCCAACAGCCTGTTATCAGTCATCTTAACGTGAACAGACAGGAAGAGGCTTCGAAAGTACCTAGACATCCTAGACCGGGTGTAGCCACTCGTCTTGAGCCTGAGCCTGAAAACTATGGAGAAGGAATCGAAGGGTGGGAATGAATTGAATCTTTTAATCTATTTAAGTGTAATAAAAGCCTGAGGCCAATCTATGTACAATATAACTTAATTCTGATTAGCAAAAAACTTTTTCGTTAATTCATATGAAGAGATCATGATGGCACAAGCAGGTGCCACCTTCATTATACGAGGACCTAACCCCCCGAAAAGAGCCTTGGGACCTTCATTTATAGTGATGTTTTGAAGATACTTGAACATTGAAGGTTGTTCTGATAATGGCGTATCGGATATTTGTAGTCTAGTTTTACCTACATCGAACGGATGGGTGCAGATAGCCGAAATACCACCGGCTAATGATCCAGAAAGAAAACTGGTCAAGAAAACCTTGGTGTTATTTTCTGGATTTTGAGACTTGTTGAAATCAGCCCCTATAGCTGTCGATATTCTCTGCTTGAAAGTCTCGTACGATGCCCAATATATTCCCAGAAAAGGAACGTCTCTCCACAAAGTGATTTGCAAGCCTGTGAAGAGAGACCTAACGCCGCTGGTTTTGACTTGAGCCCAAAGATCTTTAGTCACCGTGGACATCATGTTACGGTTGGACGAAGGTATGGATTGTAAACGTGTCTTCAACAATTCCAAAGGAGCTATGCTTGTAGCCGCCATCAATCTCGCTATAGAGCCACATATCAACGAATTGACAGAACTTCCATATAGCGGCGAATGGTCTCGAATGTATTCATATCCCGTGAAATAAATGACGTTAGAGGGCACCGCCATGATCAAGGTAAGGGTCATACCCCTCCAAAGCGATCTGAAACCTTCGTTTTTACCTATAGTGGTGAACCCTTGGAAGGTTGATTCTATTCGTGAACAATTGGGTGAGCTCTTACAAAACTCTTTGTCAATCCAAAAAAGATGTGGTTCGGATTTAGCTAATGTGGGCGACACTCGAGGACCATCTATTTTCACATGATGCCCACATTCACAAATAGGCATGATTTCTTGTTGCTGCATTCTGATTCTGACCACATCAAAAGGTGTCAATACAAAAGCAGTTAAAATCGACCCCAGACTGGCACTGGTCATTCGCTGTAAAAGCGTCAAATCCGTCAGCTGTTTTTCTATATAGTTATCTTTGTGTACATCAGACGTAGACCTCCCCCGTGAATCCGGATCTAATTCGTTTTGGGGGAGCTTGACCTTATCTGTTCGTACAAGATGTGACATAAAAGATGAGATCATCGCGCACTCCGAATTTCGGTAGCATTACTGGAGCAAAGCCTGATAAATATGTGTATATTACATTATAATGAAGTTTTAGATGTACTTTAAAATTCCCTTAAGCTACAATTAGTACTCCTGGATAATATCCGAGCACGTATAAATATTTATATGGCTGTCTTGGTTGTAATTTGTGGCCATCATCATTCTATGCGGATGGAATGCAGCACTAGAAAGATAGTTGCTGGTCCTATTTCCCAAGTAAGTTTCGTGAGGATTCTTCAAATTATGCACAAGGTCTCCTGAAGTGGTCCAGAAGTTGATTTGTTTCAGCCCCGTGATGATAACAGGCGCATGTTCGTGGATTTCGACACATCTATTGGACTTTTCCACATTGTTGAATGATAAAATGGGGTCATTATGTCTGATATCCCAGATCTTTACAGATCCATCGGAAGCTCCACTGACCAATTCTCTATATCCTCCTCTTTGCATGTGTATGTTTCTGATGGAACCTTGTCTATGTTGAGTATTCCAAGTTTTAACCATACATTCTCTGGAGTCCATTCTTCTATCGTAAACTCTGATGGAGCCGTCGTCAAACCCTGCAACAAAAATATCACCAGCGACCTGATCGGATGTGATGGATGTGATTGAACTGGTACTTCTGGCTGGGATATCCAACAAGCACAATTCTCTAGGTGCATCCCAAACCCTGATGATTTTGACATCTCCACTGACAAGTAAAGATCCTCTACTTTGTTGCCATTCGGAAATCAAACCTGAACTTTTAAATGTTAACAACAAATCCGTAAGTGCTCTCCAAGAGGAAACAACTTCGATTTGATTTTCCTCATCATCCACATTGGTATGGAAATTCTTATAAATCTTGATGACTCCATCACTTGATCCAGTCAATACAAGAGGAATATCGTCTTCATTCAAGAATTTTAAGTCGGTGATTTTGGTTCCCATAGGATTTGAATTCAGGAATTTTTTGATAATTTTCCTATTCGACCAATCCCACACATTCACATTGTCCTTCTCATCGGATGCAATCAAAACTTTCTCGAATTGTGTAAATTTGATTAATTTTGGTTGTGTCTTATTGTCCAATACAATCAAATCCTTGGACCAGTCACCTCTTATGGCCATCTGTTTTTGGGGTTGAGTCTCTTGTATGATATTTTCGTTTCTGTTTCTTCTCCAGAGTCTCTCTACATATTCTTTAGATCCTGGTTCGTCGATTTCACTTTTGGACATTTGGGGTTCTTGGAAGTATTCACAACTAAAATCAAAAAATCCACTTTCTTCTGGTAATTCTGTAACCTCTTCAAGATTTCTGGGGATGAATCTAGGGGTTTTTGGCTTGTATTCGTTTCCATAACCGACAGTAATTGGTCCGGAGTTTAGGATTCTTGTCAAGTTTTTCAAATCGTTCTCTTCGTCAATTTGAAATGATTTCATCAATTTCGAAAGTGAAATACTCTTTAATTTGGAAGTTAATGATTCAGTGATGGAACTAATACTCTCCTGATCATTTAAATGAGAGTTAAGATCATTGGTCGATACACTTCTAGTTTTAAGGGAACTTCCATTTATTGTCAACATGTTTTCCTTACGTTGCAACATTGATCCGCTAGATACTTGTCTCTTAGCAGCTCCGTTGACACCATTTGCTGTGTGAGTGGAGGAATTTGAAGGGCCCAAATGTCTGTTAACGATTGGCTTATTTGGTTTAAAGCTATCGCTGATATTGATGGTGGATTTACTCAACAAGTAGTCTTGCATTTCTTTGACCAATGGCCCTAACTCGCTTTGGTTAAGTTTCAACATGACCGAATCTATCAATACTTCGGCCAATTGCTTAACTTCAAGATGGGGATCTTCAGACAATATGAGTAATGCTTTCCAGATGGAACTAAATATAGACCCATAAGCGGGAGACTTTTTACGGAAATCATTTAAATTGTTTGGATTGTCAATCAACACAACTTCCTCTTCGAGTTGATTGAAAGCAACAACGAGAAAAAATTTAATGTGGTTACCAATGAATTTATTGATGAAAAAAATTATTTCTTTCCTGACCATGGAGGAACCATCCCCCAATAGACCCAAAATAACATTACCTAATCTAAGGTCTTGTTGACGCAAATCATCTTTTCTCATTTCGTTGATGTTGCTTTGTTGCTGTTGCTGTAACTGTTGCTTTTGCAGCTGCTGCGGTTGTTGTTTAGCATTTGGATCAGAAAGGAATGTTGTAAGTGCTAAAATAATGGAAGTACGCACTTCTGGAATAGGGTCATTTACCATTGTCAAAAGCTTGTTCAAATAGCCATCTTTGTAAATTATCCATTTTCCGTCAGGATATTTAAGCCAAAGCTGGGACAATAATAAGCAACACCATTGTCTCAAAAGTGGGTTTTCGCTCATTGATATGAACTTCAAACAATTATTGATAAGTTCTATGGAGAAACATAATCTTTGACCATTCTTGAAGTCCTTAATGAAGAGGCAAAGAATAAATGCACTCATTGCTTTATGATCATCATTGACCAACTGTGGCGATCCTGTGCTAGCCAAGGCATTATTAGGAGCCTGGTTGTTTAAAATGAGGTAAAAATAATTATAACCTTTATCTTTGCACAACTCCTGTTGTGTGCTCTTAAAGTCTATTGCCATGATTCTTGCCCAGATAAAAATAAGAACGGGCTTTAACTCTTGAGCGGGACTTTGTAAAAGCTTTAATACATAAGGGAATATCCCTATAGAAAGGGACAAATAGACTGCCCAAGGACCCAAGTCGAGGAATTTTGACAATAGAATAAGTGCACGAAGACGATGAACTTGCGAAAGCAAGACTTGTAACACAATTGGTAATTGTTCGGGTGGTGTTTTTGTTGAAGGACCTGCATATTTCAACCAGATCTCAAAAGCAGTCAACTGTTGTTCAAAAAATGTCGAATGTTGATAGTTTGCATTATTTGGAGCCATATAATTTACTGAATTAGGCACAGGAGGTTGCTTGGGCTGCGGCTGTTGATGCAATTGCAAAGATTGGGATGGTTGTGGAGTGGGAGGAATAGAATATGGCACTGTTTCGGGAATAGATGCAAGGTTGTTGTCTCTTATAAGTTGTGAAAGGACTTGGTCAATAGCCAAGTCCCATGAATCCCACATTGTGTGAAATCTCACTGTCTCAGGCAACGGGGGATCACTGATGGGATTACAGTTCAAATGAGGCATAATACGCTTTGCCAACAAGAAATTTCTGAAAAGAGCCGCCACCATCAAATCCTGACGGAATAGTCTTTTGAAGATCGGTCTCGACAATGAGGTCCAGGCAATTGTGTCGGTAATAGCAGTGAATATCCAATTCAATTCGCCTAGTGGTGTACGTCTTTCTGTCAATTTACCGGGAATGATCACATTTCCCACAGAATTCAATGGCAATTGGCTATAATAGCTTGTTTTTAATGGCAGCTGCATAATGAACCATTTAATACTGATGTCTATCGGACATGTAAGACAACAGGTGAACAAATCAGCAGGTAGATCGGGTGTCATGGGCAAAAGCTCGTTGCTTCTACAAGCAGCTAATTGTATGCAATCCAAATATGCCAGGGTTGGAGAAGGCGAACTTAAGTCATGATTTCCCTCATTATCGTCATCAATTCTTTTTTGTACAAATTTCTTAAAGTTATGAACGATATGACCAGCACTATTACAATCATAAACAAATATCACAGGAGCCCCCAACCAGGTTTGCAAGTCGTAGAGGGATATGGGGATGTACTGCGTATAGCCTCTATTGAACACCCATATTTCACCCGAGGAAGTCGGCTGAGGGACCCCATGGCCATTATAATGAAATAGGATTCTCTCATCTTTGGCATTTCTACGCAAGGTGTTACAGAAACGTTTCACATCTTCCACAGAAGGATCCAAACTTTGCTTATATCTTGTTCTCAATGTCAATGCCTCGTATTGGCTTTGTAAATTCTTCCCTATGGTTTCAATGGCCTTTTTGGTGTCGCTGAAGGTTGAGGGATCACACCAGGATTCAAGTTTGGCACATGGGTAGGTTTTCATCACATCTGGCGGATCAACGCCTAAATTCAAACAGAGCATCAACATGGCGCTGACAGTTTTCTGACGTTCCTTCATGATTTTCCAATCGGTTATGGGCTGGTAATTCATTTTGTATTTGGGTGAATTTTTCATCTCCGGCGTTATGGGATTCCCGTTGGTATTATGTCGTTTGTCATCGTAATAAATATAGAATGTATTTGCAAGGGTGCTAAGGAAGTTTTCAGAGTTATAATCCTCATCAAACCCATGCCGCATGGTGCTGTTTAACGGGGTTAAATCTCTATAAAACTGCATTGAAGATATGAGAATGCGACAGTTTGATAAAGATGCGGTATGTGCACATTTGAACCCACTGTGCGTACTGGCACTCTGAAAAGGCCAAAACCGGCCGATTTTGATTGATTATGCTTGGTTCCATTGCAATCAAGAGGTCACAATCTATGCATATATTATCTATAAATAATCTAAATCCAATTTTAACGCCGAAATTTCGGTGGTTTTATTGGGTATCTCTCTCTATAATTTGGCCCTGCCAACTAAAATAAGACATGGTGGTGTGTTGTTTGGTACCATCCATGTTGTAAACATAACATCCGTTTTGAGATGCATATGGGGGTGTATACAAATGCAAAGAAACGGCGATTTTCTGATCTGGATTGATGATCCGATGTAGTCCAACGTCGTCTGATATATAACCTACGTTTTCGGAAGTTAGAAGATGCTTGCAATTGCTAGAAAACCGCTTATCATCAAAACTATAAACTTCTTCCAACAATTGGCCTTCTAGTACCTTCATCACACAATGGGCTTGGGCGTGATCGTGCACACCACTACCCTTACCTGGACTCCAGCAAAGTATGAGGAGGTTGGCGTTATCATTAATGTCTACTATGCCGTTCCTGGTGTAATTCTGAGTGGTATCGTAAAGAGCATACCGGGCCCAGTCCAGCTTTTGGGGATTATACAGGTTCATCACAGCTTTTATCGTTACTATATCCAATTCTTGGGTGTTTTGACCCGGTTGAATGACCCGGCGTAGCTGCAGTATCAAATCCGTCAAATTATCACACATCTTTGCATAAAAAGTGAATCCCAAATTTCCTATCTCTGTTATTGCAAATCTAACTATCTTGTATCTGAAGTTGACACATCACGTGCAATGTACTAATTTTAGGTCATCAGTCATAATTCTCACTCCCGAGGAGATATTTTGACTCATACCAACTGATTTGTCTAACACTTATACCCATCAATACCAGGTACTGTAGAAGGTGTAATACAAAAATCGACTAAAATCAAACGGGTTTCAATACATAACTAAAATTACTGCATTAGTACAGGATTTACCCCAAACAAGTAACACCACAGTTTTTATACAGCCGCAGAGAGCCACAGTTTTGTTGTTATGTCACACGAGAATTTGCAGCCACCAGGGCCTGAAAACGACTTTGAAGACCCGGCACTTTACACTGACGATGAAACGAAAGTGGTAAAGGCTCATTTGCATCACCGCCTTTGGGATACGATGAATGCAAAGTTGGTGAAAAACTTTTCACCGGTTTTCTTTGTGAATGTAATGGGTAGCGGAATTAGTGCTGCCATACTATACAACTTCCCATTTCCTTCACATTGGCTTCAGATACTAGGAATAATCATGTGGGGTGTTTGTCTATTCTTTTTTGTAGTAGCATTGACAAGTGGTGTGGTTGCGGTGCTAAATTACCGAGACACCATTTTGAGGCTTCACATTGATGCTACAACTGCACCTTTTATGGGATGTTTTGCCATGGGATATAACTCCGCCGTAAACATGCTTTATTTCATTACCAAGAAGGATTGGATAATTGGAATTTTTGTTCTTTGGTGGATTTCTGTGTTTCTCAGCATATACACTGCATGTATAGTGTTTTACTTCACATTCATGGCCAAATCACACAAACATGCGGCAAAAACACATGAATTGGTGCAGTTCAGTCCCACCATGTTATTGCCTGTAGTTGCGTTAACAGTGTCATCCTCCGCCGGCCAGCTTATGGCGATGGACTTGCCCCATGCAAATCTTCAAATTTTGACCATAGTCGTGAGTTATATTTTGTGGGCCAATGCTATGGCGGTTTCTTTCATCATCATCACGCTCTTATTTTACAAGTTCATTGTCCATAAGATACCTGAAACCACCACAGTGTTTACTATGTTCATACCGATCGGGTTCCTAGGCCAAGGTGCGTTTTCCATACTTTTGTGTGGTTCAAATTTGCACCGCTTGTTCGCCGAAAACAGCCATATGCTTACACAGATTCCCATATTGGGCATAACAAGTGAGACCTCAAATACGGTTGCCGATATTACACTTCTTATTTGTTCGTTTAGTGGGCTCTTCCTCATTTCGTTCGGATACCTCGTGACATTCATGGCGGTTATTTCTGTGTTGACCAAAGTTTTCACCAAAACACCCAATCCAAACCACGTTTGCAAGTACGAAAGAGGCTGTAAACGTATTTTCAATGGACTCATCAAATTTAATAAAGGCTTCTGGGCCATGACTTTCCCTCTTGGCACAATGGCTATTAGTAACGCCGAGGTAGGTAAGCTATTTGACTTCACCACCTTCAAGGTCATTGGGGCAATTTATGGTGTATCTACCGTAGTTTTGACCCTCACATGTATACTAGGCTGTTTCTACCACGTATACTTAGATTTCAAATCATGCATTTAATGTCAAACTTATTTATTTAGAATAAATGTACCACAACGAAATTCGCAGCCAAAATTCGCAGCCAAAATATTCGATTCTGTAAATGTCCATCAAGATTCTAATCCCAGATGAGGATCTTGATGAATGCAACATAGACGTTTTTCGAAAGCAAAACAACTCCAAACGGACCGCGTTGTTCTTCGATGAAATCATACTGGGATACGTCGTTACTGAGAATGTGTTGAATGCAGATTTTTTTCTAGACATCAGCGTTGTTCCTGGAGAGATCTTTGATAATGATCCGAAATACATGCTGAAAAGCTTTGTGATTCAAAGTTTCAAGCTCAAACACACTTTATATAAACGAGACATTGTTGTGTACAAGTTCAATTGTACTTTAAACTACCCCAAACGGAAGCTTAACAATCCTAAAATAGTGTTTCGGTGTCATTCTCGATCCAAAGAGGAAGTTATTGTTAGCCAAAAACATGACGAATTGCATGGATACCACCCCATTCGGGAACGAAACTTGTTACTGGAGCTTAATGTGGGTACCAAACCACTTTTTTACGCAGATATTACCTTGGATCAAAAGCTGCACAACGAATCAAATCACGAAAATATGAACTCGATACTTGAAAACGGAATGGAGACTACAAAAGCCATCTCCACGTCTATTTCCTCGAGTATTAACTTCCCAATATACTCCTCCATTATTATCAAATTGAAATCAACCAAGCCGGCCGGTCAAAATAATATTCTTTTGACGTCGTTTGGGATCATCTTGCCTGATAATCTTGTTGAACAGGGTAACATTTCACTTAAACTAAATAAATTCGAAGTAGAATTTAACGGAAAGATCACAGGCATGAATGAAGGCCTTTTTGATTTCCCATTTGTTGTTGGCATGAAGGAGGCTATCAACCTTAACTATAAATTGATCAATAATGAATTGGACGCAACATCCAAGCAAATAGATGTTCACATGTCTCTCAATATAATCAACAATGACACCGGTGTTAGTTCACGTGATATTGAAACCAGCTGGTCTCCATACGTGGACTTCAATTTGGTAGCACCTCCAATAAGTAACACGCTTAAGTCCACCACAAATACTCCGATGCCACCTAAAAAAAGAGCCCCCATAGTGCCTTCTCAGTATAATCAGCGTATGAATTCGAGTCCAACCATACCATTGAAAAGAATTTCTTCGTCTAAGTCGTCTGTCACGGTGAATTTAAATGCCAATACGTCTGCCTCAGTGCATTTATTTGGGCTTAAATTGACATTTCAAGGCAAATTGCATATAAAAATCGGAGAAATAACCACTTGGAACTTACAGGCTGTCAACAACACAGCAAATAGACTCAACTTGTCACTAGTCATTCAAAATCAAAATCAAACGCAACCACCAATAAAAGAATCTTTTCTGTCTATTCTTCCCAAATCACAATTATTCAACGCATTCAATATGTTGAAACAGGATAAATCCGGTATTATAATCATGGATAATGACATCCGATTAGGACCCTTGGATCCAAACACGGTTTTTGAAACTAGTATCAGAATCATGGGTGTTTCCAAAGGTATTTTCACCCTAGATGAAATCAACATATTCGATTTAAGCACGGGAGAAGGATTGGACTTTGGTAAGTTGGTTGAGGTTTTTGTAACATAGGAATTTAGCATGATAGAGCAATGAAGACGCATTAATATTATATATATATATTTATTACTCAATTAATCAGTAGATTGACCTTCAAATGGTGTCAACTTACTGGTACCCTCTGACCAGCTTACACCGTTGTAGGTGATATCCTTGATGGCCTTGATAATGTCCTCAAATGAACCTCTTACTTGTTTGGTGGAGTCTCTTTCTCTCAAAGTAATAGAACTGTCCTTAACAGAATCAAAATCAATAGTGATACCGAAAGGTGTACCTAATTCATCATTTCTGGCATATCTCTTACCAATAGAAGCAGAAGAGTCATCGACCTTGAATGGGATTTGCTCTTTTCTCAAGTAGCTAGAGACTTTCTTAACTATTGGTTGCAATTCAGCATTGTTAGATAAAGGCACCAATAAGACCTTGGTTGGAGCAACTAATGGTGGTAAAGCCAAAACACATCTGTCTGCATCCTCGGCCCTAGAGTAGAAGCTGTGTTCAAAGACGGAGTAGATGATTCTACCAATACCGAAAGAAGGCTCGATGACATTAGGAGTGAATTCTCTGACATGTTCGGTCTTTTTGACTTTAGGAATCTTCACGAAGGTTTCATCCAATTCGATGTCACCATCGATACCATCAACTTTAAATACAATTTTGCCGGTGTCAGCAAGTTCTTTAGACAAGTCTTCTAATTCACATTCAGTCTTCGTCAACAACCAATCTTGGACCTTACCAGCATCCTTTCTGAATTTAGGACCAAACTTCTTTTTGTCGATGTTGACTTCGTACTTCTCAACAGTGATTGGCTCCGGCAAAGCTTGTCTGACCACCAATTTTTCATTGGTTTTAGCAGAATGCACACTCAAATCGTAAGCAGATCTGTCAGCACAACCAACACATTCGATCCAACCGTAAGAAGTTTGTAATTCAGCATCCCAACAGTCGGCGGCGTAATGGGCCATTTCGTTGGACATGTGTTGTCTGAATCTTAATCTGTTTTTGTCAACACCAATTTTAATCAAAAATAAGTAGATTCTGGCCAAGAAGAAACCTAAGGTTTCATTGTCAACCATTTTAGAATCAACGGCTTCTTTGACGGTTTTCTCAATGACCTTGGTGGAACCAGATTCTTGGACGTCTTTTGGCAAGAAACTCAACTTTATGTCTTCAATTTCAGAGAATCTGGAGTGGCTCTTATCGTTAGGATCAACAAAGTGCTCAATTTCAGCCATTAAGAATTCACGGACTCTCAATAAACCGGCTCTTGGAGAAATCTCATTTCTGAACGATTTACCGATAGAAGCAGAAGCAAAAGGCATCTTTTCGTTGTTGAAGTCCAATAATTTAGAAAAGTTCAAGAATTGACCTTGAGCAGTTTCTGGTCTAAGGTAACCCTTTAATTGACCGGAAGGACCAATGGCCGTTTCGAACATCAAGTTGAATTCAACTGGTTGTTCTAATTCACCACCGGTAGATGGGTTGGTGATTTTGTGTTTCAAAATCAATTCACCCAATTGTGGACCGGAGAAACCGTCGATTTGGGCCAAAATGTTTTCGTATTCAGCCACAACCTCATCATCTAATTTGATGTTTTTGATTTCCTTAACTTTCTTCTTTCTCTTTTTCTTGTCGTCACTTTCTTCTTCTTCCTTGACGGCTTCACCTCTGGCGGCTTTGTCACCCTTCAATCTGGCTTCCAAAACTTCTTCAACCAAATGATCGGCTCTGAAGATTTCACCAGTTTTCAAGTCTCTACACATCCAATCAGCAAATTTATCCACATGACCTGAAGTTTTCAAGACTTCGTGGGGAGTCAACATGGTACAGTCAACTTCCAACATGTCTTCCTCTAAAATGAAGTGTTTTCTCCATGTGTCGACGATATTGGCTTGTAAAGCACAACCTGGAGGACCGTAATCGTACAAACCAGAAACACCACCGTAAATTTCAAAGGCTGGCGCAAAAAAGAATCTTCTTTTTAAGACTTGTTCCAAAGCTTCCCTAGAAAAAGGGGTTTTTGAAGTAGTGGACATTGTTCTGAATATCTTTAAGGGGATATGAAAGTTTTTAAAGAACAATTTGGAGTAAATGAGTCAATTTTGAGTAAAAAATTTGATGCGGTGTCGACGTCTGGTGCGGTACGACATTTTTGCAGCTATAGCCTAGGGTGAGTAAAAGGGAAGGATAGAGGTAAGAGGGCAGCGTGGGAACGTATGCATTAGCAACTTAACGATATACGTAATACGTGGGGGATAGCAAATACAATCAAGAAGTGATACGGTAAGCTTTTCGAATGAAATGAATATATCACACCTTCTACAACAAGTAAAAAATAGACACAAAGGTTGGAGAACAACAATACATAAAAGCGCCCTATGTGTATGAATCTATCATATTGACTTTGGGCTTGTTATTCGCTTTAATCTTCTTTGGCCTTCACTGTGTCCATGTCGTTCCATTTGACCCTCCTACTTCTCAAGTAGAATTCAATTTGAGAAAACGGATAAGCAGTTGCGTTGACTTTGCTATCTGAGTACCAAGAAACGCATCCACCAAACTTGGTTCCAAACACAGACTTGCTTAATCTATCCTGAGTGCTTTTGAACCATTCATCGTACTTTTCGTTCTTGACGGTAACGCTTTTGAATGTACCATCAAGAATCTTTTTACTGATTCTGACAGCATATTCACAGGTGTTTTCAATGGCCAATACAACTGATGAGTGGCCCGTGGCTGAATTTGCCCCAGCAATGGTGAATAAATTTGGGGCACTCTTGAGCATGACAGTTTCATAGGCACTGCACCCATTTTCGTCTCTATCCTTACCAACATTAAATCCATTTTTACCATATATTTCGTAAGGTGCAAAAGATTCCACGATATTGTACCCAACACACCCAACTATGATGTCAGCCTGTAATTCTTCACCGTTAGCTAAAATAACCGAATGCTCCTTTACTTCAACAATCTCATGTGGCTTGACGTCAATTAGAGGATTTCTCAATGAAGGTGCATAGTAATAATCGAAAATCAATCTCTTACACCCTACTTTGAACTCAGGAATCAATATATCATGGTATTTCTCGGGAATAGTTCTTTTCATGTAATGCAAGCAAGTCTTCGTATTGGCCCATCTCACAATTCTAGCAAGGATGCCATTTCCTGTGTACATTGGATACCTCATTTCAGCAGCGGTTGCAATGAGAAGTCTAACAAAGATCAAACCAAATCTGGAAAACGACAATAGATAGTAAAGCCAGCCGATAAACTTAGGATGTGGAGGGGCTATCCAATGCTTGGTTCTGACAATCTGGGTGATCTTTGTGGGCTTATAATCCAATAATGCTGGTACCACCTGGGCCGCCGAACATCCATTTCCTACCACAATGACGTTCTTATTCTTAAAGTCAACATTGTGGTTCCAAATAGCTGAATGCATGTAATCACCTTTGAAATTTTCAAGGCCTTTGGGCTTGAACACATTTGGTACTCTCAAACCTCCGGTACATGAAAGAATGATTTTACATTCGTGGATGAACTTCTGTCCACTGTGCAAATCAATTCCTTCGAGTTCCCATACGCTCGATTTGTCTTTCCAAACAGCCTTCATTATTTGAGTTTGAAACTTGCAATGATCTCTGATTTGGTACTTATCAACCACCTTGAGCATATACTCTTCAACTTCCACTTGTGGAGGCCTAATATCACTCCAATTGGTAACCAATTCGTCATAAAAACTATACCAAATGGCAGGAATGTCACTAGCACATCCGGGATAGGTGTTGGCCCACCAAGTACCACCAACTTCCTTGTGTTTTTCGAACAACACGTAATCATCCACATTTAACTTCTTGGTTGTGTTCATGGCAGCAGCCACGCCAGCAAAGCCACCACCTATTATGGCCACGGTAGATTTCAGAAATTTCGTTGGTAAATCATCGTTGGTTGGAATTTTGGGTTTCTCGCTCAATACGTTCACCGCGTCCTTGTAAGAAATTTGAAACTTCTCTGGGTGTTTGTATGATTCCTTTTCTAAAGTTATGGTAGACATTGTAATTGGTAGCGAAATAGAAACCTTCCCTGCTTTATAACAAACCTTATGTACCCCATGTTTTCATTTAGAGCCGACGCGGCTTATTCATGTGAATATTACTCCGCGCATTAATTAGATCTAATGCATATGCACTTCTCAATTGAGCTTCATCTCAGTTTCCACGTAGGCCTCCTCATCATAACCGTCGGTTGAATTATCGTTACTAATATACAGGATTATCAATTGTACGCTTGTGGTAAGAACCGATATGGCGTACATGAGATCGAACCAATGATCTATGAATTCTACTTCTCTCAAAATTGATTGCTTGGAGTTGGAGGTGGACCCAGACAAAGAAAGAATCTCTGAAATTTGATATGACAAGTTTGAGGGAAGATTGGTCCTTATCAAAAGGCATGTGGAAATCACATAGATAGCAAATAACTCTACGATAAGGACGTGTTTGAGCCAGTTTTTGATTTGAGCCGAAAATGTCATGTTGGATGGTAGAAATCTACTGAAGTTTAATGTCAGTATGACATTTTGGATGGAGCAAACAAATAGTCCACCCGAAAGTAAAAAGCTGATTTGATTGACCACCAACGTTTCGTCGACTTTATCTGAAGTTTGAGTAATGGTAAGTAGAATTCTACCCAAAGTATTGGCCAATGCATCGCTGGTAGTTTTCATTTCTTCTGTAAGATCCACCTTGAAGATGTAATGGTATGGTAACCGTATGAGAAACACATTGAAGATTCTATACACACAGTACAATGCAAATAAATACGTGCCGTATTTCAGGGCAATATTGATGATGTGCTTGTTGGATTGATGGAATTCATCTTCGTATTTGTGAAGAGCCTTGTTTAAGTCACTGTAAATGTCATTGCTTAAGGTCTTTAAGTTGTTGATCTCTTCCTTAAGCTCCTGGTCTTCGCTTTGCTGAGTCAAATTCGATAAACTGGCAAAACTTTGAACTCTGTTAAGTATACCGCCCAATTTCTTGTTGCCCAATTTACTTTTGGGTTTAAGAAGATTGTCAAACGAATGGTTAGGCTGATTGTAGATGGTTCCACCCGTTTTCATCTGGTAATTGTTTAGATCCTGCTCCCGAGACCGTATCAACATCTTGGTGTTGTTGTAGCCTTGAACAAGCTGATTTATGGAGAATTCAGTAACAGGGGCCTCGTTGGTGGAATGTTTCACCAACGGCTTCACTATCCTGTAGATTGTCAGGGCCGAACCAATTCCAGAAAGGATGGCAATGACAGTGATACCCGTTATGGACACCTGGTTGATTTTTCGATCCAAAACAGACCTCGAGTCATAGGAATATGAAGATTGAGTTTCATTGAATCGACTGCGAGAAAAATCACCGGCGATGTGTAACAAGTAGAACCACATAGTATAGCCACCCAAAGTTGCTAGTTTTCTGGCCCTAGAGGCACTCAATGGAGCTATTTCACTTGTCAAAACGAAACTGATGGTGATAAAAGGTATGATTACAGTGGTGCAAATTATCAAGGTATCTATGACCAAATGAAAGTATAGGGCACGAGAACCTGTCTCGTGAATATCAGGCACCACAAGCTCCAACAATATTAACGCAATTAGTTGCACGCTTAAACTGACAGTTATGCTGAAGATGCTTCTAACCACGAGATCAGTGATTTTATCGATCTTATCGGGAATTAAACGGGTTGTTTTGTGTTTCATATCATATATGTCATCGATTTCATCCTGCACATTCAAGTAATAGACGTTTGTGGCGCATCTTCGGTTGAAGGTCTTTATATAATCATTGATTTGATCAATGGAGATTTTGTTACGCACATTATACTCCCTGATAAACGAGCTGTTATACACCAAAAGATAATTAAGAGCAAACATCAGCGATAGGAGTGCCACGAAAAAAATCAATCCCACTATAGAGATCATGGTGGGTGCAAAATCGACTCGTTAGTAATGACAGCTGGCTATAGAAAGTACTATAGATCGCGACATTTGCAGTCGCACTAATTGAAAAATTTTCTAGCTCTTACACCATGGCAGGAATGAAATTAAGGTCCGAAAAGAGGATGAGGAAGCACCTCATCGAGCAGTTGAAGGCTCGTAAAGTAAATGGGGCAAGAATAGCTGCAGGCTTGAAGACAAAAGAAGATTTGATAAGCCTCAACATGGCCCCCCAAGTGTTTCTTTTCAAAAACCTATTCACAGGTCAAGTTTTATATTCACAAGTGCCTGCGTTCCACCAGGACCAAATCGACCAGCAGTTCGCCCACCCCAACTGGGAAAACAGAAAGCCCAGCAGAAGAAATGATTTGTGGAGAATAATGTGTGTGGCCAACTTCCCCAGCTATGATTATGCGATTGCAGCCTACAATGGCCTTGTGGACTTAAGAACCGTCAGAGACTACGTCAAGTCCAAGGAGGCCAACGACATGAGAAAAAAGAATGCCGACGGAAACATCTGGCACGCCGGTCAATACAGACCAACGTTTTCACAGGAGGCCGTGGCCGATTTGTCTCACGTGATAGACGAGTTTAATCTCGAAGGAACCACGTTAATGTGGGAGAATTTGTGGAGAAAAGGTGACGACAAGTTCTGGAGAAGCGAGCTTGTTGACCACGAAGAGATCCCGGCCTTCAACCCCAAGTACCAGTCGGTATTGTTGGATGAGTTGAGAGAAAGAGCATTGGTTGCATTCGCAGAACAGAAAGAAATAGAGGCCGAGCCTGCTATGGCATAGCCGTCACGTGTATATAGTAAATGAAGAGGGCACCCAGTTACTGCTGTAGATAGTAATGTAGAACGTATAGAGGATGCCTAATGAAGGTTGAATATCTTCTGTTCTTCCCAATCGGGTAATTTCATGCCGACTCATCATCGCCGACCGCATTTTTTCATTCCCGCCTTATACCATGTCTAAAGGTGTACACAAGTTCCGTGTGACGTCGCACGTCGACCAGGACGATGAACTAAGCGTTGGTCTTTTGCGCTCCACCCGTAGTTTGCGCCTGGATTATCCCGAAGAGTTGATTGTCAAGGAATTTCCCACAGGCGCTGCAGAGTTCAGTTGCCATAGGTGTCATCGTTTAAAGAAAAAGTGTTCCAGAGAGGCTGGCGCCTGCTCGTACTGCAAAAAGACCAATAATGATTGCTTTTATGTTAACAGATATGCTTCAGATTCAAACAAGGCCCAAACACCGGGTATGGGTGAAGGAACTAAACGTTTAAAACTAGGCGGCAACATAGGCGGCGATGCTTCTGTAACCGTCCAAAAGAGAGGTGTTAGTGGAAACGAGAGGCCTAAAGCTGACAAAATGGTTGGCGCCGATGAAGGCCACAATATGATGCAATTCGGTGCTGTTTCTGCCGGACCAGGGGCTGTTCCGACGATTTCTGCTGCAAATGGCACTGTTCCGGCTCCTTTGAGTGGACCTGGCGCTGCTGCCGTCATGAATGGTACGAGCAGTACTTCCGCTGCTTCCACAAGTGGGGCCGTCTCTGCTGCAAACGGTGCCGCCGCTGCTACGGGCCACCCCAATTATCCTAATGTGCCTATCACCTTGCCTGCCATCAAGGCTAACTCCACCACCCCCACCATCCCACAGATATCCATGTTCAGGCCACTCTCAGGGCAGCATGGCACACCCAGTGCCGAAAGATTCACTTCACTTCCGCCTATGAGCTCGCATCTCAATATTGCACCTTTAAACCCAATAAATGTGCCGCAAGCACTCAACGATGCAGGCCCCACGAAAATCATATCGTATGGAAACGACGCCGATGTTGATCTTCAAGGAAAACCCTCACAAAGAAATCATTTAAAGAGATTGCCTAAAAAGGTCATTAAACGTCCTCATAATGCCAATAAAAGACTTTTCAGCAAAACCGTGGACAAGAATCTGAGTCCAAACGCCAAAGACGAATTTGTGACTTTGGCCGGTATTGAGCCAACATTGGTGAAATGTTTCGCCATGAATTACTTCCAAAACTACCAATATTTGTATCCATTTTTGGTCAGAGACGATGTCATGAAAGAAATCAGCAAAAACGAATTTACAAACGAATCCATTGTGAATTTGCAGTTATATATGGTGTTGAGCATAGGGAGTTTGATTTATGACAGCGTAAACCACAGCGATAATTTCAGCAAGTATTTTAGCGAGTCAATCATCGAGTCCATATTAGACATTGTCGTCATCGATACCAATAGTTGTGACGACGAGAACGAAATCTTTAACGTCATGCTATTGCTCTTGTTGACTGTTTATTATATAAATAAGGGAAATGACTCGATTGTGTGGACTTTGGTCGGTGTTTTGGATCGAATGGTGATTAAATATGGATTCTACAATATTGACACTAACGACGCTAATCATTTGGTCAAACAAAGGCTTTTCTGGTCAGTCCACAATCTTGATAAGGACTTGAGCTTATTGTTGAGCAAACCTAGTCAGATCCCGCTGGAAGTGATCAAAACTCCATATTTCCAGTGTTCCGCAGACGATTATTCGACTCAGCAAACCAACCAATACATCAAATATTTTCAGCTCCAAGACAAAGTCAATCACATGAGTATGATAGATGGTGACGTGCCAAGTGCCAATCTTATACAAATTTCCAAAGAATTGGACGAGTGGAGAAACGATACAAGCAGATGTATCCACAATTTGTATGTTAATGACTCGGAAAGTTTGAAGGATTATACCCAAATGATCAACTTGTATTATTACTATTTGTCAATCGAACTCGACCAACTATCAAAGATCAAAACAACTCAATTCACAAGGTCGTTTTTGTCGCCCTTCTTTGCTCTTTTGGGTGTCGATACCAACAATTCAAATAAGAACATCATCGGAATCTCATTGAATTCGGTTTATTACCTTTACAAGCTCTTCCGAGTCATCAAAAGCAACGCCCTGCACTTGTCGCAATTGGTGCAACAGCAAAATAGCACCGACTTCAACAAGATCTCCGAGTTGTTCAGTGATATCCAACTCATCAGTATTCTTTTGAGTTATTTGGTCAAGCAAAAACCCGTGCACGACATTGACGATTTATACAACGCCGTGCAGCTTCTAAAAGGCCTTCTGAACCACGGACCAACTTACTCCCCGGATGCAGTCACGCCCGTTTTCAAAATTGTCGAGAAGGAACTCCAAGGCTTGGGGGTCTGAATGTATTTTAGTGTAGTAACGAATGTATGTACAATTTTCACGACATGTCGCGAAGTCCTCAGCACCCTCTGTCGCACCTTTAACACAACTCGCGATTGATCGCCACCATGCCTCCTAAAGCAGATTGGGATAAATACATTGCCCCTGACGAAGATGATGAAGCCAACCAAGAAAAAATCGTGCCTCTTAGTGAAGGCGACATTCAGGTGTTGAAAACGTACGGCGCCGCCCCTTACGCCGATTCATTGAAGCAAATTGAGAAAGACTTGAAAGACATACAAGACAGAATAAAAGAGAATATAGGGATCAAGGAGAGCGACACCGGGCTTTCGGTGCCACATTTGTGGGATATCATGGGTGACAAACAACGAATGTCAGAAGAACAGCCGTTACAAGTGGCCAGATGTACCAAAATCATCGAAGCTACCAACCCAAACCCTCAACCTGGCTTGTTACAAAACGCCGACACCAAATCGAAGTATGTGATCAACATCAAGCAAATTGCTAAGTTTGTGGTTGGATTGGGTGAACGTGTGAGTCCTACCGATATCGAGGAAGGAATGAGAGTGGGTGTAGACAGACAGAAATACGAAATCCAATTGCCATTACCTCCCAGAATAGATCCATCTGTGACCATGATGACGGTGGAAGAAAAGCCCGACGTGACCTACAGTGACATTGGTGGGTGTAAAGAGCAAATTGAGAAGTTAAGAGAAGTGGTGGAGTTGCCATTGTTGTCTCCAGAAAGATTCGTCAAATTAGGTATTGATCCTCCTAAAGGTATATTGTTGTATGGTCCTCCAGGTACCGGTAAAACCTTATGTGCCAGGGCTGTTGCTAACAGAACGGATGCCACTTTTATCAGAGTCATTGGGTCTGAATTGGTCCAGAAATATGTTGGTGAAGGTGCCAGAATGGTGAGAGAATTATTCGAGATGGCCAGAACCAAGAAAGCATGTATTATATTCTTTGACGAAGTTGATGCCATTGGAGGTGCCAGATTCGACGATGGTGCTGGTGGTGACAATGAAGTGCAAAGAACCATGTTGGAGTTGATCACCCAATTGGATGGGTTTGATCCAAGAGGTAATATCAAAGTTATGTTTGCAACGAATAGACCAAATACGTTAGACCCTGCTTTGTTGAGACCGGGAAGAATCGACCGTAAAGTGGAATTCTCCTTGCCTGACTTGGAAGGCAGAGCCAACATTTTCCGTATTCACTCTAAGACCATGAGTTGTGAAAAGGGTATCAGATGGGAACTTATTTCAAGATTATGTCCAAATGCCACCGGTGCTGAATTGAGAAGTGTTTGTACCGAGGCTGGTATGTTTGCCATCAGAGCAAGAAGAAAATTGGCTAATGAAAAGGACTTTTTAAAGGCCGTTGAAAAGGTCATAAAAGGAAATTTGAAATTTAGTTCTACGAGTCAATACATGCAATATAATTAATATACAATATACAGTGTCATTGTGCTTACTCCCACCACGAGGTACAACCCATCCCGTCGCCCTGACAGGATGCCTCAATGGCGTATGGTGGTGAGGTGTTCTTAGGTTGTTCTGCAGTTTGTGCATTTTCAATCTTAGGTTTCACGTTGATGAAATGCTCTCTTTCCACTCTAAACCTGATTTTCTCGCCTATATCCATAAACAACTCGGTGTCTTCGTCAGGTTTCCACACCCAGGCCTTTTCCACGCCTTTGAATTCACAGTCTTCAAACAACATGTGTCTTGGAATGATGATGTCGTCAAAAAAGCCCATTTTGACCTTGATTCCTTCCAAGGAACAATCGGAGATTTCACCCTCCAATATTTCTCCTATAAACGGCTTCCATATGATCATCCTGAATTTGGCTTCCACATAGGCACCTCCATCTCCAGGTTTAAGTAAACCTTCTTTGATCTCTAGAATGTCCCATATACTGACGGCTAGCCCCACATTGGGGACGATTTTGTTGGCGTATTTGATGTGTATCTCGTCAGAGATGGAATCCTTGACAGGGATATGAAACGTATGAGGCGGTATACGTATAAGGTCGGATAGTTCAGTTAGTATGAACATGAGATGAGATGAGAGTGAAGATGAGAATCAAAGTGCGACTATGAAAATAAGCGCCAGTACACACAGTTTAAGCGGTAAGTAGAGCGCATTTGGAAGTCCCTGCGGGAGGCGCCGTAGTGTAAAAAGGACAAAATGGGGCTGATAATGGTACAATGATCTCTTTTGTGTTTTTAATAGAAATTTAGCGAGGTGTTTTGCTGGTTTAAACTAATGTAACTTTTATTGGTATAATACAAGTATAAATCGAAAATGCACACGCCTATTTGAAATATATGTTTTGTTGGGTGTACCACGAGGCGTCTAAATATGCTAATGTAATTAATTTTGAATCGTGCTTTTAATTTAAATTTTAAGTGGTATAAATAAACCAATCGATCTGAACCGCTGGAAACAACCCATCTAATGGGCAAAGTAGTTACCCAACCACGTGACAGTTCCACCCACTGCATGGTCTTTGAAGAATTGCTGCAAAGTGTCTCTTTCACCAGCTTTAGGCCATGCAACCCAACTGTCTGTGTCGTAAACCATAACATCGCAATTAGCACTACTGTCGGTGAATCTTCTTACCTTCAGCGAAGAGGAAGCAATGGCGTTGATTTCTGAGTCGGCCAAGATACCTTTGGTGTTGGTGGTGGATCTGGAGTTTCCTGCTCCACTGTAGGCACATCCAACTTGATAACAGGAGGCATCTTCTAATTTAAACGTTCTTCCATAATTGGCAATACCCCCGACCAATTTCCACATCTTAACACCAGCCTTGTCTAACATTTCCAATGACAGGGTTATATCCTGAAGATCAGCGTGACATTTGACGGTTCCGGTTGTAGAAGTGTCGGAGTATCCACTATAGTCGTAAGACATGAGAACGATGTAAGAAACATAGTTTTGGATATCAGCAATAGGGAATGCCTGTAAGTAATAGAATGTTGCAGGAATAGCAAGGGACAATGATTGAGAAGACTTCTTTTTGGAGTAAATTCTCTTGATAAGATCCAAATAGTTGGCACCTGAAGAACTGGAATCGTCAGGAATTCCAGAAATTCCCTTGGCACCTGGATATTCCCAGTCCAAATCAATACCATTAAGGCCATACTTGTTCATAAATGCAACCACATTACTTGCAAATAATTCTCTGTTGTCAGCAGTGCTGACAATGTCCCTGAAAATTTGATAAGTGGAAGGGTTTGTGCTAAACTCGTAACCTCCAAAACTGACCACTTTGTTCATATCGACCAGTGAAAAAGCGGTGTCATAGCTTGACTCATCAATGCTGAAATCGGAGTTAATGTTGATGTATGCGTAATGAATGGTATCGTAACCTCTGCCTTCAAGGTCTTTAGGGTCCATTTCCAAAGCTCCGTCGGTGTTCAACCAGTAAACGACGTTTCTGAAGGTTCCTGCGTTACTGGTGTGAAGCGTCCCATAACTACAATTACTGAAACATCCAGTTGTTCCTGGTGCACCGGTGGGACTCTCAGTCACTTCACAATAGTCCGATGTGTAACCACAATAACCACTACTGGAACAACAGGCATTCAAGGGGCATGCAGTGTTATACAAAGATCCTGGAGCTAAGGGCCCACATTGAGCATTAGGGTCCGAAGCAGGCTTTGGTGGGGTACCATCACTTACGCAGACTTTATCACCAGCCCAAGGATGTCCCCCAGTACACCCATACCAGCCGTAGGTTTCCTTGTTGTAGGAGTTCAAAGTATCCACACTTCCTTCAAGGTTGGTGAATTTACCTAAAAGAAATTCACAAGTTTCGCCTGATGCCATAGTATGGGCATAACAGCTACCATCAGCGTTCTTTTTTGCATTTACAGGCGTCAGTCTTTTTTCGAGCACAGCTGCATCGGTAAAAGTCACCAAAGACAAGAGTAACAATGAAAGCTTCATTTCTGAGGAATAAAGAGCGAAAAGAGATGTACTTAAATACGAGCCGTCATTCCCAAGGCACGATACGACTCGGAATTGCTTTTTCCGTATGCTCTTCCGGCTGGATTAGGCAGGTGCACTTCCTATTTCGGATGCAGCTCTGGCGCTTTTATCCATATTAGGCAGCACCTCGCACGAATGTAAAGGCATTCTTTAAGCGGTGTTTTTATAAGTGAACGTTTTAGTCGTACTGTATGTTTTCATGCTGCTGGTTACATTCGCGGGTAATAGACATACGAGGCGGTTTTAAAATAAAATACGACCTCAGGGAACTTTTAACCTAGTGGTATTTTTGAGTAGAATCTTTCTTTCTTAAAGCTTATTTGGCGCGAAAATTTTCACTGCAATGAGCCGATTGTTCATTGGAATAAAACCCCACATATTCCATGGAAACTATTTTTGTAAGCCCAGACTTCTTTCTTCAAGGATAAGGTCCATCCAAAGATACCAGCCCCTTTTTTCTGCTCGACAGAAGAGCGATTTTTCCAGGAAATCGAAACATTTGCCTGTGAGTCAAACTGAGAACAAAGGTGTAAATGATGACAAAAAGAATGAGTTGGATCAGTCCAGCCAACATGTGACTAATCCGTTGGCCGAAACAGACTGGAAGACCATCAAACAATTTATACCCGGGGAAACTTCGCAACCGAACGACCTTAAAAGTCGTATACCGATGTTTCCTCTTATGAAGGAGAATGTGCCCACCTTATTACCCAGACCAGGTGTCCCAAAAGTAGGCAAAAACATAACTTTCAGACAAGTCCTTAACGTATTGAAGAATAAAGCTGAACCAGAGTTGATATACGAGGCAGAACCTCACAGGTTATACTTTTTGATTTGTTTCTGTTTCGGAATGACCCTATTGACCTATTCAATTGTTTTAGGGGAATGGGCAGTCTTTCAAGCAAACAAAGATTACGAAGAGAACACAGAGGAGCAGAACGAGGTGGTCAGGAAAAGAGAATGGGTCATTTCCTTGATTACCAAATCATTATTCTCAGTTGTTGCATTTGCAGGTGCCGTGGGAATGTTTGTTTTCCCTTCAAGATTGGTCAGAAGAATGTACTACTTGCCAGGTCCCGTAGAACACATTCGGTTCACCACTTATCCTATGTTACCAGGAAGACCCACGCCGGTTGTGACGTTACCTTTAAAGCTGCTTGAGAGAAAGCACAAGGCCAGAGTCTGGACCGGGAAAGGGTTCTATGGAACCAGTGACAAGTCAATGTTCTTCTTTGTATTGAAAGAACTTACAGAATCAGGAAAGACCAAGAAGAATTGGGTGATTGATAGAAGAGGATTTTTCTGGAGCGATGGAAGAGTCTTTGACTATTTGTTCGGCAAAGAAAGTATTGCAGAAGCAGAGGCTGGGGTGCCATATGATGAACAAATCGGAATCGTTAACCGAGAACTTAAAAAGAAGAAACAGGAATTAAAGAAGGAATTCGGGCCTTTCTATGCATTGAAATTCCAAGCCAAAGAAATGAAAAAGGATGTCAATAAAGTACTTGGTTCCAAACAAAAAACCAAGAGAATAGGCAACGGCAAGAAATAGCCACTGTACATAGTCATTATATTTATACGTATATTAAATCAACACTTTGCATTATCACTTACAATAAGTTGTCTTCTTCTTCATCAACACTGCCCTTTATTTTCAACAACAATTGGGTCTTGAGTTTATCCAATTTGCTGAATTGGTCGTATTCGAACACCTTATCACTAAACATTTGAACATCACCTTGGTCCTTTGCTTCCAAGATATGCTGAATGAGTTTGTATTCTCTGGTGGCTTCAAACGAAGGCTCTTCTTGCAAGTAGTAATTGCACTTCTTTTGCGCTTCAATCACATCATCAAGACACAATATGCACAATAAGCTCTTGAAAAAGTGATCTTTCAATGTCCACTTGGATAAACTGTTGCCCAAAGCCTTTTTGATGATCACGTCATAGAGTTCTACTGCTTTGGAGTACTCGCCACATAAAGCAGACAAATCAGCACACTTCAAAAATGCCTTAGAACTCAAAGCGTCGGCGTGGTCTGTGGTGAAGTAATCACCTGCCTGTTCGTATGCCTTAACGGCGTTAGGAATATCGTCGATTTTCTCATACAATTCACCCAAATCCATGGTGAAATTGGCGGCTCTTCTGAATTGACCATTTTGGGTCAAGAAAATGTGAATAGCCTGCGATAACAGATCGATGGCTTCGTGAGGACTAACATCCTTGAAGCATTTATAGGCTTCCACCAAATGGTTCGATACATCGTTGTGATTCTTCAATTGTTTTTGTAAATTAGCAGCATTAACAAATTGTCTACCAGCCTGTTCGTAATCTTTCATTAATCTGTATTGGTTGGCGGCCTGAATGTACAAATCGGTGGCCTCTTCCGTTCTGTAGGACTGCGAGTTGCCCGAAAAGAACGACATGAACCCGGATTGGGGCTTGAGTAGCTTTTCTGCTTCAGCAATGAATTCTTTGGGGTTACTCATTAAGTGATAATGCGCAGAACGCCAGAAATCCCATATAGAGGACGGGGTGCGGCCGCGTGGACCGAGCGTGGGGCCACACTCGACCTGGAAGCAAAAAGTCTACTTCCGCCTAGGGGGGTGTTTTCTATCTTGCAGTTATCCTGAGCTCTTGTTCTTGGAATTTGGCACCATAACCAAAAGTGCTTATTGCATTCGATAGTTCACTGTTGCAATTTCATACTTCAAATCTCAAGCTATTCCCGCAGTTTATTACCCTTCTTCTCTTCACGCGCGAAACTTTTCTATAAACATGCAACACGAAACTATACGCTACGAGCGTCTTCGAGCTATTGTGACGAAGGCGCTAGAAACTTCCATAAGCAAGTCGCTAGCCGTTGACCAAATACACAAATGTTACCCTGAAATTGCTGCCAGTGAAGACGGCGTCAAAATCCTCGAGATAGCCGTGCAACAAATCAGAGACTTTTGGATCACCAACTCCATGAAAGAATTCGAGCTCATATTTAAGGAAAGAAACATACGAGAGAAGCTCAATCTGCTTGATGAGATTATATACAGCGCACAACAGCGTAGACAGGAACAAAAAGAGCCGGTGGTGCACCTAGACAGCTTGACGCCGAAGCAAATCGTGCAAGCCAACATCAATTTGAAGCGAGATGAGACGTTTAAAAGTCTTTCATTGATCCATGACCAGTTGTGTTTGGAGAACACGCAGCTTTTGGACCAATTGAAGAAGGTGTGTGAAGAAAGCACCGAGTTGAAGACCGAGATAGAGAATGATCTAGCCAGCTTCCAGGCCGAAATGGCCGTACTTAAGGACAGGGAGGTGGACACTAGTGGCTTGGAGGCGATTGTGTAGACGGGTGTTTTGAGGCCAAAGACACCTTTATGTAAATTACTGTATTCTAATATGTAAATTCTGTCAATTTTACGATATACTTAGTTTTTCAGCAAGTTCTTGTGGAGATTGTAGGACACTGCTATCAGTCTAACAGACGTTTAGGGTTTTAGGGCATTACTTGTAATTATTCTGTCATTCTTATAAGTGCAAACTCTTGTTTATACTCCATTCTGCAGTATCTACATATCCGCTCTCATCTCTACACTCATTACTTGTATTCTATTTACATGCTATGAACTCATTTGAAAATTCTTCCTGGCTATTTCGTTGTACGCCGTGACCTTCTTTTGTAATTCATGGAACTTTTCTGCCCTCTTTTCTTGCTTCTCACTCAATTTAACCAACTTCTTATCACCCCAGACCTTGTATTCTTCAAGATAGGCTCTACCCATACTGAACTCTCTGGTGATCACATCATCGGTTAAGCCAAGCTTTTCTATGGTGAAATAGTAATCTTGTGGTCTGATCTTCTTGAGGTATTTCAAGATCAGTTGTCTTTGTTGAACCATTTCACGTACTCTTTGGAGATGCTCTTTGTCTTTAAAGTTTTGCTTGACGTGGTCCATTCCTAAATGTATACGTACAGTCAAAATGGCTGCCTGCACTTCGGGTGACCCGGTGTCTCCCTCGTGTCTTTCAAACTCCACTCTGGCTCTCTCCATGGCCAATTTCTTCTTGTCTTTCCCATCGGTGTTTCTTATGTTTAAAATGGTTAAAAGGGCCGATTTCTTTCTTTCCTCTACTTCGACTGAGCTCTCATACAAAACATTGCTTCCTTTGGATTTGCTGAGGGTGGCTTTTTGGATCCCGTAGATCAACTTTTCGGCTTCCTCTCTTTTGTATCCTTGTGCTAAATTGGTGGGGTCGCTCATTTCTTGTCTGACTCTTCTCATGAATCCATTCTGGGGGTCTCCTAAAACAGGATCGACCTTGAACGGCAAGTTCTTCAAGTTATGTTGCTTTAAATTGTTCATATCTCTTATCACTTGACGCTTTAAACGCTTTTCTTTTCTCTTGAGCGCCTTTATTTTGGACTTAGTAGCGTTTTCTGGAACAACCTGCTTGGCCACAAGCTTAGGCTTAAATGCATAAGCGGCTGCTTCACCAAAAACAGGCGTATTGGAGAAGAACCTGACGCCAAAGAGTTGTCTAGCTAACATTTAACGGTTGAAAAATTTTCAATAGTGAGATTTGAACTGTTTTTGGTGCGGATTGGGTTGCGCACTTCCTCTATTCATTTGCAAAGATCATTCAAACCGTCTACAAATGGGTAAAATAGATGATAGTATTGGGGAACTAAGTGGAATTTCCCGACAATGGGTGAACAAGACTCCGAAAAAGTTTTTTCCCCGTTTAATTAACGATGTTTTTGAGAACTTAACCGCATCTCATCAAGCTCATCTTGAAGCCAAGATACATTTATTGTTAGTTACCAACTACTTTGGGAATGTACTTTGGCCTTTTTGGCATGCAGATGCGAGCTTGAAGCATGCAAAGTTGATTCTAGTCCTTTGTTTATTTGAAATACGATTAGGGAAGTCAGAAATAGGCGATGTTGTTACATCTCTGTCTTCTTTTGTTTCCAGAATCCTTCGTATCACCTACGATATAAGGGAAGAAAGCGACTTTTTGGCTCACAGGTTATGTATCGAACATATA
The DNA here is from genome assembly GCA_030571075.1 of Yamadazyma endophytica. Classification (NCBI taxonomy): domain Eukaryota; kingdom Fungi; phylum Ascomycota; class Pichiomycetes; order Serinales; family Debaryomycetaceae; genus Yamadazyma; species Yamadazyma endophytica. The sequence continues at coordinate 1,437,713 of JAJLXA010000003.1, forward strand.
AGATGGATATTACTGAAGGAAGACCAAGGAAAGGGATTGTATTCCGCTCTATTCAAAGACCATAGTGATTCAGAGTATGGCCCAGAAACGTTACTTTCAAATTGGGTTAAAAATGTAGTGATGAAGTCGGTGCTTATTCTGTACACTAATGATGATGTGGAATTTCTCATGTACTTAAATTCCGTCATCAGCTTGATAATTGATGTAATTGAAGACTATGATGCTGATATACCGAAAGAATTGATGGGTGTGAGTTTAGAGGCCAGGAGTGGTGTTCAGGAGTTTGTCTCTAAACTCTACTCACAAAGCATTAGCACGCTCGATATTCTTCGAAGGACATTCTACAATAGCGATAAATGGAAGTCGGCCAATCGTAAAGAGTTTCTTCAAACTCCCACATCGTATGATTTGACTTTCGATACAGTGAAAGGGTTTTTTTGTGAGTTTGATCAAAACGAACTTAATGAGGTTGTTGGATCATTTGACATTCAATTAGATTCACGCATGGACTCTAAAGATATCCTCATCACCGTCATAGCCCGTTCACTTGTGCCTGTTCTGCCAAAGAAAATAGAGGACTGGGATGAAAGGTCGATCATGGACTATTTCGAAAAAACTCCCCAGTTTCCAAATTTAGTGGCTACTCTTGAAAACCACATCGTCAGAGCTGAATGGAATACACATATAACTCAAATTTTAGAGAGAATAAGTCCATCTTTGGACAATTCTAATAATCTCCGAATCACAGGGAAAAGCAAATACGCATACAAGCTCGAAAAAGTCGATACAGAGTATGGTGTAGATTGTCTTACTGTGAACAATTCCAAGGACTTAAGTTTGGGCGTTGGCTTCGTCTTAAATATCGTCAAGCCCAATAAGTATTCGTCCGAAAAGCGCCTCAAACTCTATGGATTGGACAAAGTGGACATGGTAAAAATAGTTAGAATCGAAGGCAAACACATTTACTTGGAAGGGCTTGGTTCAGATGAATATAATTATCTTGTCAGACCATCTAGTTTGACTTCCTATTATGATGCCATCTGTGAAGTGCCTGTGGATCTCAATTCGCTTTTAAAAGAAAAGATATCAGACGTCACAAGTAAGGTGAAAATGGACGGATACTTTGATGGAAGTGTTAATTCTTTAAAGATTTCTGAGACAGAACAGAAGAAGCAAACGAGCTCTGCTGCAAAAAAGGTCTACATCGATACCATAGAACAATCATATGAAGTACTCGAGGATAGTAAGTCAGAAATATCCTCAACACATGCTGAAGCCATTCTACGTATGCTTTCAAAAAGCATGTCAATTATTGAAACACCGTTAAATTCGGGAGTCTATGACTTGACCAATGATTTTCTCAAAAATCTCTTGATCAACAATATCAACGAAAAAGTCCTCATAATCGTTCCAGGAAAAGCAAGTCTAGAGAATTTCAAAATCCGTCCAGAGCTTGTGAATTTTGTTGGTAAGGTAGGACTGACAAACGGGGCCCATCACCCAGCGCTCCAAGCAAATTTGGATCAAATTAAGACTTTAGCTAACCATATGAATTTAGATGCTGAGTTGTATTCCATGAATGCTCAAAATGCCCTTTCTATGCGGGGTATTATCAAGCTAACATGGGATAACTTCCTCAGTCTGTTGGAAACAAATAAAGATAACTTGGTCAATTATCCATTCAGCAAATTTGTTGATCCTACACCTGAAGGAATCATAGAAGATTACTCCAAGATAGTTCATGCCTTTGACTCTATTGAGAAATTGACAACTGTCATGAAATTGAAGGAACAGAACATAGGTCCGTACCTAATGAATAACTATTACAATATTGTAGTGGCAAGTCAAGATCAAATACTCCAAAATGAATGGCTGATTTTAGACTCACAGTGGGATAACATTGTAATAACTGATAGCCCCTTTATTCGTTTGAAGGCATCCCTTTTAGCTTTGAAACACTGCAAGCGTTTGTCTGTTTTAGGTGATTCCGAAGATTTTATGGGTCAAGATTCTTTGATGTGGCAACTAAAATATCACAAAATTGGCTCAATTCGTGTACCTCATAGTATCATGAATCGAAAAATAGTCCCGTTCTTAGGCCCTCTTTCATATGAACCACTAGTGAAAGATACCAAGCCTTTAGATCTCCCTGATGTGTGGAGAGTTCCCATTCCAGATACTAAGGAAAACGTCAATGTTCCTGAAGGTGAATTGTGCCTTAAGGCTTTTAATTGGATCAAAAAAATGGGAGCAAAAGATGTTGGTGTAGTAGCTATGAGCGATTATCAAGAAGCTCTTTTGCAAGAAATATTTGGAACTACCGTGGAAACGGCACACGACATAGCTTACCATGATTATATGGTTATCAGTTTGCATGGTTACGATAGCATCACACAGATATATAGAGTGATGAGAAGAGCAAAGATGGGTATTATTTTGGTGGGCATTATAGAAGAACCTAATAATATTCCCTATGGCTCTTTGAAGTTTAAGTGAGGTTTCGGTAAGAAGAATACGATAATGTTCCCTACTAATAATCAGAATTCAAGCAGAGCTTCAGAGACTCATAAAAATCACATTTATTCATGGGAAACGTGGAATTAAACCCATACATTTTAGCATTAATTGTATAATATTCTAGCATTATAATATATATAATACATATAAGGCATGAGCGTCCTCCGAAATGGTCTATTGTGGTGTCTTATAGCACAGGAATTTAGTCTTGATTATGCTTATGATAAAGTCATTATATATCTGCCCAGTTTGAATGTTGTTCTGTCATTTCCTTCATGATTTGCTCGAGCTCTTCTTTAGCTTTTTGCTTCTCGTGCTCTATTCTGGCCTCATCTTCCTGAAGTTTCTCCAATTTCCGCCTTTCGGCTGGTGGCATGTACTTTCCTCTGGGCAGTTTTTCATTAACTGGCGATCTGGGTGAATTGGGTGATTTCGGTGTTCTTGTCACCGAAGTATTTAAAGCTTTGGGACTAGGTTTTTCCTTTCTGGCCGGTTTAGCGCTGGTCTGGTCCTTTGTCTTCTCTTTAAAATCCCGTGACCTTCTGGTAAACCTACTACCGTGTTCTATGCCTTCTTTGGTGCCTTTGACGTCTCGAGATGGCTTGGAATCCTTGTGTCCTTTGGGCTCCCTTTTAGGCTCATTGACCGAAACCATTCCCAATCTTGCAGCTAACGTCATGGCCGCCTCCGACATGGGCTTAGTTTCATCATCATTGGAGTCATCTCCGTCAATTGGCAATTCTTCGTGGTCGTCTTCGACATCTTCTGCATGAAATTGGTGAACCTCCTCCCTATTGGGATTCACAGGCTTGGAGTTGGCGCCTATACGATCGGCTAAGGATTGTGCCGCCGCAGACATAGGCGCATGGTTTGTCTCGCTCTTTGCACGACCCTTATAAGGCTTGGGGTGCTTTTTGAAGCCTCCTCTGGGCGGCTCGGAAGATTCTGCCAGAGAAGGAGGTGTGGGATGAGCCCATCTGCTCTCCAATACAGCCCGTTTCGCGGGTTTGTCGGCCGGTTTCAGCGGCACACTATGATTTTTGGTGTTCGGGTTGTACTTGTGAGCATCTTGCGTCTTCGCCTTGGCCACCAACGTGGTGTCATCGGCCCATCTCGAAGCTAGCCCCAGCATTTTCAGATTAGTTCGCAGAAGGTGCGGCGCAACGACGATGCAGCCCAAAGTGGGTGCTGTGCCCAAAGCGGGTGCGGCTTACACCTTCCATTGCACACACCAGGTGGGTGTCATGGCGTCAAAGCGGCCTCGGTATCCAAAAACATCCTGGCGTTCAACTATGGCCCACTCCTGCCTCATTTGGTCCATCCGCACCAACCTAAAGCGGAATGAGTCGTGCATGGTGTAAAGTGGGCCCGGAAGTGGAGGAATACCATCATCAGTCGCAATTTATAATCCGCACGGTCTAGGTCCGAGTGAAAATTTCCAATTACCACTACCAGTTGAGAAATGACATTTAAATTAGCCACCGAATTACCAAGCTGGGCTCAATTAGAGCAATTGCACAAGGCCAACGAAAAGTTCAATGTGTTGGAGCAATTCAAAGCCGACCCAAAAAGATACGAGAAATTGTCCAAGACGTTTGAAAACTTCGACGGATCGGAAATTTTATTTGATTTCTCCAAAAACTTGGTCAATGACGAAATTTTGGCTGCTTTGATCAGTTTGGCCAAGGAGGCCAATGTTGAAGGTTTGAGAGACGAGATGTTCGCTGGTAAGAAGATCAATTCCACCGAAGATAGAGCCGTCTACCATGTTGCCTTGAGAAACAGAGCCATGAAAAATATGTCTGTTGATGGCAAAGACACCGCTCCATATGTGGACGGTGTTTTGAAACACATGAAGGAATTCAGTGATTCCATCAGATCAGGTGAATGGACTGGTTACACCGGCAAGCAAATCACCGATGTGGTCAATATCGGTATTGGAGGTTCTGATTTGGGTCCAGTGATGGTCACCGAGGCATTGAAGAAGTACTCTCAACCAGGATTGAACGTCCACTTCGTCAGTAACATTGACGGTACTCATTTGGCCGAAACTTTGAACGGCTTGAACCAAGAAACCACTCTTTTCTTGATTGCTTCCAAGACCTTCACCACTGCCGAAACCACCACCAATGCCAACTCCGCCAAAGATTGGTTTTTGGCTGCTGCCAAGGAAGACAAGCACATTGCTAAACATTTTGCTGCTTTGTCTACCAACGCCGAAGAGGTGGCCAAATTCGGTATCGACACCAAAAACATGTTTGAGTTTGAAAGTTGGGTTGGAGGCCGTTACTCCGTGTGGTCTGCCATTGGTTTGTCTGTAGCCATCTACATTGGTTACGAGAACTTTGAAAGCTTCTTGAAGGGTGCCGAAGCCGTCGACAAGCACTTTTTGGAGACTAAATTGGAGGACAATATCCCAGCCATCGGTGGTTTGTTATCTGTGTGGTACAACAACTTCTACAAAGCCCAAACCCACTTGGTTGCTCCTTTCGACCAATACTTACACAGATTCCCAGCTTACTTGCAACAATTGAGTATGGAATCCAACGGTAAGAGTGTCACCAGAGGCAATGTATTCACCACCTACGAGACCGGTACTATTTTGTTTGGAGAACCTGCCACTAATGCTCAACATTCCTTCTTCCAATTGGTGCATCAAGGTACCAAATTGATCCCATCGGACTTTATTCTTGCTGCCCAATCCCACAACCCAATCAGAGACAACATGCACCAAAAAATGTTGGCCTCCAACTTCTTCGCTCAAGCAGAAGCTTTGATGGTTGGTAAAAATGAAGACAAAGTCAAGGCCGAAGGTGCCACCGGTGGCCTTGTTCCTCATAAGGTGTTCTCTGGTAACAGACCAACCACCTCTATTTTGGCCCAAAAAATCACTCCTGCCACTTTAGGTGCTTTGATTGCCTACTACGAACACGTTACATTTGTCGAAGGTGCCATCTGGAACATCAACTCATTTGATCAATGGGGTGTTGAATTAGGTAAGGTTTTGGCCAAGGTCATTGGTAAAGAATTGGAAGACAAGAAAGATGTCGAAACCCACGACCCAAGTACCAACGGGTTGATCAACCAGTTCAAGAAATGGAGTTTATAGGTGAGTAGCTAATGCAATTGTTTAGAATTGGGGTCTCTATGAGTGAATACAATTCTGCCGTTTTGATAGAGGCAATTCTCTAATGTTTAATGCACTTTCAGAAGCTCAGAATGTGTGTTCGTAAAGTCCCTTTGGACTAGCAGACTGGGCCCAACCATATGCTTGTGTAAGGTCCAGTCTGCTCGTGTAGAGCCCAGTCTGCTTGTGCAATCGGGCTCGGTCGTTCATGCAACTTCCATGTGTCTACTCTCTAAATTTACAGTTTGCTTATGCAAGTTGGTGTCGTTTATGGCTGTCTTTGATTATGTCTTACATCTCAACCATACGATGGTTAATTACAAAGCTCAACTAGGCAATTGTAGATGTGGACAGTGTTGTCGCTTTAGCTTATGCACTTGCAGTAGTCAAAGTTTTAGGTCAATTCTTTTACCGTATGAAAATAGTCAATTCTGTCCATATAACTTAGCTCAAGCCATTCCTTTCGAAATGTACCCCCTAAATCACTCATTATATGCTATTTCTTATATCGATTGCCCTGACAATGACCCCCTCCCATTTCACCTCCTCTCATTTGGGTCACAGTGCCCCCAGAAATTCTCATCTCAATCTCGCATTTACCTCATCGCAATGGGCAAAAGAGCTAAAACCAATAACGGCACCTACACCGTGGACCCCCATGCAGAACCCATAGACATAGCGCATGAACACGAAGCGCTCGAGGAGCTCGATAACCCCTTGAGAGTCATCTGTGTGCTAAACTCGCCCGACGTGCCGGACGGCGATCTTCAAGAAAGATTAATGGATTATGTTCAAACCATGGAGGAAGTGGACGGATTTTTCGACAAATTCGACGAAAAGGTGGCCATACCCAACGAAGGACACATAAAGTACGAGGTGGGTAGCGACGGAATGGTGGTTATCATCGTCGATAGCGCCTCGCTCCGAGACACCACCTTAAAATTCATCGATGACTATAACGAAAACCTCATTCAAAACTCGTAAATACAGTATAGCGGAATGTATATCGTAGAAACCCAATGGGGGCATTACCGGAGGAACTGTTGGATCAACGGGCACTCCTTCATATTGTAAGATAAGCTGTGGGGTAGAAATAGACACCGTTGCAGCCACAATAGGTCCTGTACGAGGGCTCGGGATTTGGTATACCCAGGCCCTATATAAATAGGCTGGACCTACAAACCGCCATACAAAAATGAACGCCCAAGTTGTTGATGGTGTTTATACGCCAATTGTGACTTTCTACAAGAAAGACGGAACCTTAGACCTCGATACCCAGGTGAGACATGCACAATTCTTGCAGAAAAACGGGATTCAAGGTTTGGTGGTGCTTGGATCCACAGGCGAAAATGCCCTTTTGACCCGTCAAGAGAAAATCACCTTGATTCTGACGTTACACCAGAAAGTGCCGGGGTTCGAGCTCATTGCAGGAGTTCAGGAATTCAATTCCACTGAGTGCATTGAGACCATTGCCGCTTTTAAGAAAGCCGGGGCATCCAAAGCCATGGTGCTCCCCAGCTTCTACTATGGGCCTGATACGCCGCAGCAGGGGCTCATTGATTGGTACACCGAGGTAGCCAATGGCAGCGAATTGCCCATTCTCTTGTACATTTATCCTGGGGTCAGTAATGGGCTTCAAACGGTGCCAGAAACGGTGAGAGAGCTTGCAAAACACCCCAAAATCATCGGGTGCAAGTGCTCCCATGGCGACGTACATCAGTACACTCGCATAGGCTTAGATAAGGCGGTTGCCGAAAATCAGTTCAAGCTATTGTCCGGGCAGGGCCAACTCTTATTGCCGCTATTTGCGATCAACGGCAAAGGTGTAATCGATGCACTTTCGGGGTGCTTCCCCAAACTTTTCGTGAAGCTCTTTCAGTACGTGAGCAACGGGCAGTACCACGAGGCCCGGGACTTGCAGTTTGTGGCTTCTGAGGCAGAGGTTTTGGCGCTGGAAGGAGGATTGTTGGCGATCAAAAGGGCCATCAAGATGCATTTGGGGTTTGGGGAGACCATCGCCGGAAGAATGCCTTTGAACCATGCTATTTCCGATGAGAAGTGGGCCAAATACGAGCCATTGTACGCAATGATTAAAAAGATCGAAGACAGTTTGTAGTTAATGTAAAAACCTCGTATTTGACGTGTGGAGAAGACGGTTTTGGCTGAAAATACACTCGTATCGTCAGAGATCTGCTGTCAGCACCACTTTATCCTCGTTGATCTGCGTGCATGTCGGAGATTATTCACACCCACCTGCACTTTGTCTCGAATAGGCAATTTAGTTTTTTGCTAACGCTTCAACAGGCCCTTCAACGGCGCCTTTTTGGGCCTCTTTCGTCACTACGATGCCAACAATCATACACACGGACAATTGTGCAATTTTCACCGTTATCTCTGTTCATTCCGACCGAATTCGGAGCTGTAGGTATGTTCTGTCAAACGCTACCTATTGTGTACCCCACACTCGTTTACGCGCTGTACCCCAGATATTGTGGAGGGACACTGCATAATGCACCAACTGGGGCTGCACGATGTTTGCAGCCATTATTTCCAAAAATCCATAAATACCCCCAGGTCCACCTTGTTTTGGCATTGCTGTCGCCATGGAAAGATTGTTAACGTTCTTCAAGATCTCGATGGATGACAATTCCGCCGTGCCTGCACCCAAACAGGTGTACAACTGGCGGATCTTCTTTCTTGCCATATCTGCTGCTACAGGAAGTGCCATGTACGGCTATGATTCTGGGTTCATTGGCGGAACCATATCCTTGCCTTCGTTTCAGGCTAAATACGGCTTAGACACCGCGGTGGGCGATAAGTTGGCTAGTTTGAAGTCCAACATCGTGTCCACCTTCCAAGCAGGTTCATTTTTCGGTGTGTTTTTTGCCTATTTCATCAGTGAACGGTTTGGAAGGAGAAAGACCATTCTTTTGTTTGCACTTGTCTTCTTGGTGGGGGTGGTGCTTCAGGTGGCTGCCGACGGAAGACTTAGCATGATATACGCTGGAAGGGCCATCACCGGTTTGAGTGTGGGCACCATGTCTATGATTGTTCCGTTGTACAACTCTGAATACGCCCCACCTGCTATCAGAGGGCTTGTGGTGGGTCTTTATGAAATCGTTTACCAGGTGTGTCTCGTTATCGCCTTTTGGTTGAATTACGGGCTTAAGCTCCACCAACCGGCTGATCTGGACCGTCAATTCATCATTCCTTTTGCGTTGCAGTTCATTTTTGGCGGGCTTTGTTTAATTGCCATGTTTTTCCAGCCAGAGTCGTACAGATGGTTGCTTAAAAAGGGCAAAATGGAACACGCCCGGAAAAATTTGTGTAAAATTAGAAACTTGCCTACCAACCATCCTTACATTGAATTTGAGATACAACAGGTGATCGAGCAGATCGAGGAAGAAAACAAGCTTACTCAAGTGGAGGAATTGAAGCAGTCTTCATCTCCCATCAAAAGAAGTGGCGTCTACATCAAGGCCAGGGAATTGACCAAAAAGGGTATCCGTTACAGAGTTCTTCTAGGCATGAGCATCATGCTTCTTCAAAATTTATCTGGTATAAATGCTTTGAATTATTACAGTCCCAGCATCTTCCAATCGGTGGGTGTGTCAGGAAACGATATCGATTTGTTGGCCACAGGGGTGTTTGGCTTGGCCAAGGCCATCTCCAACATTGTGGGTATTATATGGGTGATTGACAGGTTTGGAAGACGGTTCCCGGTCATGGTGGGAGCCGGCTTAACGGCCTTTGTGACGTTCTACTTGGCCATATACTCCCAGGTTTCGAATTCGTTTGATCACATTTCGGACCCCGTCACTAGCATGGACCCGGGTGCCAAAGCGGCCATGGCTATGGTGTATTTGTATGCCATTTTCTACGCCATGAGTTGGAACCTTATTCCATTTGTGTACTGTTCGGAAATCTTCCCTATTGGTATCAGAAGTTTGGCCATGACTTTGTGTGTGTCGATGCAATGGCTAGCTCAGTTTATGGTGGTATATTCGTTACCTTACATGATGAACAGCATCAAGTATGGGGCATTCTACTTTTTTGCTTCGTGGTTGGTGATTTCCATTGTTTTTGTCTACTTTTTGTTGCCTGAAACCAAGGGATTATCATTGGAGAACATGGACATCATGTTCAACATCTCTGGGACCGCCGTTCATAAAAGGAAGAAGACGGACGAGATCATTGCTTTGAGGAGAAAGGAGATCATGTTGGACATGGAGGGCAAAGCCGTTGTCGTTGAGGTTGAAGACCAGGAACTGATTGAAAAGGATAGCGATGCCGAAGTGTAGATGCGCTTTTGAGCTCAGCGTGGGTCTGAGCTTGGATAGAGTTCGTAGATTTGCTCGTAGGCCTGTGGGCTCGTAGGTTCGTAGACTTCAGTGCTTAGCTGTGTAGCTTAATTTACGCCTTGTGGGAGTTTTCTGTGTGAGTTTTCCGGCCTGACTGTGACAAAACTCGATGGTTCTACGGAAAATGGTCTCAATTTTCACTTGCTTGACCTCTTCTTATTTAATCGCTTATTTTGATTACAATACACTTTCCTCCTTCTTTTTACGAAATCACCAAACGAAAAACAATTACCATATGTGCTCAAAAATAAGTTCCCTTATAATCACATAGAATTGCAATTGACCCCTGAAAATTTACAATTCTGCTCAAAACGTTTACTCGTACTACATACTAAAATATGAAATCAAACCAATACCTAAAAGCCATTTTACATCTCTCCCTTATTTCCACCTAATATTACAAAGCGGTAATTTCGCACCTCAAAATATCTCACTTAAAATCATGGAAGACTGGAGGAGAATAGACATTGATGCGTACGAAACCGACGCCTTTCTCACTAAAGAAGAACTCGTACCTACCATAGAATCCCACGTGGATGAGTCTGTGGCTCAATCGGTGATTGCTGACGGTAAAAACAAACTCACCAAGGGACAATTTTTGGAGGCACTTCAAGTGGGCTTGGATAACGTTCCTTATTTGTTGAGTGACGCCACCAAAAATGCCTATAATGAGTTCATTTTCGAAGTTTTGTTGTCCATCAAAACAAACAACTCCGACATTTCGCCGTTTGTGAAGCAATTAACCCCGGTGCAACAAGACGTCTTGATCAAGTATCTTTATAAAATTATGAGTACTAGTTATGGCTCCAAACAAGGAGGTGTGATGTTGACCTGGTTTGAAAAGACCATCGACGTGACTGGTTTGGGCCCTATTATCAGATACATGAGTGACAGAAGAACCGTTTGAGCTGGCGATTGGAAAAAAGCGGCTGAAAAGTTGCTAAAAAGGATCAAACCGCTGTTTTCAGCTCCCCTATGACCTAGAAAAAACGCAGAAAATCTTATGGAATTTGAAAAGAGTGGTGGAGGGCTAGATTGGGCTAAAGACGCAGATGACAGCCCATTTGGGAAGTGTATTGACGATGGGAGAGAATGCGGATGTTTCGTAGCTGGCCATCATTAAACCTCTGGCTATGTACAGGCCTGAAGTCCATCAAAGGTGTATAGTAATAAATGAAACGAAAAAACTGGAAAATCAATGGATTCGTGTAATCATCGACAGAATTAATGATTACATTAACTCCGATATAAAAATAGCCTCTTTAGGCCTTCAAACGCCATTCAAGAACGATTTTTCGGTGTAAGTCCCCCACTGTAGTGCCCCACCAACAATTGCGTTCTAACGTATATTCTTGCTAGTGTGGCGGCTTTATACACTCTTATGGGTTTCGGATAAATTATTATGAACCCTACACACGCAAAACTAAGCCGAGTTTTCCCCGAAAATTGTGGACCGTTTCTCTGTATCCTCCTGCATCCATTCATCAACATCAGCAGCACCCTTTTTGCCCTACACCATTCCACCAGCCCAACGCATCAATTCTCTCCTATCCACTAAGTTGGTTGTGGGGCCTGAAAAAATCTCGGAATCTGGGGTTCTGCAGCGCACGACCTCGTTGACCTTATGCAGGAAATAGATTCACTATAAAGATCTGGCAATTTCTCCTCCATTCATCAATTTTACGCAAATATGTCAGTTAAATTAAACACAGGTGCTTCAATGCCATTAACCGGTTTCGGTGTCTGGAAGGTCGACAAGGATACTTGTGCCGAAACCGTCTACAACGCCATCAAAGTTGGATACAGACTCTTCGACTGTGCTCAAGATTACGGTAACTGTATTCAAGTCGGTAACGGTTTGAAAAAAGCCTTTGACGACGGTTTGGTTAAAAGAGAAGATTTGTTCATCACCTCCAAATTGTGGAATACCTACCACGAAACCCACATTGTTGAAGAGTCTTTGAACAGAATCTTGAAAGAAATGCAATTGGAATACTTGGACTTGTTCTTGATGCACTTCCCAATTGCTTTCAAGTTCATTCCTTTCGAAAAGAAATACCCTGCTGAATTGGGTATTTCCTCCACCTTGGAATTGGGCGACACCCCATTGATTGACACCTGGAGAGTCATGGAAAAGGTCTACAAAGAAGGTAAGAGGGTTAAAGCCATTGGTATTTCCAACTTCAACGGTGGTCTTATCATGGATTTGTTGAGACAAGCTGAAGTCACCCCAGCTGTATTGCAAATTGAACACCACCCATACTTGCAACAAAAGCAATTGGTCAACTACGTCAAAAAGAAAGGAATTGCCATCACTGCCTACTCCTCTTTCGGTGGTGCCAGTTACGTTGAATTGGACAACCCAGCTGCCAAGAGCTCTCCATCTTTGTTGACCCACGAAACAATCACCGAAATTGCTAAGAAACACTCCAAGACTCCTGCACAAGTGTTGTTGAGATGGTCAACCCAAAGAGACATTGCTGTCATTCCAAAATCAAACAACGCTAATAGATTAAAAGAGAACTTAGAGTTCAATGACTTCGAATTAGCTGAAGAAGACTTCAAGGCTATTGAAGAATTGGAAAGAAACTTGAGATTCAACGATCCAAAAGACTGGGATCCTGAACAAGTGTGTATTTTCTAGAGTAGTCGATTTATATAGAATAATACAAACTTTTCAATAACCACATTTGCGGATTATCTAGACGCCCCGCATTTTTCCGAACCAATACCCCACTACGTTGATTTGCGCTCCTAATGCAGTAACCGAAAAACATACCCGGTGTTGCATTGGGTGTGATGTAACGTGCCATTGAGAGAAATGTTTGCACGATGGCTTTGAAGTGGGCTTGACAGGTTTACAATGGGGCTAACCTTAAGCAAATAAAAGTGGAAAAGATGGAATAGAAATATTTTTCCAAAGGCTGGATACAGATTTTTTAAGTCCAAATTTTACTAAATTTAAGCTTTTACATCATTTTTTGTATATTCAATGTAGATTCGGGCATAGTTAAGAGCACTTCGTATAGGAAACGTAACTTCGGGCTGACTCAGACGAAATCATTTACTCAATCTAATTTCGATTTGAATTAATCAGATTTTGACCCAGAACAGGCGAATACGTAAAGTTAGTTCAAAATTCGACCCAAATCAGGCAAGTCCCTGTAGAACCCAATTGCCCCATACGTCTACCTAAAGTGACTCCAAAACCGTGTCTCTACCCAAGTTTAATAATTTCAATCTACTCATGAAATCATCTCTGTTGGTGTACGCACCACATAATCTTCTTTTGCCTGTGAATTCGGTTCTAGAGTGGAAGCATCTCCAATTGTCGAAAATCAAACACTGTCCAGGCTTCAATTGGTAGAAAAATTCGTTTTCTGGGTCACTGATGATCAGATACCAATGTTTGATCGCTTTGTAGAACTTAGGAACGTCCGCTGGGTTTTCCCAGTTGTCCATGGTGGACCTGTCGCTTTGGTTCCAACGAACCTGAAGCAATTGGCCTTGGTTGTCCAATTTAAATACCGGCTGTGGAATATCGGGCTGAATGCACACCTTTTCTTCACCTGCAGAATGAGCAGGAACGGGCACTTTGCAGAGCATCCCGTAACTTTCTGGGTGTTTTTCCTTCAAAATCTGTGCACATCTGAAGGCATCGACCAACGACGTGGTTCCACCTTCACCGTCATGGTACAACAAATGGAACAATTGCAAACCTGGGGTGTCGTTCCAGTAGGTACCATCGGTATGAGAAGAAATGTCAATGTTGGTGTAGGCGGTGTCGTTTTTGGACAAATCGCTGGTAAAGTCCCAGAACCCCCCGTAATGGGTAGGACGAATGTACATCAATTTTTCACAGAGCTTTTCGGTGTCTTCGGGGGTCACCGGGACGTTGTCGATCAAACAGAAGCCGTGTTTCCAAATTTTCAAGCACCAATCCTTGATAGCGTCTTCATGGTCATCGTCGCATGCCATCACCTCGTTGAAATCAACCGTGGGCAAATTGTCCTTGATGTCTTTTACTTGCCAGTACAGCTGTTGCAAGACTGTGCTCTGACTTTTCACTTTTTCTTTCACCAAAACCGGGTTATAGGAGTGCAAATAGAGCCATTGCGCCCCATATACACTTTTGTGGTCGTCCTGGTCCCATACCACCTCTAAGCCGTCGGCGGTGCTCGACACTTTGCTCGGCTTTATGTCATCATTGATGGAAGCGGAATTCAAAAGCCTTTGTTTGGTGATGGAATAGTAGCATTGTTCGCATCTACAATTGTCCCTCAACCACACATTGTGGAACATCGACCTGTTCCCGTCTTCCCAGCACACACAAACCTCCAAATCCTTGGCTGCACAATTCTTAATGCTCATAGTTGAATACCTCGAAATGAAAAATTCCGCTCGCCAAATCTGGGGAATGAAGGGTTTGGTCGTGCACGCGCATTAATATCGCACCACGCAACTGTAACTTTAGGGTGAGCATTTCTTATGGAACTGATCCAAGAACCCCAACACGATTGGGTATCTATGGATATCGGCAAGTTTGGAAAGTCTTTCTATAGCAATGATGATAGTCCATTGCTGGAGCAAATCAAGAGCTTGAAAATCAAGACTTTGGGGGAGTATATTGCGAGTGGAAAACGGGAAGATCTAATCGAGTACGCCAGATCCACCGGTGGTTTGATAAACAATGGTTTAAGGTCGAACGTGTGGCCTATTTTTTTGAATGTAAAGACAAACAATGGAAATGGTGCTGTTTTGGCGGATGCCCTGTCGTTTTTGGACGACTTGCAGCTCCTTGATGGTGAAACACATAAAGACGAAGACCAGGTCAAATTGGATATCAGGCGGTCTTTTACAATATTGAACCACATAAGGGAGTCCTTGGATGAGAAGGAAGATGATTCAGACTTTGATTTGACTCATAATCTGGATACCAAGCCATATACGGACAAAGAAGTCGAATACCTAAAGAAGAACTTGTATTCGATCATTGTGAAGCTTTTGAGAAAATATCCATGTCTCCATTATTACCAGGGATTCCACGATATTGCAAGTATAATCTTGTTGGTGGGATTTGATCAAAAAACATGTACTATCAATGAGCCTGCATGTTTTGGTATTTTAGAAAAATTGGCATTGAATCACCTCCGTGACTTTATGATCTCAGATATAAATCTTTCCATCAACCATTTGAAGCTCATACCCACCTTATTGGAAATTATAGACTTCAAGTTCTTCAAATTGGTTAAAGGGTGCAGCAATTCTTATATCGCTACCAATGGATCCTATTATGATTATTCGTTCCATCAGGCCTTATCATCAATATTGACCATGTTCAGCCACGATATTGATAACATCGAACACCTTTTGAATATGTGGGATTTTATTTTGAGCTATGACTCAGTAATCATCACCATTTATATTTATGTGGCCACGCTAATTTTCAGAAAAGATGACATAATAGCCGAATTGAAGATAGATTTGGACAAAAAATACAAGGCCGACAAAGATGTCTTGCACACTCTTTTGTCACCCGCCTATTTATTCCATGGATTGTCAGAACCTGATTACATCAAAATCTTGAATGCAGCCAAACGTTATTACGAGACTTATCCAATAGATAAACTCAGTAACTCCTCCTTTACATATGACATTTGGTTCTGTGAGTACAATCAACACTCAGTGTTATTTAAGCCTGTGGAGTCTGATCCCGCCAAAGTAGCCGAACTTGTGGCTGTTCAGGACGAAGAAATGATTAAACTCATGGATCATCAGCTTGCAATGGAAAGGCCAATCTATGAGTCAATTGATGACATGACAACCGACATCGAAGAATCCACAAACTCTCTCTCTTCTTCGATTTCCTCGCTTCAGTCTTCCACAGCATCACTAAATGCAAAAATACTAAAGTCGTCATCGGTATATTTCAGAAAGCTCCTTTTTTCAGAGAAGAATAATGAGACGTCTCCTGTACGTAGGAACAAGAAGCTCTCAATAAGCACGTTATACAAGATCAGTTTAACCGTGGGTTTCTTAGGATGCCTTTTGCACGTTATTTTGGTGAAGAATAATAGCGGAATCGGTCATCTTGGCTCCAGAATTACAAGTGAGGATTTTATAGGTAAGGTGGGATTGGGCAATTTGCGTAATGTATTATATAGATGGGCTGGTGCCTAGTGTTTTAATTAATAAATATTTATTGGTAGGGTTTAATATGGTGTTTTTGGAAAATTGTCGAAATCATGAATTTGGAAAAATTAGAAAATAATTCAAGAGTAAGATGTCAAAGTCAATATGCTAACTTCAGATAAAACACCAAAGCACAAATATTAATGTATATTACAAACCACCCATATCAAAGTCTATTTCATAGGTAATAACCAGGTCCGTATAATTAGATTGTCCCCAACCCCTGTTACCACTAGCACTGACCAAGAAACGACCTGAATCATCAACAAAAAGGCTACTCAACACACCCCCCTGGTGGCCCGGAACAATCAAAAATGGCGTTGCTTGTACCTTTTTGCTGCTTTCTGCAACATTTGTAGGGTTTTCAGCGTTATATAATGACAAGTTGTACAATCTAATGTTATCAGCAGAACCACACAACAAGTAATTGTTATTAGGCATCGTGGATATTGCAGTGACGGGTCCTGAAATCTTAGGGAATTGAAGACATTTCAGAACATTAGGAACGTACGTTCCTGTTGATTTGGTGGATTTCTTGTGGGGCATTTTTAACGAGATTTCATCTACTGTGCTATTTCTTCTTCCAACATAAATGTACTCACCACAATTGGACCAGGTGGAACTCATATTCCACGGAGGAGTGCCTTGAGGTACACCTAATTTGATCACAGGACTGGTACCGGTACGTACATCCCAAATATTCACAGTACCGTCCGAATTGGAGCTCATGAAAATTTGATCGTTGGAATACGTTTTGGTGGTGGAAGTTGGTTTGCTTTGTCTCTTAATTTCAGGTTTTTTTGTTTCGTCGTTTTCTTCGTCGCTTCCAAAAAGCAGCCCCATGTCGTCGTCCTCTTCGTTCTCGTCGTAATTGATCGAGAAATCATTCAAACCCATCGGCCTGTATTGAAGGGTGGCGATTTGACCCGATATACCTTTGTATAGTTCGATACACTTACCAGTGTTAAGATCCCATCGACGAATGGTTTTATCCCATGAACCAGAGAGAAACTTATCTTGTTCGGAGTTCAATTTCAATGCTGAAACGGCGTCGTTGTGCCCGTTCAGAAGCAGGTGTTGTTGAGTTTTGCTTCCATGACGGAAATAATGATGTAGCACACCTTCGTTGTAACGCATGGTGTATAATGAAATACCCCCATTGATCACCCCCGAAAGACACCAATATCCATTTCTTTGTATCTCCAATGCATACACAGGACTTACACGAGGATCATATGTGGCGGCTCCACTAACAAAGTCGCTTGGCTTAATTTTTGGATTGGCTTTCATGAGTTCATCTTTGGAGTACGGCTGCTCATTCTCCCAAAAAGAACCCAAAACACCAGCATTGACGATGGAATCGACAAGATTGTGTCTCTGTGCCATTGTGAGCGGCGATTTTCCCTGTATGGACGATATAAAGTCGTACTTCCGTATAAACCCATCTTCACCACCGGTGATGATCCACTTGGGGCCGTCAGAAAATGCCATTGCATGGCATTGGGAAGAGTATGGAATGGCCATTTTCGGTATTATATCAAAATTCGTAGCCGCACGTGCTTTCTCTATGACTTTTTGTCTAAACGGCACGTTTGAAGAGGTATCTTGGCTGTCATCGTGGTTTGGTGATACCGATTGTTTGGCGTCTTCGTACTTGGACTCGTTTTTTTCGCCGTCTTTGTCGTTGTTGGGATTGTCTTCGCCTGTTTCATCCTCATTGTATTCGTTGTCGTCATCGTCTTCGTCGTCCATGTTGTCGTCGTCGTCATCGTCGCCGTTTTCATCATCTTCATCATTATCGGAATTCTCATCATTGTCATCGTTTTCGCCGTTATCGTCATCATCGGCATTTTCCTCGAGATCTCCGTTATCGTCGTTGTCTACATCCATGGGGTAAGATTGTTCGTCGTCATCGTCTTCGTTTTCGTCAGGAACGTTGAATAAGTCGTCTTCCATGGTTGTGGTAAGTTGGATGTAGTGCGAGGTGCGATGCGAATAGGGCGAGGATTTGGAGGGCTCCGCAGTGCGTGGTACGCAAATGGCCCTAGATGGGGCGAGCATGGACCTACGCTGGGAATACACCTAAAGTACACTGAGGAAGCCCCAAAAGGCCAGCGTTTATGCCAACGCTAGCTGCAATTAATGCCGTTTGTTATTGTTATGATTGTTTGTTCAAATAAAAAGAGATGAAGAAACGAAAAGAGAAAAACCAAAGCCAAATGCAAAATCATTTAACCTTTTACACTGCTGTATTTATCAAGTATATTGAACGCTACATTTATTCGTAGATCCAGGAGAACATGGCGTGTTTGTATTCAACCAATTCTTCCTTTTTGAACCACAAGTCGATTTCCTTCTTGGCGGATTCAACACTGTCAGAACCGTGACAAACGTTTCTACCCATGTCAATGGCGAAGTCAGCTCTGATGGTACCTGGAGCAGAGGCCAATGGGTTGGTAGCACCTAAGATGGCTCTACCTTGCTTGACAACGTCTTTACCTTCCCAGACAGTAGCTAAGACTGGACCGGACAACATGTAAGACAACAAGGATGGGAAGAAAGGTTTGGATTGTAAGTCGTCGTAGTGAGTTCTTAACAATTGTTCGGTTGGTTGAACTAATTTGATACCGACCAATTTGAAACCTCTGTTTTCGAATCTACCTAAGATAGAAGAGATCAATCCTCTTTGGACACCATCTGGTTTAATAGCAATAAAAGTTCTTTCGTCAGACATATTTGTTGAATACTTGTCGAATCAAAATTTGAGGTTAAATAAAAATTTTTCACTTTGGTTGCCGCACGACACGTGGATATTGACTACCTAATTGGGCGGCTGCTAAGGAAACTGGGGTGGCTGTTGGAGGTGGTATTGGAGGGATTTCTGGTGGTTCTGGAGGTATCAATGGGTGGAGGGTGCTTATAATAACAATGTTTTTTTTTTTTTTTTTGAATTTTTGGGGCTTGTTTTGGCATGGTTTTTGTCGCTGTTGGCAATCGTTCATTCTTCTGTTTCAGGAACACTGTTTTCGTTAGTTTGTGGAGCTGTTCCGCTAAAATCTCTAATAGCCATATAAGCAGCCAACCCCCATGGCCCCATGTCTTGCAATGATTCGTCGTCATCAGAGATCTCATAGAAATAACGTTCGACATTTTGGTCCACAGTAGCCAAAAACCCCACGTCCCGTGCAATTCTTGGTAAATTCAGAGACTCAATGTGTCTGATATGAAAAGTCAAGTCACTTAAGTCAGTTAGTTCGGAGTCATCGGAGTCATATTGGTAAGAATTGAACCCTTCATTGACGTTGAAACTTTGTGCTTGTGAAACAGGGGCGTGAATCGGCACCTCTTCCTCGAAAGCAGCATCAATGAGCGAACCTCTTGGACTAAAAATAATGTTAGGGTGAGAGGCATGAGGAATTGATTCTTCGATTTTTCTTATAGCTGGGAAGATGAAATCAAAATCATCGTTTTCAAGGGAAACGTATCGATCTAGCAAACTTCTTCGACGGCGACTAACGGGTAAAAACTGGAGATGAACATTTTGCTCTTCATCATCTCCACCAGTAGTGGCCAAAGCATACATTGAAGAAGTATCTTCATCTGAAAAGTTGGAATTCTCCGCCAATTCCATGGCTTGGGCCGCCAGAATAGCATGACGAAGCAAATCAAAGTCTTTGTCCCCAATTTGGACAGGAGCAAGTGAATTTTGCAAGGAAACAGAAGCGGAATTGATCCAACGAGATATCTCGTTTGGCGTCTGTAAGTCAGCATTGGTATTACGTTCTTGTTTGTTTCTATTCAGATGTCCGAAAAAACTCATTGAATACTAAGAGAAAAATTATCACAAGCTTTAAATCAACAATTTTACATTTCAAGCATAAAGTATGCTACCAAACTAGCATAGTAGCAAACCCCTGGTCTTTTTTTGGTATGGCTGCAAAATTTAGGTGTGCGGGTGCGATTTGGGTGATTTTTGTTCTGCGCGTATAAACACATTAAAAATGCAAATGCAAACAGAAGTCATTCCCGAACCTTTGGCAGAGGCCACTGTCAGGGCCAACATTGCAGACAACACACAGACGGACGAGAAGAACCTCAAGCGTGGTGCCAGCACGCCCTTTACGCCGTCCACAAAGCAGAACGCAATCAGAAGAAAAGTCGACCCTACTCCAAACTTCTTAACGTTCGATACGTCTGAGGATATGGAGCTTGAATACCAGAATTGGCTACTCAAAGAAAACATGAAGCACAATGAAGAGCTCAGAGAGTTTCGGGATTTGGAAAAGAAGTTCGGGGCTTGAAAATCAGCACATAATCGATAGAAGTAGAAACAAAGCCAGACTTTTATCATGTACATTATCTATTAATATATTGCATTAGGGGTAACATCAAACATTCAGCTTCGGGTGCTACGGAAATATTGGGTGATTTTGTCATCGCCACCATCGAAAAAGCTCCCATCTCTCTTATTTACCCAATCGTTGTGTTTCAGCTTCATTTTCTCTTTGTGGTCCTCTCTGGTCCCTCTTTCGCTCAAATCCTTCTGCAACCAATACAAAGCCAACGGATGAAACGAACGAGTGTAGGGGATGTTGAAGGTATCGCCCACAGAAAGCTCCAGGTGGCTGTCAGTAAAATTTACCTTGTTCATGTCGACGTCGGTTTTGATGGCCCCATCCACTAAGTGAAGGAGCCTATCGCACCAATCGTTGGTGAGACCATCGTAGATATGTGTGGCATAGATGACACACAGGCCCCTTTCACGAGTTTCCCTTTTTAGGAACTTCAAAAGATTATCTCTTGCTACCACATCCAAATCCACGGTAACTTCGTCCAAAAGAAGAAGTTTCCAAGGTTTTAATAACCCAATGACTAATTGGACCCTACGCCTTTCCCCATCGGAGATCCGTGACATCATCCAATCGGGATCGATGTCCAAAAGGCTGATAAGCTCGTCTCTTCTTTCTGGAAAATTATCACCTCCAATTGAACTTATCAAGAGATTCACCGGTAAATCTCTTTTCACGATGGGATTGGATGCCCATTCGATTCCCAAATAGGTGATATAATTGTTGATATCGGAATTACGCTTTTCATTTCTATCAATGGAGAATTCAAACGGATCAAATCCTCCCAATTTCAATTGCCCTTTCTTGATGAGCGTCTTTCCCGCTAAAATACGCAATAATGTACTTTTACCTGCCCCGTTTGGACCAATGACAAGATTGGCAGTACCCCATGGAATTTGTATGGTGATATCCTCTATTCCGAAGCTGGTGGAGTTGGGGAACTTGTAGATCAAATGGTTGGTCTCTACTGCGAATGTCATGATGAAAAAGAATTCAAAGTGGAAGAGCGAGACTCCATAATTTATACATAAATATACAAAATTGACCCCAACTGCGTAAAGAAAGCTGTGGTACATTACGCTAGACCATAATAACCTAAATTAGACTTTTCAACTCAAAACAGAGTCTCTAATTGTTCGATAAGAATCTGTTGGAGTTTAACGTCTTTAAACTGCTGGATTATGTCCTTCAAACCATCAATAGGACCCAGCTTACGTAAGTAGCATTTGAATAAGCCGTAGTATTCGTAGAAAAGCCACTGCAAATCAGTGGTGGCTACCAATTCGGTGTCGTCACAATTTTCCGGAGTTATTTGTTGAATAGCCACCGTTTGCAATTCATCGAGATTGAGTTTTTCCTTAATGGAGTTAAGGTTCTGTATTATAAGCTCAAAAAGGGCAGTGAATTCCGCCGTCTTATCTTTCTTGCTTTGTAACACCTGTTCAATGGCCTCAAAGCAGGTCACATTGTCGATAACGTAATTAGAGTCGAGATCAAATGCCTTGTTGTAGAAAGGCACTGAATCCAAGACACCGGCCTCTATAAGGTAACTTAAAGTCAAAAATAAGAATTGGGGTTGGTATATCCAAATTCTGAATATAGCGTCTATGATATAATTTTGGATTTGATTGTGTTCCTCTTCTGAACCCATCAGTTCAGGGAACTTGAAGCTTTCAGAACTTCCTACGTAATCCGACTCACCCAATTTCTGATCAGCAAGCCATTTTATTTTAACCAAATCTCTGCTTAAAATGCTAATGACGGAAAAGATGGATCTGGAACCAATGTAGCAGTATGTTTGAAAGATCAAATTTATAATGAATTCCTTTTTGTTAATATTATCAGCAACAATCTCATTTTCTAATTCAGCTATGGTCTCGAAATACTCATTAAACGACTTACCGTTTTGCAATAAGAATTTGTAGATTTTGTCACAATTATGGTGGAAAGGTAATTTATCGTTGACAAATACAAAGAAAAGCTCGTCGGTAGGAGAAATGTTTAATTTGTCGGCCAAGTATTCCTTTCTTTCATATTGCAATTTGGCTATGAGTTCCTT
Source organism: Yamadazyma endophytica (assembly GCA_030571075.1). NCBI lineage: Eukaryota > Fungi > Ascomycota > Pichiomycetes > Serinales > Debaryomycetaceae > Yamadazyma > Yamadazyma endophytica. Next base: position 1,460,318 of record JAJLXA010000003.1, read on the forward strand.
GACTTCTGGATTATTACCGTAGATGTTAGCATCATAATTAATGATAAATTTAGAATCGTTTTTGATCACTTTCGTGTCGAGGTATTTGGAGAATTCCTCGATATCGTTCATCTCTCCGTCAACAAAACTTTCCTTAATTCTCTTTTTGTTGGAGAGCTTCAATTCCTTCAAAATCAAGTTCTTGATAAAGTTCTTTTTGGGATGGTAGTTGGAGTTTCTTAACAATTGTGAATCTTCAACCCATTCGTCCCATTTCCAAGAAAATTCAAAGTTAGAGATTTGAATTGTCATCCAATCCATGTATTTGATCTTTGTTTCAAAGTCCATACTTTCCAAGTTTTTGTAGAAGAAACGAATAGCCCTACCAAAAACAGGAGCAATAGATTCTGGACTCTCTTTACAGCACGAAATCAACACTGTGTAATAATAAATGGTCAAATCAGGCAGAGGTAATTGGAAAATCATCGACAAAATACTTTCAATCGTCACATCTTCAATTTTCCAAGTCGACAAGGGTGGTATGTTTTCGCAGGCAAGATTGTCTTTGTTGATTTCCAGTAATTTGTCCAAGGCAGTACCTGGTGGACTGAATAAGTCCTTGTTGAAATATAAATCGAGAATGGACAATTGAATGGATGCTTCAGTTTTATTGAATGAAAGATTGGTCAAAATATCGAAACACAAATCTCTAAAAAATAAACCGGTGTAGGATTTAATGGAGGGAACAGTTTCAAAATCTGACGTTTGTGAATAAATCTCGAAAACGCCTCTTGAAACATCGTACCAAAGCTTATCAGTCTTAGCCCCCTTAGGGATGTATTCTGTAATCTTTTCTTTTGGGATTGAAATGGAAGGCAATATGTGTTTCACAAGGGTGTTGGAGATTTGGTTCTTTTCTAAACTTTCTTTAATAATAGGTTCTATCAATTCATCGTAGTTGATGAAAAGTGTCTTCACCTTTTCGAAGCTACTAGCTTGTAAATCCAACAAGGCTGGCAATATGCACTCCACAAGATACTGTGGTTGGTATGGAGTGGAGGTGTTGCCTAGTTTGTCGTCGAAATTGTAATATAAAGAAGTAGGTTTGGTAACATCCACATTGAATGTTTTAGCCAACTCAATCAACTCGTTGATTTTGGACACCATTTCTTCGTTAGCGTTGTAGCTCAACAAATATGGGACAGTTACAAGAACGTTGTAGTACAACTCTTGTGCAATTCCCGATCTTTTATCACCAGCAGAGGCTTGCAATTCAATAGCCAAGTTCAAAAGCTGTTCCAAGATTTTTACCACACCAAAATCCTCGATTATAGGGCTCAAACAAGCCAAAAACTTCAATATGGACTTGACGTTGTTGAAATTGTCGGGGAATTGAGCGTCCACTTCGAGGTTGATGTAGGTTTGAATTTTCATATGGAAGAATTCCACCACGTATTTGGGGACAAGAAAGTTTTTGGAGTTACAAATCATCACAAGAGCACTCAAAGCACTAATTTTTTGTGGTTGTTCAACGATCAAGGCATGGAGGGTCTTCAACACGGAGTTTCTTAACTTGTCGATTTTTTCAAACTCGACCACAATAGGGTTTGAAATGTACGATATGTCGTCAATTTGACGCATCAAGTTGGCGTTCTCACCCAAACGACGGAGGTCTTTGCACACATTGGTGACAAGCTCATCCACTGGGTCGGCACGGGCTCTTTTGGAGTCGTGTTCGACGTCCTCCTCTCTTGGTCTCTTTAAGTCCATGTTGAAAAATTTCGCGGTGCTGGTTTGGAGAGAAAAGGCGTGGGCTGGGTCGACAAACTGGTCGAATGGTGCCAGCCGTGCGAAATTTGGCACCGCGACCGGCGCGAAGCACTGTCTTTTGGCACCATCTACAATCCAACCATTATGTACATTCTTGATGGAGCTTTAGGCACAGAATTGGCGAAGGTTACAATGCTAGACCCAGAAATATGGTCAGCAAAAGTACTTTTAGAGTCTCCAAAAATTATAGAGGATCTATATAGGCAGTATATCGGCGCTGGCAGTCAGTTTATAACCACGGCAACGTACCAGATCTCATATAGTGTGCTAGAGAAAAGGTATAAAACCCAAGAAATAGTGCAAATATGGAGAAAATCTATAGATGTGGCCAAAGCCGCTATTAATGGCTCATATGAATCGACAGGGAGCTCATCAAAGCCCCAAACTCGCATCATAGGCAGCATAGGTCCATATGGAAGTTATATCAACGATGGATCAGAGTATACGGGAGTATACAATGTGAGCGAAGAACAACTCATAGATCATCACAAACCATTGGTGGACTTTTTCATAGCCCAGGATGACATTGATGTCATTGGATTCGAAACGGTGCCCAATATTGACGAAATAAAGGCCATTCTATCGTTCGAGATTTCAAAACCTTACTATATAAGCGTATGTATTAATGATTCGATGGATCTTCAACAAGTTGTTTGTCTTGTGAATAGCACAAAGTCCAATTTAGTGGCCCTAGGGATCAATTGTGTGGATTTTAATACCATTACAGGATATTTGGCCGAATTTAAACGTCTAGGACTCCACAAAAAATTGCTAGTGTATCCTAATTACGGATTCAAGCTCATCGAAGGTGAATACAAAGCATTTAGAGACGAAATTCAACTCAAAAAAAACGTCAAAGAATGGCTCCAGTATGATCTTTATGGCGTTGGGGGTTGCTGCAGTACTACGCCTAAGGATATATCTATTATAAGTCAGATTGTGGGCCTGTGCACAATATGAGACATCTAACAATGTTCTCTGCAAGAATTTAGCCATAAAGGGAAACACATAAGGCCGAGGAGGGCCTCTTAAACGGGTTAAAATGGCAATTCGGTGAGTTAGTAGCCCCGGAATTTCGATTGTGGCTAGTGTGAGAGGCTCGATAATTCCAGCCACCGGAATAAACGGTTAAAATGTCGTGTTGCCTAAAAGGGATCAGTTGCCGAGCTAGGTGTTTGAGATCGGAGTTTAAGCATTATACATTAATTATGAAGACATACGTTACGACCATATTAAATTCTTCATATAACAATTACTCTTTTGTTTAGACCGGCTAAAATCAAGTGTCACCATTCTAATAATACTTGTTTTTAAGCCAGGACTTGATCTGGAAAAGAGCCATGATCCAGGACATCAACAAGAACACGAGGCCTAAGCACACATTCAAGGTGAACATGGCGTCAAGACCTCTGTACTCTAAAGCCAATACTACTGGATCGCAACTTTCCATGAATATTGCACCGCCTGCCAACAAACAGAAACTGACGACTAATTCGGTGATAGGTTGACTAGGTTTGGTCAATTCGACGTCAGACGATTGTTTGGTAGGTAAAAGCAACATCAAAAGGTATGTGGCGAATCTAAACATGGCACCATATGCGAGAATACTACCCCATTGGGTATGAATTTTGGTTGATAACTCTGATGCTTGTTGATGAGATGACATTAAGATCCCAACCCAAAATATACACAAGAGAGGGAATGGATTGGGAGAAAATCCCGGTGAGGATTTCAAGACCGACTTGCTATTGGATTCGTCTTTTAATTTGGAATAATTGAACCTCCAATCGCTCAATTTCTTTTCCGCAAGCAAACCACAGGCCCCACAACCGATGAATATAAAGGCAATTGAAGCATGCTCAAGATCTTTGGCGGACCATTCGCCGCCAGGATTGGCCAAATGCTCTAAAAAGACATTGGTGGTACCATAGAAGAAAATAAGGAAACTCTCCAAGCCCTCCATGGTGACTAGTCCCAAGGGTTGGAACTTCTCCCAGCGGTTCAAGACCCTTTGGGTGTATATGAACTTGTAGTTCCAGGCCCAGCCCTTATTGACATAGGCACCGCAGTATCTGGCTAAAGAAAGAAGACCCAACATGAAAAATACACCACCTTTGATGAAATGAGCCAACAAATTGAATACTTTGTTTCCCTTCCCGAACAAACCAAACACGGCAACACCGGTGGGAACGTACACAAAGATGAATAAGAAATTAAACCAATTTAATAAATTAAAAATCACCACCGATGAGAATCCCAAAGTGGTAATAAATTTTGCAACCATTTTGTTTTTCAAAATTCTATTGACAAAACCCTTCAAGCTGTTGGGATCTGTTAGTTTCTTGAAATGCATGTTGACGTCGCTGCTGAATTGCTCGGGGTCCCTTTCGTTCAAATCAAACGAATTGGGTGATTGGTTACGTGACAAATCGTATAAAGTAATAGAAGGCGACGCAAACCCCAGGCCCTCATACTCGTCAGAGTCCACGGAGGTATAATCAGCCTGGGTCCTTAAATAACCCACCTTGAGCACCGCAAACACCAATTGGCCGATTATAGTGAACAAATAAATCACGTTGAATTTGGTGAATACATTGCCCGGGTACAAGTCAGGAATGGAATTGACAAAAATGCTGTAATTAAATAAACCTAGCACCGCCACACCACTGTTGATACCTAAGCCCAATAAGTACAAGTAGCTTTGGGGGTTCAAATTATTAATCACCATGAGCATCGGGGTTAAAAGGACCATCCACACAAATGTCGTGGTAAAGTAGGTCCAAAGGGCGGTTTTGTTGGAGCCGGCATAGTTTACGTAGTTTGTGGCATTGTAGCTTTCCCAGAAGAGCTTTTCCGCCGGCTCCAAGTGGGTCTCTAAGATGGGAAGACCGTGTTGGTGATGCATCACATGAGGTACCGGGGAAATCGAAGTGAGGCCAGCCGTTTGAGAAGGCGCTTTGGCCATTGGGGTGGGTGTGGGCACGTCCATGTCGTTGTTCATTTCCATGTCGTGGCCCTCATGGGCATAAACTGCTGCAAGCAATAACACAAGCGAAGTTAACTTCATTAATAATCAAAACCGGAGGAAAGCATCGATATTTATAGAAGGATGAAAGGTGTGCATACAGGCCCCTCAGCTGCGTAACTACAGGCACCAGCGCGCGACATGAGGATGCGACATACATGAGATGAGGTGTTTGAGACTTTGACGTGGCGGGAGACGACGGGCCCAACGGGGGCCTTGGAGACGGTGCTTGGTTCTACGGGTATTCTCGAAGGGTGGCCAATTGGACGAGAAATAGGTGGGTTTTTTGGGGGCGAAATTTAACGCCGTTGACACCAAAATTCCGTCCGTTACGGGTAGACCGGTCATAAGTCTCATCCGAACGCTTAGTTCCGGCGCTCGCAACCGGCGTAGTCACACTTAGTAAGCTTAAAACTCCTGCAAAAACGACGGACAGGGATGCGTAGGCGGAAAACGGCCGTTTACCAGCTCAATTGGGTGGCCCCAGTGCAGAGGCGGTGGTTGGGCGCAGAACGCAGCCGGGTCTCGGCTCTCAGGCCTGTCAAGAAAATTGCCTGCTCGTCTTATTGCAGTGGATTAATTAACTTTCCATTTTCGGCATATTGTCTCACCATTCACGTGACGGATCATTCAATTGTTCTTGGTTGTTAGTCCATTTGTAAGTCTAGGCAGATAAGCTGCATTGGAGCCCCGATTGTGTGGGGGTTGTTATCTACTACAAGCCTGTGCATTTTGTGGGCCTGAAAAGCCGCTGCGGATGCGGGGGAGGCTATGGGGGAGAATCTGGCGATGGCGTAGGGCTGCTTAAACGAAAGTAAATTGATTTTAACCTAAGTTTGAGCTTTGGTCAACGGGGCAGGCCAATTGGTCAATGGGGCAGGCCAGATGCCCAAAAGGTCAAAGTGTGTAGCGTGCAACTCGAATAGGTGAAATCGCAAACACCCTAGCCACGTCTGAACCCTTAGCGCCACATGCTGTATTTACATGAGCGAACATTTGTGCTAAAATAAGAACAGCCGCAGCGCACTTCTGATCAGAAAGGGGACTATTCACGCAAGAGCAAACGAAAGCGCAATAGCGAATCGAAACCACGCTAACTACAAAAGAGGTTAAAGCTTGCAATTGTGGAGAAAAACCGAGTCAGAACGGAAACTCCACCAAAAATATGCAGTTGGCGTGTATTAATGACATTGTACTTGCTAATTGAGCTCTTGTTATCAGCACTGTGCTTGCTACTGAGGGGTTGTAACGACGTTGCTAATTGAGCATTTTATGTACCGAAAGAGGCCACGGCCTGTTCACAGAACATGCCAACTGCTGTGCACCGCAAAAGACACCTATGAACTTCTACAAGGCGTTCTTTCTGGTCAAATAGTCGAACCTGGAGTAGGTGTAACCAATGAATGGCAAGTCCTCTTTGGCATTGGTTTGCTTTCCGTTGCCTCTCTCTTCCATTGCCCTGCTCAAAGCAGGCGAATCTGGAACATTTTCGAGTTCGTCTGTAGGGAAGAATCTTGTATCAGTAATTGATCTTAATTTAGGAATGAACGGAGCATCGACCTTACGAATGTTCTCCCAGTCCACTCCTCTGAAGAACGGATGCTGCTTAATCTCGTCAGCACCCCCGTATCTACCCAATCTGTTTTCGCTGGAAGTTAGCAATTTCTTGATCAAATCTTCCAGCTCTGGCGACAAATGGATATCCTCGGGGATTTGAAGGGTCTCTTTCCAGTTCAATATCTTCCTGTATGTTTCATGGGGGGTTTCCGAACAGAATGGAGGCCATCCAATCAAACACTCAAACATAATGGCACCCAACGACCACCAATCACATTCTTGTCCATACCCTTCGTGAATGAAAATTTCTGGCGCAATATAGTCGGGGGTACCAACAGTGGAGTAGGCCATTAATCTTCTGGATTTTCTCCAGGTCTGCATTTGTTGTCTGTTGCTCATGGTCAAATGAATGGCATCAACCATCATACTATTTCTTTCTTTATTGCCCAAAGTGGCCATACCTCCATTTCCATTCGAAGGCTCCTTATCCAAAAGCTTTTTGTAGTATTTCAGGTCGTGAGTTTTGTGGAATCCAGTAGACAACCCAAAATCCGATAATTTGATGTGTCCTCTAATATCGATCAAGATGTTGTCGGGTTTGATATCTCTGTGGATGAATCCCAATTTGTGGATTGCCTCTATAGCCAACACACACTCTGCCATGTAAAATCTGGTGATATCTTCAGTGAAAATCTGCCATCTGATCAACATCGTCATCAAATCTCCCCCAGGTAAAAATTCCATAATCAAATAAAGATACTGGGCATCTTGGAAAGAATAGTACAATGAGACCACCCAAGGACTGTCGCTTCCGGCCAACACATCTCTTTCGGCCTTGACATGGGCCAATTGATCTTTCTTGTACATTTCCAGCTTCAATAATGTTTTCATGGCGTAGATTTTACCGGTATCACGCTTTTGCACCAATCTGACCTCTCCAAACGCACCCTTACCAATAACCTTAACGGTGATGAAATCCTCCAAGGAAAGCTTTGTTCTACGCAAACGCAAGAACTGGGATTCTTTCTTACCAAGGTTCTGCAATTGACGGTTCTTACGCTCTTCAGATGACCCGGCTTCCTGGTTCATCAATTTGTGCTCCAAATCGAGACGTCTTTGGTTTCTCTCTATAGCATGTGAGATGGACATCTGGTAGTAGTTTTCAAGTTTGAGCTTAACGGCAGAAGCCTTATCCTGGGTGGTTTTAGAGAGCAAGCCCGGCTGGCGCATGAATTCCGATTTGGGAATGTTGGACGACGAAAGCGTGGGCGTGGAGGTGTTTATTCCGTTCATTCTGTTCTGAAGACTTTGCTCCTGAAGTCTCTGTTCCTGGAGTCGCTGTTCTTGCACTCGTTGTTCCTGGATTCGCTGTTCATGGATTCTGGCCTGTTCTTGAATTCGTACCTGTTCTTGCATTCTTGCTTGTTCCTGGAGCCGGGCCTGTTCTTGCAATCGGGCCTGCTCCTGATACATCGTCTGTTCCTGAATTCTGGCCTGTTCCCGACGAACTTGTTCCAAACGAGCCTGCTCCATTCTCGCCTGTTCCAAGCGGGCCTGTTCCCGTCTGGCCTGTTCCCGTCTGGCCTGTTCCTCGTACATGGCCTGTTCCTCGTACATGGCCCGTTCCTGCTGGGCCTGGTGGGCACGTTCCTGCTCCAAACGATCCTGCACAAGCCTTTCCTGGCTGAGGCCGCCGTGAATAGGAAACAGATTTTGGTACTGGGCAAACTGTTGGTGGATGATCTCGTCGTTGTAGGGCGATCCGGACCCGGGCACCTGTGGAGGCATTCCTTGTGCCAAGTTGCCGCTCGAAACAAACCCGTTGGAGGTGTTTGAGTGCTGGCTGATCTCGCTGATGTTACTGTTACTTTGGTTGTTTAGTTGGGTGAAGTTTGTAGGGGGCTTGAAAACCAACAGATTTCGGGAATCAATACTGCCGTTGTTCTGGATCATATCCTGGAACCGGTTGGACGACACAAACGTCGGGGACGTCTGGAGTTCGACGTCCTGGTCCATGTAAGAAGCGTCGTGATCGTATTGCATGTTGATCTTGGATCGCGATCAAAAAGGAGAAGAGCGCGAGAAGAGCGCGAGACGAGGAAGAATAGGCGCGGTGCGGGAGTGGTGCGAGGTGGTGCAGTACGCGGTGCGGGAAAGGCAGGATGCGGTGCGAGGCAGTGGTAGTGCAGCGAGACAATGGTAGGACAGTGTATGAGGTGTTTGAGGGTGCTGGAAAGGGAAAAAATGCATGGAGATGTGTGTGTGGTGTCTTTTGTTGGTTAATATATAAGATTCTTCGTGAATTGCTGTTTTTGGGGGTATTTAGTGAACCTGTGAGTTTGAATGGGCGTCTGAGTGAAAATAGGCGTTTTCGGTGCTGGGAGCAGAAGCAGACACAAATGGTGACGAGGGTAGCGGCTATTATGTGGAATGGCTGGAGGAAGTGGCGATTGGAACCGATAGCCAGCAGTTGATTGAGGGAGAAGATTGAGACAATTTGGGGTTCGTTTGCAGCCACTTTTGGGAGGAGATTGAGACAATGGGGTTCATCTGATGCCAATTATAGCAGCCATTTGCAGCCCTTGGTGGCCACTTGTAGTGGTCGAGAATAATAACCGATCGAAACCGTCCATTTCCCGTCAATTCTAGCAGACATATCAAAAGCTGGACGAATTTTAGCAGTAAGCAGCTAATTTGCAATCATTCATGTTTGTCAGTAGTAGCAGACAAGACACTTCAGCAGTGGTCAACAGTGGTCAACAGCGCCCCAACAGTACCAACCATTGCTTCTACATCTTTCTGCATGCTTCGGCCCCTCTACCTGGTAGCTAGCTGAGACTCACGCTGGGCTAGCACCCGGACCCTCCAGCGTGGCCAGAGCACTCTTCAGATCCTGCGTTCCTGCATTGTCTACGTCCGGCAGCTCCAAAAGTTTGGCCTGTGCCTTTTTCTCGATGAAAACCTTCTCCAACTCTTTTTCGATCAGCTCAAGCAAATCGTCGTAATCACACTGTCTGGCCTTAACACGAGATTCTCGTAATAAACGTTCCGCCTTCGTCAATTGTTTCATATGCAAATTAATCACTCCAAGCGAGTAGGTGGAGAGAGCCACGATAGACTTGATTTCTCCCAAATCGTCCTCATTCAATTCGGGCTTCTCTGCTTCTTTGGACCCGTCCTTCACATCTACGTGGGTGCGGTTGATGAAGGTGTTGGCGATCTTAAGCACGTTTTCATGCGACTCCGTCGAGAGCTCAATGCATTTAAGAAAATTGGCGTGGTTAATCTTAAAGTCGTCGTAATCAGTTTCGAGCTGCTCGCTTGTAATGGTGGAATAATCGGTGGAATTGGGTATTTGGTGCCCCTTGAGCAATGCTAGCATGTTAGCCTCGAACGTTTCGCTTTGCAAATACAACAAAGACCCCAAGTTGGACTGGTTCAATAAGATCTTTTGCGGAGACACACGGGAAATTAGCATCAATTTATTCATGTGCACCGTCAACTCGGTGGCAAAGCCATAATCGCCGAGCTTGATAAGAACTGCCGTCAACAAATTCATCACACTGATATACTCCTCAAAAAACACAATGTTAAACTTGGGTTTCAATTTTTCAATATCCTCCAACGACACTTTGGCCACGGGCATCCCCAAGACTCGGCTGATCTCCGTAGACCCCAAGATGGAATGGGTCAACAAAATAGCACGAGAAAGCGAAAGATCCGCCAAATTCAACTCCACAAGCTTGATTGCCACCCTTAAATCCTTCTGGATCAAATGCTGTTTGTATTCGCTGGTTAACTGAAGCGTGTCGTCCGTCAATGTCTTCAAATATAACGCCGCTATCTCGTTATACACAAATACCGCCTCTTGGATCATATTTAAACGCTCGTACATCTCACAAATCTTCAATTGCACCCCTGTGTACTCATCAGAGATCTTATCCATGTCCAAATCATCGCATTCTTGCAATGCCTCTATGTAGTACTTGAGAGCCAATTCGTAATCGTATTTGCCCTTATCGCTTTCCGCCCATAATCCTTTACGTAATATCTTCGCCACCGACTTGGGAAACGTGTGCTTGGGCCAATAAACGAAATAAAGCCCATAGGTCCCAGCCGCTAAAATCCCCAATGTAATGGCGAATTTCTTTCCTGTCAGCATCCGAGGCGGCGCATATTGTGTATAATTATACAGGTAGTGTCTGGCAGGTCGTCTGAATATATTCAATCTGCCTGGTCGCCTCCAATTCGGCCTGATTGGCGCAGTTCGTGCTGTTGTGGGTATCTTTAACATGAGGTTTTCGCGATGTTTGAAAAATCCTGCTAAACGTCATGGTCCAGAGCAATATTTTGGGCTTATTCAGTCAGGGAGAACCCAAAAATTTGGAGACTTCGGAGGATTGCCTTCCTTGCAATTTGGTACAAATGGTAACCAGTTTGGGGCTCGGCACATACTTACAATTTGACCATGTATTTAAAGAAGATGGCGTCATTGATCCTGCCAAACATCCTTTGGTATGGAGAAGAGCCGTAAGAGGCTTTGGGGCGGGCTTGCTTGGGTTTGGAGTGTATAGAGGCTACACCATTAGCAGGGGTTTTTTTGAAAAGGGTATGAAGTGAGGAAGAAATGAATCCAGAAAGGAAAATGGAGTCTTTGCAGAGGACGAATCAGACGATAGAAGATTGTATATAGTAATGTTTAGTATGAATAAAGCACAGTATTGGACACTGTTTAGCATCGTAGATCCCTATTAAGTAGTAGATCACGATACCACTCGAAACTACTATTTGTACATAAACTAAACATTATCCTATTATACACTACATATTATTTTGATAATGCAAGTTTTGATATTGGGGCAATAAATTCATTTGCATTTGGTTCATTTGATTCATTGGCACCTGTAAGGGAACTTGTGGGTTGTTAGGAGAAATTTTCACCTGTTGTGGTTGTTGCGATTGTTGTTGTGAAATGTGAAGGATAGGATGGTTGAATGGAATGCTTTGGAGGGGGACTTGGTTCGATTGTAGGTTTTGGTTCATCATGGTCATAGCGTTAAGCTGTTGTTGCTGTTGTTGTTGCTGCAGCTGTTGTTGCTGTTGTGTTGGTTGTGATTGTTGGGCCATTGGCTGGTTCATTTGTTGGTTCATCTGTTGGTTCATTTGTTGGTTCATCTGCGCCGACATGCCTTGGTCGAAAACTTGTTGGGGCATCATCTGTTGGGGAATAGGGTTTTGTGGATGCAAGGCCTGGTTGATTTGCTGTTGGATTTGTGATTGATTGGCGTAAGGATTGAATGAAAAATTCATTTGTTCATTCATCATAGAAGCAGCGGCGTCGTTGTGGTCGCCCAAAGAAAGCGTTTCATAACTGCTTGACTTCTTTTTCTTGCTTCTGCAATTCTTGCAAACCTTGTGCCTACCAATCTCTTCGTTAGATAATGGTTTGGCACAACGATTACAGTTGCCCATCTTCTCCAAATTGTTCCTACGAATTTTATCGTTCTCTCGGCATCTCTTACAAACTTTAAACGACTTCCCTCGTTTTCGAGCACCAGGATCGTCGTCATTGTCATCTTTTTTATCGTCCTCTTCGTCGTGTAGAATTGACGTATCCAAAGGACCCGAACAGTGGACGCATCGGCCCTGTTTGGCTCGATTCGCTTTCCTAAATCTCAAGTTTTGTCTACAGTTTAAACACAAGACAAACTTTTGGTGTTCTGGAGGAATGTCATTACCACATCTTCTACACACACCAACCTTTTCTTTGGTCTTCTTTTGCCACCTTCTACTTCTTTGTCTTTGCAATTCCCTACAATGCTGACATAATTTGAAAATCTTTGGCTCAATCAAAGGCTTGTCGTCATCATCGGGCTTCTTGGGGACAATAAGAGGTTGATCGAAATCTTTCTTACATCTTGAACATACGGAACGAATGTATTGGGTGTTTGTGACATCGTTATTGACGACTTTATTTGTGTCGTTGAGGAATTTCTGTTGCACATGCAATGGTGGGATGGGGGTTTCGAGCCTGCTCATGATTGGGTCTTGTTGAATGCCTGATACTCCAAGCGAGTTCATTTGTTGTGGCATTTGTTGTGTCATTTGTGGTGGACCCATGTTGTTGGAGTTGGTTTGTCCCATGCCCTGGGGCATGTGCGATCCGTGTGGCATTACCTGGACCTGGGGGTTGGCGAGGCCTTGGTTGAGGTGGAGGACTCCTGGCGGATTGACTTGCGGAAGCTCTTTATCCTCCAGTTTGACCATAATATTTATGTGGTTATCTAGCTGATTATCCACTAAGAATTGTTGTTCCATGATTAAAAAATAAATAAATTTCGAGCAATTCATGTTATTTATAAACTGCGCGCAGGCTTTAGCAACGGAGTGTGCGGACCAAAAACAACAAAGAATCGACATTTCGGCACAGAATTAAAAAAGACATCAGCTACGGCTAAGGTGCTATCACCACAAGCATTGCTTAGCACAATAATATCTCAGCCAGGAAATCGGCGTGGACAAAAACGGCATAACCATCACAAAAATGCCAGAAATGGCTGGAAACTCGGACCGCTCAACGATGATGACATAATTTATAACTTTTGCCCGTCATGCATGAGGCTGACGTCAGGCAATCTACGTATGCATCAGATCAACCATTACACCTTTTTAGTATGGTGCAATACTGTTAAAAGGCGCTTTATTTTGGTTTTGGGTTGGACAATAAGGTTTAATTGCGTTTAAGGTATAACTCCCCTGAAGCAGTTGAATCAGGTGGCGGAGTTAGTTCAGGCCGAGCCCTCATTGGCCGTTGGGGTTATTATATGCAAAGGCTTGCAGATAGTCAAAGGGTGCTCCAAATAGGCACCCTATTCACTAGAGGGAATATCTTAACGGGTCTAAGAAAAGTGCAATTCCCCATTAGGTATAAATCCAATTATATCGATGCTATTCAACAACGGCTCAGGATGCAGTTTGGGAACGAAAGTAGCACCCGTTCGGGATAGCCCGTGAAGTCGTCCACGATGAAACGATATCAAAGGGGCCAAGCTATGCCCGTCGTCATCGTCTATAGCCACCTGGCAGTTTAAGTGCTCGTACAGCTTTAGAGTTCGTCGTAAGCCATCAATAACGACTGCCACATGGAAGTCCGGTTGCGGGCCCCGTCAACATGGTACATTTGTGTGCCTGAATTAGTTGAATCAATTTCAAAGTTGGAAATTTTTCATAGCCCTGAAACGATTACGTCCATCTCGGTGCTACGCTGTACCTGAACTGTGCCACCCTTTCAGGGTCCACAATTTGGCTTCTCCTAACCCAGATTAAGTTGATGGGGCACTAGGAACTAAAGTCGCCTAATTTCGCCGGAGGGCTGCTCGAGTGGACCGGCCCAACCCGATATAATTAAGCACTTGATTGTTGTAGCTTATGCAGGCGTCGGGCCTAATCTAGTTTCTGGACTAGGGCTGAAAATTTTCACAGGCTCACACGAATTAGTGGATTTCTGGTTATGAGTCTAGAATCTGCTCGAGACTTGGGAGATGCACAGGTCTAAAAGAGGCCATTAAGCTCGGTTGTAAGGCATGGAGGACCATCTGAAATAATAAACTAGTCCCATTAAAAAATAATGTAACAGGCGCTGCACTGGGTGGTTGCTAATCCGTTCATTCTAAGTCAACGGCATTTGCTGTAACTATCCCATTTGGGTATGAGGTTGCGGCACCCCGGCCGTGGGTTGCATAAAAGTTAGGGCCCTTAAGTAAGCCAAAGGACCTATACAATGTTGGTGGCTGGTATTCTTTTGGTTTCTTAGTTTTCGATCTATTAATACACCGTGTGTCGCCCACACGGAGTTATCTGGGGCTGATTTGAAAAGGCCTCAAATTGCACAATTTTGCATTTGCTTGTTTCAATCTGACTGGTAATACACCACGGTTTGGGGACCTCCTTGCAAAATACGACGCCATTTGTCACATTTGAAGCCTTGTTTTGATTTTCATGTGTTGGGGGGTGCTGGGGGCATCTTTAAGCGCTTCTTTGGCCGAGGTTAACATGGTAGACTTAGGACATAGGGTTTTCTACAAAATACGTCCATACACATCTTGGAAGCGGAATTTTCGTTTCTGCTTCATAAAATGTGTTTCTGTAGTATGCTTAAGATACGTTTAATTGCCATCAAAAGCGCCGTACTGATTTGACATGATAAAACATCGAAATATTACAGGGCAGCTGTACTAGGTGAAATTGACGTGAAAACCCCCCGAAAAAACGACAATAGAACACTTTTGGGGATGACGTTCATAATTGTGCTATATTAAAACCTAAAAAGGGCTGAAATACCATTGAATAGAGCCCTAAAGATAACGGGTCAAATAAACAAACTTGCTGCGAGGATGCCAATTTATATTCCTGTTGAAGATGCAACAATATGAGCAGGGTGGGCTGTAAACCGGGCAAACCTGGTGGGCAGTTAAATGGTGGGCGGTTAAGTGGTGGGCCTGGTATCTAAGTGGGTGGGATTATTCGTATGGTGGAGGAGACACCAGAGACTCGACGGGTGGGTCTAAAAGCGCAATGATTTACAGTGTCAAAGGGTGGGCACTGTATGCAAATGCAGCAAAATATGGATGAATATCTGTTAGGGTTAATAGCCCATTCGTCCCTCCGCATCTACCACACTATAAGATCCATTTGGGCTTCTGACTCAGATGTAAAAAACTTTAAGTATATCGCTTAAGCGTTAATAGCCCCACCTTGTCACCAAAGTGAAATTCAATTGCTCAGGCCGAATTCCAGCAATTTCATCCGATTCCATCCTGTTATCATAGACGCGTTCTTCATGGCCTTGCTGTACCCCAATTTAATGTCTGCAGCAAACTAACCCTATTTTGGTACGCAAATCGCCCCATCGATCCCCTTCATCTACAGATGCATACACCCGGATCAATTGTAATTGATCCTTCAGATCCCCCACTCTCTGTGAGGTGTTCCTTGCGTCATGTACCACCGTCAATTTGCTGTGTCGCCTCTTCTACCACTTAACCTGCAAATCATACGTTTTCTCACTCCCACTAAATTACCGCCAGCTGGCGTCAGCTCTCGCCCCGTGCCGGCTATAATTCGGCTTTAAACACGCGCGCCTCACTGAAGATTCTCTCGACTGCTTGTAGACGATGATGAACCTCAGCAATAACTCCTCTAGCTCCATCCATTCCAGGGATAAGGAGCTACCCCCAATACCACCCGATTCGGCGATCCTCGAAGCAAAGTCCTTGAAGCGCAAAAACTTCAAAAAGCTCTCGCTTGGTAACGATCCAATACCGCCCAATATAAAGCAAGAAACTTCCCTAAGTATCAAACGTAACATAAGGCCCGCCCCGTTGCTCATAAATAACGACACCTCCAAAGCCATGCCCGGAAGCAACCGCTCCTCCATAAGTTCCACTAATTCCATCAATTTATCGCAGCGTAACATCGATCCTGACATTGTCACTTCCACCGATAATATCATAAGTCAATTTCTGAACCTAGAATTGAACACAAGCCACAAACAGGTGCAGCGGAAACGACAAACGGTGATTTCGTCCATATCGCCCACCAAATCGAACTCCAGCATGTCTTCCCCCAAAGAAGACCTTGACAATACCGCATCGCCGATTTTTTCAACCACTTCTTCCATCAAATTCACTAACAAGGACCTCGTGACGTTGAAGGATCTCGGGTCTGGTAACTCAGGCACGGTGCTGAAGATTTTACATATTCCCACGCAAAAAATCATGGCCAAGAAAATCATCCCCATAGAACTGAAGGTGATTATCCAGAACCAAATTATCAGAGAATTGAAAATTTTGCATGAATGTCAATCGCCATACATCATTGAGTTCTACGGCGCCTTCCTCAACACCAACAATACCATTGTCATATGCATGGAATACTGCAATTGTCGGTCTTTAGATAAGATCTTGACAACCACCGCCAAACCATTTCCTCTTCCGGTGTTGAAGAAGTTATCCTTCTCCATCGTATCGGGGCTCACTTACTTATACGACAGGCATAAAATCATCCACAGAGACATCAAGCCGTCCAATGTGTTGATGACCCACAAGGGCCAGTTCAAATTGTGTGATTTCGGTGTCTCCAGAGAATTGACCAATTCCTTGGCCATGGCCGACACTTTTGTGGGTACTTCTACCTATATGTCTCCAGAACGTATCCAGGGGCTTGAATATGGCATCAAGTCCGATATCTGGCTGATGGGGCTCATGTTGATAGAGCTATCCACCGGGAACTCCATTTGGTTCGACAAGCCGCTGAATTCCAACGCAGGCCCGGAAGGGATCTTGGATTTGTTACAAAGAATCGTCAACGAGGAGCCTCCTACACTCAGAAACCGCCTTGATGCACACAACAAACCATACGACGAAGAACTTTGCGTATTCATAGAGAATTGTTTGATCAAAGACGACAAACTTCGAAAATCGCCGTGGGAGCTTCTTAGCTTGGACCATAGCACCTTCCTTAAGGGGGTTGCAGAGGGACTTTATGACAAGCCGGTCAAGGCCTGGGCCAAGGAAATCAGAGATTTGTTGAAGGAGGCATAAAGGAATTAATTGCCTATCACAGCAAACCTGCAGTCTGCATCGTTATATACCCCATTTTACTCTACAAACGTTCATCTATACAAATAGATGACCAGCACACCAGCACACCAGCACAGTCTTTGCATTGTGTCGCTTATACAACCGAAGCATATCCAATACAACAAATCAGATAAACACGGAGAATATTATGTATATAGTCTCTTTGGATTATTTCATCGAATCGTCTCTCTGGATCTCTTCTTGGGATTATCTCTTGGGATTGTCTTGGGATAAAGTGCCCTAAACATAGCCTGTTTTACGTCTCTCGGCTTTACAACACACATACTCTGTTGAGTTACTTCGTCACAATGATCCACCTCAAATCACAACGTTTGCTCTTTTACAGAGCCCACAAATGAAACCCGACAAAACTTCAGCCGAAACCTCTTAAGAAATATAAATTCACCTACTACAAACAAAAACACAAACTACCTCAGTGGGCCTTCAACCCTTCTCTTTCCACCAACGACCAGTACGACCCGGCAGTCCACTTTCTGCACTTCTTTCCGAAGGCTATCATTACAAACGACAAAGCCCAGAAGAATGTTCCGATGCATGCAATGGATATGTAAAGGTTTTGTGTGCCCACAGCGACCAACCATGGTGTAACGGCATAACTAAAGCCAAATCCCATGGTGTTTCTGATCAAAATCATCGTCACCAATCCATTACCACTAACTTCTTTGTAGCAGTCAATGATGTAGTTAATAGCTATGGCACTGCCAATAGGGAAGGTTGAGCAGATCATCCCTAAACCAAAAGCTAAGCCGACCCAATGTATACCTTGTTCGGCGCCGATACCATACAACAAACATCCGAAAGGGTGTATTATCATAGGAATAACCGACAACCACAAACGATATTCCGGTTCTCTGTAGCCTTTGCCGGTTCTTGCTAATTTCACAGTCCAGTTGTCCATAATTTTACCAGAAAAGTACGAACCAAAGGAAATACCAATAGCTGGAGATGCAAAGAATACACCAATCATATTAGAACCAAAGTTGTATGGGGGTGCAGCAAGGACCGCTGCAATGGTAGCATTGACAACATTAAACCACGACAACACTGCACCAACAGTGAAACCAGCAAATGCAATGCTGGGGAATTTCAAAAGATAAAATGGAATCCAAAACGATTGCCATAAAGTGTTTGGTTGATCGGGTTTTCTTGCACCCCAAAGCTTCAATTTTTCGGCATAAGTCTTTGTGGTATATCCGGTCGAGGAAGTCTCTTTCGAGCTCACTTTGTCGACGTTAATGTCAATGTTTTGTTTAGAATCCTTTGGCTCATTTGATTTGCTTGAAGAAATGTTCTTCAAGACTTCTTCAGGAATTCCACCTTCCATTTCCAAGGCTGGGTCTCTGTAGTACATGGTCTCTTCCATGAAGAAGAACATGATAATAAGACATCCTGCGGCAATGATAGAAGCAATGAATTGAATCCATTGCCAGCCATATCTACTGGAAATAAACCCTGCAACAATACCACTTATAAATGGAATGTTGAATAAGGTCCAGCAATACCAGGCAATCCAGCCACCTCTTTCATGGGCAAAAAACACATCTGAAATACAAACCTCGACCAACGTTTCAATTGGCCCATAGAAAAACCCTACCAACAACCTGTTGATGTACCATTCACCTGCACTTTTCACATATGCAGACCATATAGTACATAACATACATGCCAAACCAGCAAACAAAAGAATGGGCCTTCTACCGTAGTTTAAAGCCACCGGCTGCCACATCAAACAACTCCAGCCAAAAAACAAGTACTGGATCCCAACCCCGGTGTTCAAATCGGCCAACGATATCCCAGTATCTTCCACAATATCTAACAATGCTGCAGAAAGAGCAGTACTAAGACAATCTGCAGAAAACACAGCTATCATTAAACATAAGGCCAATTTTCTTTTTCTGGCCTTGGACCAATTTAATGGATCCTCAGGGTCTTCTGTAGGTTGAGGCACCAAAATGATATCATTTCCCTCGTGTCTAACGTTTAAAGTACCTTCAAGATCAACTAAATGGATTGTTCCTGGCACTTTTGTGTCCAAATCTTTCTCTTCTCCTAGCATTTTCACTAAAAGTTCTAATTGAACGATAAAAGGGCAGGCTCAAATTCTTATACTGCAAATGCCTTCACTGTGTGGATATTTTTACTTCTTTGGAAACTCGATACTTCGTTTAGATTTACTGCTTTAGATTAGCTTGATAAACCACAACACCATAGTCTTCAATCTCAATTGAGGCACCCGATACGCCGATAAGAGGTTGCTGATGTAAGCCCAACCTCCACAAAAACATACATGAAATAGCTTAGATAAGCGTTGATTAAAGATAACGGCTTCAAAAGGTACGTTTGTCTCCAGAATGAAAATATGGGGCCTTGAAGACCTCTTACGCAGCCGTTTTGAGCATTTGCATTCCACGCAAGGTTTAGCGTCTTGATGCTTCTAATTATATGGGTGATGCATTCGCGTATGCTCTTCCATAAAATCGAACGAAAAGTAGCCAGTCACATCAACGTACTCCATGTCTATCTCGAAAGGATGGAAGCAATCTAATACCTCAAATGAGCTTGTGTATGGCTATTTTTGGACCTTATCGTTATCGCAGCTATTTGACGCACGATAACCACACGCTCATAATTAAACGAACAATGCGGTCGTTCGTGCCTAGGCCACTCTGCAAGGACTAATTAGTAACATTAGTCGAATATTCAGCTCATAGCAACAATGCTCTGCTTGTTTGGACACACATTATCTCAGACAGGACGACGTAGTGCTCGGTTAAAATTTCGATGCTCGAAATGCGTCCCTTCAATGCTTATCTGTACACGTTCGTATTGAGCTCAAAGCGGAAGTAAGCATGGTTCAACGCAGTTATAGAACCTAAACCTTAACGTTAATAGCAATCCGACGGATTTATGTCAGGTAAAGCTTGACCTGCAAATAAAATGGTGTCTTGGTGTGCAAAAAATTGGAGCATTGATAAGATGCAGCAGCACTAATTTTCGCTTACCAAGCATGCTCGATAGGGGTAATTAAACGAAGCTGATGTAATATGTCTGCCTGTATAACTTCAATTTATACGCTATCTCATCGTGCGCAAGTGGTTTTCTGGTGTTATTCAATTGTTTGCACATTCACAACATTATCACCTAGAGGAGTGCTCAAAAGGTCCACCCTATGGTCCCTGTAGGGCCGACTAGCTTAAGCGAAAGTTACAGTGCCTGTACTTGCATGCATGTACACCAAAATGAGTGCATATAGTCCCATTGGGTGCAAGCACAATGCAATACCATAATTTCATGCTTGTGTAATTTGAGCTTATCTTTAGAAACCTTTTGAGATAAACTAAACCTCTTAGATAAATCGAACTCTCTGCTTCTCCAAAGATAGCTGATACTCTTATCGTTTTAATGGCTCGATAAAGCAAACTGATCCATTGAAATCTGCATACCTTAGCTTGAAGGGATATCTTTTCCTTTTTCTTTGTGTTATCTTACACACTATCGAGGATAACAAAGAATGGGGCATATTCGTAAGAGTGGTGTCTTTTTGTTATCTTTGGTTTTCGTTGAGTTGCCTGAACGGGCAATCTGTTTGCATTTGTGACGTCTTTGCAACAATTTTTTTTGGTCTTGTTCTGGCAAATCTTTGCAAAACTTTAACCCATATGAGCTATTTTAGTCTGTTTTTACCACTTTGGGTTTATCTTCGCCTCCAACACTATCTTTAATCACTCTTTTGAGCAAACAAATCATTTAATTCCCAATCAAGGTCTATCTCGATCAAATTGCAATCTTCTTCTGAAACTGGAACTTTTATCCGTCAGCTCTGCAATTTTCAGATAAGCAAGGTCGTACTGCAAATTAATCTCCACATTTCGGTTTTGACTATTATTTCCCCTTTTAATGCAATTATTCCTGATTATTTAAACACCCCGATATCTGAAAATTATCACCATTTTTTGCAGATCCAGATTTTTCATAGATCATGCCTACAGCCTACATTAACGCTAACGTATACACTGTTGACCCACAAAAGCCTAGAGCCGAAGCCTTTATCGTAGAAGGCGATAAATTCACCAAGGTCGGCACCACAGCTGAAATTTCAAGTCTTGCCGAAAATATGGAAATTGTCGATTTAAAAGGCCAATTCGTCATGCCTGGAATGCATGATGCCCATTGCCATCTTCTTATGGCCTCTGAAGAAAAGTTGTTCGAGGCAAAGTTGGGTCTTGACTCGGGACCTGACGAAATCGTGCAAAAGTTTAAAGAGTATTCCAGTGGTGCATGTAACCACTTAGACTCAGTTAGCAATTGGTTGGTGGGTAATTTCTACCACTATGCTAACTTTAAGGATAGCAAGCCCGACAGGAAGTTTCTTGATGATGCTTTTGGAGACCAACCTGTTGTCATTAGAGAATACACAACTCATAACATCTTCGCCAACACCGCTGCTTTGAGAGCTGCAGGATACGAAGAAAATCCTGTTGACCCATGGGATGGTTACTACGTCAGAAGAGAAGACGGAACCATCACAGGTGAGTTGGTCGAAGGTGCTGCTACCAGGTTGTTCAACTCGCTTCCAAAAGGAAGACCCGAGGATAATGTTGCAGCCTTGGAATATGGTGTGAAAATGGCCAATAGATTTGGTTTCACCGCCGTTCAAGAAGCTTCAGCCAACACTGTGTACTTGGAAGCTGCTAAGAAACTTGAGGAAGATAGCAAACTTACCATTAATTTGGACGCCCATGTGGTCTTTTATGGTGTCGGGGCATTTCCTCAAGAAAGTGTAGGATCTCTTCATCATACTTTGTGGAATGCCAAAAACTACAAGAGTAAACATTTCAACCCCATGTACACCAAGTGCTGGATCGATGGTGTGCCATGGCATCCACACGAAACACATACACCTTTGACAGAAGACAACAAGGTGGATTACTCCAGATTGTTAATTCCCCAAGATACTTTCAAAAAGTACATTGAAAGATTTGACAAGGAAGGAAGAGTATGTAAGGTGCATGTTTGTGGACAAGGACTGGCCCGTTTTGCTTTGGATTGCTTCGAAGAACTTCGTAAGGCCAATCCAGATGGTCCAAGACATGAATTGGCCCATAACATGGATGTCACTGAAGAAGATTGTAAGCGTTACAAAGGTTTACGTATCACTGCTGAAATGAGTCCAGCAGTTTGGCACGATCCTGATTATCAACCAGAAGTAAACCCTAAATCGGTGTATCCGTTCAACAGTTTGAAAAAACACGGCGCCTTATTGACTATTGGCTCCGACTGGGTGTTTGCTCCTGATACTCCAAATATCTTTCCCGGTTTGCAAGCAATTACCGAAAACAAGCATGGTTGGGACATGACCAGGGAAGATGTTGTTAAGATGGTAACCATTGATGGTGCCACTGCTGTCTATAGAGACAAGGAAGAAGGTTCAATTGAGCCAGGAAAATTGGCCAACTTCGTTGTATTGGACAGAGACTTGATCACTGCACCTTCTATAGCCGAGACTGTGGTGTACAAGACCTTTTTTGAAGGTAACCAAGTGTACGATTATGACAGTGACGAGTTGAAACATTTCCAAGGTAAATAATGGTGATACTCTTGGTTGTTGTCGACCTTTCTATAGCTATCAGGCTCCTGAGTAGTAGTGTAAGTTGAAAATATCATTCATTTCATAGTCGGCTCCTGTGTAGTAATTTATGTTTTTTTGTTGAAGTCTATCATTTCTCTATGGCTTGCAGCTTCCAAGAAACCTTGAATGCGTTCTAAATAAAGTATCATTTGTCTATGAGTTAAGTTAAACATTTTGTCGTGTTGTTTTCTTTCTATTAGTTTTCTTTCTATTATTGTCTATTATTGTCTATTACTACTCTATCTTGAGTAGCTGTCAGTCTAGTGTGCTCTTTTTATCCCTATTATGTTGTTAGGAATTTTTTAAAGAATACTCTATGTTTTGTGTAATTTCCATTGGTTATTAGGAGTCCTATCGGTTTCCTGACGCCTTTGTGTCCACCAAATTGTCTTTTGGCCCAAAATTACCTCCTCTGTATCTCTCAAAGGCATCAGTCTCTGAATCGAGGTCCTTCTAAGGACTCATACAACGAGTCGTAATACCTGTCGTCAAGATACTTTCTACCCGAAAGTCCTCTCGTGTCCAATAGCTCAGGTGTAAGCTCGTCAACACTACGAACACCCAACAACTTCATACCTAAAAGAATCTCTCCTTTCAATAACTGTATGGCCTTCCTAACACCTTTTTCACCGTATGCTGAATTGGCATAGAGGAAAGTACGTCCTAACCCCACTCCTTTGGCACCGAGACACAACGCTTTCAATACGTCTGTTCCTCTTTTGATTCCTCCGTCAACATAGACTTCGATTTTTTTGTCTAACTTCTTCTCTCTTAAGATGGGCATGAGTTCGGCTAATACTTCCACTGGAGGACGGGCAAAATCAAGCTGTCTTCCCCCATGGTTAGATAGCACAATAGCCTTACACCCATGTTCTATGGCTATCAATGCATCCTCTACCCTTCCCACTCCTTTTATGGCTATTGGGATGTTTGTTGCCTCTCTGAATTTATCTATATCGTCCCAAGTCAAGCCTGGATCGTCTCTTAAAGCCTTCAATGCATCAAAGTCATCATCCTCTTCTTCCAAGTCTTGGAACCTGAATTTAAAGTCCTTTTCTCTACGCCCCAACAAAGGTGTGTCTACCGTCACAAATATCGCCTGTACGTCCTTCTCTTCACATTTTTCTAGCATTTTGAACGCCTTTGAACGGTCATTCTCCACATACAATTGGAACCAGTGTCTCTGATCGGGTAATTCCTCGTTAGTGATCTCGTCAAATGAATAAGACGCAGCATGAGAGATCATCTGCATGATCTTTTCTTTTCCACACCCTCTGGAAATAGAAAGTTCTCCTTCGTGGTGCCCGAGTTGTGCCAAAGCGGCTGCAGAACAGTAAAATGGTGCACTAACTTTTGTACCCAACATGGTAGTTGAGAGATCAACATCACTAATATCCACCAACACCTTGGGGTTGAAAAAAATCCTATTGTAGGCGTAATGGTTTTCTCTCAAAGTGAATTCGTCATCAGCACCCCCTGAATAGTACGCCCAGGCCTCGGGCTTGAGGATCTTCTTAGCAACGTATTCAAAATCGTTCAAATTGAAGATTTTGGTGATGCTGGGGATTTTACTTAACCTGGCTATACGCTCGTTATGAAGTCTCTGTTCCTCGGGTGTTAATGTCTGATCAAGGCCCTTGATCACTCCTATTCTTTGGTCCTCCTCAAGCATATCTTCGATCACGTGGATCGGGTGTAAAGAGTTGAATAATTTACTAGCATCTTTACCGGCGAATTTCATTATAATAGTAGCGCCACCGGGATGAGTGATTAAGAAATCGGTCAAATCGTACACGTTCCCGTTAATAGCCACCCAAACACGGTTCTGAATGCTATTATGTTTGGCCAATTCATCGACAGTGATCTCTCTAAGAGGATAAGATCTAACTTTTGCATCCAAAAGAAGTGCATCGTACGAGACAGCTAAAACCCCAATTGAGGCCGTTAAAGCGGCACAAAAAAACCCTGCTTTTCTATATTTAAGGGAAGACATACAATTGACTTGCGTTGTTGATAAGAATCGTCTGCCCGACGCATTTAATGCGGACTTGAGCGTTCTTGAAAGCATGGTATTCGAAGTATTCTTTCGCGCTGATAAGCCATTTTACGAATCTTCCGATTGGGTAAGTGCATAAAAACTTTCCGTATTCTTAAATTTTATTATACAAACTATATATAAACCCGTGTGAAATACCCGTATGAAATGCCCTTGTAATGACCGCCTGAAACAGCCGTGTTTCTTTTCTATGCCTATTTTTAACTTTCTTATCGCCAAATTACTCTGATCGCCAAATTAAACTCCGTAAAAGGCTGCAAATTTGAACGTAAATCATCCTAAACCTCAACAATTGGGACACGAAATGTGCTAGGATGGAAAGTTTTAAGACTCGTCAAGTTGGCACTCAACGAGTTGAAGTTTTGATGAGCCAACAAATCATAAGCGCCGCTATCGAAAGAATCTTTCCAACATCCATACCATTGCCTGTTGTAATTTTTATATTCCTCCGCAAAATCGTAAAAAACGTTATGGCTATAATCGGTGGAGATTCCAGACCATAGGATCAAACAACAAAAGTGGAATACCAACTTCATGGCGAAATAATCTTTGGCTTTCAAGTAGTCGAACGTCGAAAAGGGTAATGTGAAAACCCATTTGTATAGAGACAGGCTATTGTTGAGCTCTACCGTTCTGGTAAGACAATCTTCAAGCGTTTCAATGCACATCCTGTAGGCGTTGTATTTCTTCTTGTCAATGGTGTCATTCAAGGACTCGAGTTCCTGCATTAAATGGAAAGTGTATGGGAATTGAAAGTTATGGTAAGGTTTGATCTCTTCACAGAAGAAAGCAAATTCAACCGAATTTTTCAAAAGATGAAACGATGGATTCAAAATGCTTTGCATGCCCTCGCATAACGAGAAGAAGTCTGTTTTTTCTCCTTTGGTTTCCGTGATGGGGGCTATTTTGAATGGCTCTGAGATCAAAAAGTAAAACAAAAGAATCATATAAACAGCAGCCTCTTTTGCCTCATCTATGTCCCGGATATAAGCTTCGCCCTGACGACTTAATATCTGTAGTATGTGCAGCTGCATTTGCTTCAAACAAGTGTTGAAATACTCAAACGTCTTCAAAAGATAGAAGTCCTTACTAAAGTCACTGGAATCTCCTTGGTCCATATGAAAGTCAAACTCAGGGGTTTTTTGGCACCTTGGTTCATCCATATCGGCCAAATACGCACTTTCAACATCACAGTACGTATAGAGATGTGCACAGGCCAAAGTGTAGGTGGTATCCCTTACCCGTTGCAGACTTTTCCAAAGCAGCGGTACAAGACGCTGCATGTCGGCGAAATACTGGTTGCATCTGCACTTTTCGGGGAGGAAAAACTCGTTAAAAAATTTGATAAGTCTGAGTTCAAATCGGGTTAAACCTAATTGCACCTGCATCGAATTCAAGGGAGAAGTTCCTATGCTCAACGGTGAGCCTGTAGTTAAAGGCGAGAACGGGCCCATCTCTGCGTTCAAAAGCACCGTCTCCGAAAGCGGCGTTCCACTAGCTGAAAACGACATCTTAAAGAACTCTTGTGGAAACCCATCGAAAGAATCGGTGATTTTACCAGTATAATTCACCTCCACAATCGGACTATGGGGTGATAAAATTAGCCTCTTGTCGTCAACCAAGTCCAAAATGTTGACGTCTTCCTTTGTATCCAATTCGTAATTGGAACCCATTTCGGTGGTGCTGTTCAGACTCACCAAAGCAGCTCGTGAAACAGAATTGACCAGAACACTGGACGAAGTCATCGAACTGGGGCTTCCAGTGCCGCTTTTTAAGGCGTTATGGTTGGGGAACCACGGACAGGACCCTTTTGTTTGCACGACGATGTCCTTGGTCCCTTCTTCGACGCTGTTCTGGAGCACAATCTTTTCCTCAACTGTCACGCCTGCGGAATAATCTGCATCTTTGGCGGTTTTCACGGCGATCTCGTAGATACACTCTCTGCCGGTATCTGCACAATACTCACATTTTGGTCGTCCTTCGTCACATTTGATCTTTAAACGCCTACAACTGGCACATTTTGCAGATCTCCTGGATCTTTTCATTAATTAAGTTGGCTTAAAACGAGGCAAAAAAAATGACGAGATACGATGTGTGATCACGTGACTCGTGGATGGCTATCGAAAGGGCATTAAATAGACATACATTAAACTACTGATAACATCAATGTTTGCTGATCCAGTCAACTACGGCGTCTGCTATCTTGTCGGGGATCTCTCTTTGCATGAAATGGCCCGCTTTCTCGAAGATTTTAACCTCAACATTGGCCACATTGGCGAATTTGGCCTGCTCCATCACAAAAAGCCTATAACTCATGCACCCGTCCTCCTTTCCTCCCAAAATCAACGTGGGAACCTTGTCGAAGTCCACCGGCCATCTGGTGCACATGAAATTCAACGGGTTCAAAAGACACCGGTAATATGCCGTGACATGGTCTACCACACGGTCCTTCAAGAGTGTCAGTCTAACGTCCTCCACCTCGCTGTTGGAGTAGTCCCACGAAGGCGACCAGTACTCCCAGAGCTTGTTGAGGTAACTGTTTTCGCTACCGGTTTCCAGAAGCTTTTTGTAGAAGTATTTCTGCTGCATTGTCAAAAAGTAGCTCGAGTTCCAAATCTGCTCCGGCGCCTTGAACAAAATGTGCCACAAGTGGAATTTTTGGAGATAAGGGATCGCCAATGCTACCACAGACGTAACCAACTCGGGGTACAAGCTGGCGGTCTTGTAGGCGGCGATGGCGCCCCAATCGTGGCCCACCAAATGCACCGGAGTGTCTTTATGGTTCAAATTTGCAATCCAATTGGCCACGTCTTCGGCGAAATCCACCGTCCTGTATTTGCTGAAAGCGTGCTGGCTCAGGCCTTCGTACCCACGCATTGCAGGCGCCAACAAAAGAGGCTTTTCGTGCTTCAAGTGCCCAGCGACGATTTTTGCAACCAAATCAAACGAGTTCAAATTGTCGGGAAATCCGTGGATGAAGATGATGATCCGAGAGTATTTTGCTTGGAGGTTGGTGGCATTCGCCTTGGCCGTGTGGCTACATTGGCCACTCTTCAATTGCACCGTATAGTTCATGGTAGAAGAAATAAAATGGTTAGCGGGTTAGGGCATGTGAAGAGTGAGAAAATGCGTGGTGTGAGCTGCTAATGGGCTGACAATGGGAGAAGCACGCGCCGGTGCAAAGGGCCCGCGCTGGTGCGAAGGGCTCGCGCTGCCACCGCTACCTCCTCCGCGCAAACCTCAAAAGTACTGTACATTATGTGCTATATTCGTAAAACCAGTTGGCGTCGTCTACTACCTTCAAATTGATGTCGTTGTAGTAGTCCCATGCATCTTTTCTGGACAACGGCAAGTCGCCCAAATCCTCTATATTGTAATCTATTGGAACATCCAAGTCCGCGTTCAACATCAGATGTCTCTCACTAAACTTGTAGTTGATTCTGTAATCGTCCTGCAACAACCGGGACTCACAGGCGCCTTCGAAGTTGAGCCTGGTCTTATCATCGCCCATGAACCTGTTCCCTGGCGGCGAGCTCTTGCAGGTTTTGTCGGACACCCAAAGATTGATATCTTTTTGGTAGTTGAAGTTGAGGAAATGAAGTTTGGTGGTGTAGCTCTCCTTGCCGTATTTCTTCAGCAACAACGATGTGATATTGTGGGGAAGATACACCGAGGCACCTTCGAAGTAGCTGTGACGTAACGGCAAGATTTCGTTGAGCGAGTGCCAGTTGAAGTTCTTGCAATGCACCAAGTTGGGCTCGTCCTTCAAGTCGGCGGGCGGCTTGAAGTTGGTGTGGCTCAAGGCACTGATGTCGATGTAGAGCCCGGAATTGATGTCGATGAAACGGGCGTCGATGAAATTCCGCCCATTACCCTGTTTTATGTATGTAGGGCTGATGTCAAGCAAATATTTGGAATTCCCGAACTTGGGGTCTTCGATGATCAACGTTTGGTTGAAATTTTGGGCCAAAATGTCCAAATACTTGATGGGGATTTGCACGTCCACGTCAGTGTCCCACGGCATGTTGATCCCGTTGTAGGCCCATCCTAACAACGACCCGTAGTTGATCCAGCTGGGAATGTCGATCGACTCTGCAAATTGAAACCACACCCGAATCATATGCTGAATGATACTTTGGCGTTCTCTTATGCCTATGAATCTTTTGAAGAACGGGTATGCAAGGTGGTGGGAGTTTCCCTGGACTATGTCCGTGATGATCCACGGATATTTGAAGTATCTGTCGGAATTCTGCACCAATTCGTTGGCGTATTGCAAGAACTCGAGGTATTTTTCGTCTTTCAGGCTGAGTTCGTTCATCTGCTTCAACTCAGAGAGCTCGAGGATCCGGTGGTCGGGGTCGAAGTAGAAATCGTTGAATTTGAGGTTGACGCTGGAGTTCAAATGCTTCTTGGGGTACACCTTGACCAATTCGTTGTTCAAGGCGGCGGTATCAATGGCTCTGTTGGCCTTGACTAGTGGCTCGGACAGCACCTGGAGCTCCTTATCGTGGATAAGATGGCCAAATCTCTTTTTACCGCTCACAGGCACCGAAATGAAGCTGTTTTCGGTGGTCACAAAGATCCGTTCGGGAATTTCTTTGGAGCAGAACACGTTGGCCAACCCCCTCAACACCTTCTTGTTGTAGTTTTCGATCCAGTAGCCATTCACAGAGGCAAAGTCAATCAAAGATTGTTTACATTTGCACTCGTCTAATCCTCTGTATTCCTCAAGAATGCTGTTGGCAGGATACATGTCGATCCAGTCATCCCAGTGGAAGTACACACCGTTGTCGTTGGCAATGAGGCACTTCTTGCCGTTGATATACTTCAACACCTGCAGCGTTGAATATTTGGGATTGAAGTCGGAGTATTTGACCAAATTTAAGGCATTGTTTTCGAGCTTTTTCTGGTCGATCTGCTTCAACAAGATGTTGTGGACCGACACAAGAAAACACACCAACGTTACCGTCAAAGGTAGAAAGAGTTTGATCCTCTTGTTGTAGTATCTGGGTATCATCTCGTGACGAAAAAACGCTAATTCAAAACAGAAAAAATCCTCCACAAGGCTGAAAAACGAGATGGAGTTTCAATGTGAAATCAAGGTCTGTGTGCAGTATGGCGAGAATTAGCAATACAATGAAAGTCCTACAGTTACAAGCTGGCACTAATGAGCTGGATGCAAACAGAAGAGTTTTTTCACACAAGAAAAAAAAGATTCGCAGCAACTGTTGGCTGTGGGGAGGCTTTTAACAGATGAGAGCTTCGACAAGATCATGAAAAGGGGTCATAGGACCGGCGCTTAACTTAGGTGCGACTGATGTAAGCGCTTAAAACCGCCAAAGTATTCGTGTGTATTGTTTCTATGAACGGCTGCGCCTTTGGACGAGTTTTTTGCCGAGTGTGTATTATGCAGGTGAGATGAGACAAGCACTGCTGGCGGAAATGGGCCGGGCTGGTGCCACGACCGCCTGTAGTTCATTCCGCTTGGTGCTGGCGTCCGCCCGTTGCTGCAACAAAAAGGGGTTTTGCTGTGGTGTTGCTGTTTTTGGAATTTGTGTTGAATCTGAACATGAACGTTTGCGCTTGTGACGTGATGGTTGCGTCGGATTTGACTCCGGACCTGGCTAACATGGCGCCGTGGGGTGGTGCCGGCTGCGTCCATAGCCCGCCATAGCCCTCCAGGACTGTATGACTGGGCTGGAAGCTTAGGTAAGCGTGCGGATCCGGTGAGCGTTACACCATTTAGGTTTAGCGTGGCTCGACTAAGTGCCTCCGACGTGGCTTAAGTAAGCTTCGAAGATCCTCTGGGCTAATTTTAGATGGGGGAAGGTTCCCACTGGGTCTGTGCCCTGTTCGCCGTATGCACAATACTGGGGCCTGGTGTTCGTCCTGGTGTCCTGGGGCTTTCTATTGTGTCTATTATGTGAGATGGGTGGCTTGTGGCGGGGCCCATGGTGTGGCAAGTACCGGGTCCGCTGACCTCTATGGCCTTTTTGGCCGGCTGATCTCTCTTAAGCATTTTTGACCATTGTTTCGGTTACTGACCTTAGGGCCAATGGGCCTATTTCTGGGTTTATAGGGGTGTTGCACATTGGCATCCGGCTTGTGACCCCTAAAGGGTTTCCCGGCCTCGAGTCCTGTCAGCTAAAGCGACGGGTTGAAAAAATTCTCCAAACGGGTTCCTCTAAACAACCTCATTCCCATGGTGCTGCCGGTGTTGTAGCCACCAAAGTCCTTGGTGCTCAAATTGAACTTCATCAAGGTCATATCCAAGTCGTTCTTGATGATCAAGAAGAAAAAGTTGGAGTAAATGATCGAGAAAAGCAAATCAAGCCTCCAATGATGATCCAAGTATATCAGCGACCACGATTGCATGAAAAGATACCCCACCAACCCCACCTTGATGATGTTCGATTTGATGAGATATGTGATGAAATAAATAATCGTAAGCGACATGGAGCTATGCAAGGAGGGTATGATGCCAAATTCGATGGATTTCACGTAAAAGATCATGTAATTCACAATCAGACTCAACTTGAACTTCAAGTCGATCCGGGTCAACCCTTCACTATACCCGGGCATGTCGTAACTGGGGATTTTGTTTTCCCCGTAGTATTGAATGTAAATCGGCGGCACGTTGGGAAACACCAAATGAGTAAGATTTATGCAGATGTTCTGGATCCCCATGACGATAATGAACCGTTTCAACACCCCCGGCGGTTGGAATAAATAAAGGTAATATACAGTGATGGGCACAATGAGGAAATGGCCAATTATATAGAATATAAGTGCAATAATGTTCTTCACTTTGGTGGTGGACTCGGCAAACTTAGCGATCAAGTTGAGGAGAATCCACGAAAACAGCAACAAAATAATGGGGAGCTTGCCCCATAGGCTTTCGTTGGTCTTCCTCTGACTGACCATGTCCTTTGTGTTGGACTCCATGTCGTCCTTTTTGTCCTGGATGAAGCTGCCGTCCAAAATGGTCCACGGCTTATTGTTATTGTTCTTGTACCACTTGTCGTAGCTCAAGTACGCGCCGCAAACAACGCACACTATCGACATGACGCTTCCGAACGGGCTCTCGAAGATGAACTCGTCCAACCGCATGGCCAACCGCACGTTGATGTCGGGCTTCCATTGATTGGGGATTTTGCTGATGCTGGAAAAGATAATTATCCACGTGATGAGCGGGATTGTGGTGATGAAAACCTCCACAAGAAGTCTTCGAGGGGTTCTGTTGTTAAGCCACGACTCGTATACCTTGCCTAAGCTGCTGCGTGCCCATAGTAGCGGTAGGTATATACGTCTGTTGATAGTAATCATGGGTAGATATTTTTTCGCGATGCAGAGACGATCAATCTTGGTACGTGTGGGACAAATATCGGGCCAGGCGGTGGTGCCACGGGCCTACAGGGCAGAAAAGTGCATCGGCTCGTACGGGTCGATGTCTGCTTGATGTGGGTGCTTTTGGTAGGCCAAAAACGCTTTATATCCACCGAATATGGGGTTCACTATAAGCGAGGCTTAGATACGTGTGTTGCTATTACTAACAAAAAGCTCTTTAACTACAGGCCCGCGGATACTGTTGAGGAATTGAGCCATATCCTGCATTCTGCGCACGTTGTTTTCCATGACCGACCTTTGAAGCAACGCTGGATGCAAAAAATGGCCCTTTTGGAGGGGGTTTTGGTGATCTCTACCCATCGGCCCAAGGTCCGCAACGACATTGACCTGTTGATGGCGGAATTGGACCTGCTCCACCGCACGCATGGCGAACAATACGTGGCGTGCGTAGTGGTGGACGACATCTCTGTGTATTATTGGCGTTTAAAGGCGTCGAATCAGCTTCGAAAGTATATTGAATTGAGAGAGTGCCTAGACAGAGTGAGGGCTAAGTATCGGTGTAAGGTTGTGAGTGTGTCGTGGGGCAGCGAGTACGACCGGGGGGTGTTTAGCGGGCCGTCGAAGCAGATGGGGTATTTGCCTGGAGGGTTTTATGAGGGCCGAGAGGTGGTGGAGGGGCTGCTAGAGGATATGCTGACAGGCTGACTGCGTTGATACAGGCCCTTACCAGACACTTGTCAAGGAGAGACACTACCAGAGTAAAATAGGATTGGTCCAGAGACGTGTGAGGCAAACGACACTTCCAGATCATTAGCCAAAAGCACGTCAGAGCACTTGTAAGTACATTTCAGAGAAAAGAGCGTTGGAGCTTAAAGCCTGTATTTGCTGGGTTTGCAGCCTGAGTTTGCAGCCTGAGTTTGCTGGGTTTGCAGCTTAGACCCTGGAGCCTGAACCTGGGCGTGAACCATTCAACACAAATCCACGA
Organism: Yamadazyma endophytica; assembly: GCA_030571075.1. Classification (NCBI taxonomy): domain Eukaryota; kingdom Fungi; phylum Ascomycota; class Pichiomycetes; order Serinales; family Debaryomycetaceae; genus Yamadazyma; species Yamadazyma endophytica. The sequence continues at coordinate 1,493,387 of JAJLXA010000003.1, forward strand.
AGAAACGACTAGCATTAATACAAATTACAGAAGCCCCTAAAGTGCCAACGCTGTGCACTCTTCGAGCTATATTTCCAGCGCCAACGGCCCTGCAGCTCTTTTGTGTCCTCCCTCGTTCTATGCTTGTATTTCTACACCCTACATAACGGTCAAATCACCAAACTTCTCTTTGTAGCCTGGAACATTCCATTTACCATTCTTGATCATGTAATTGACCTTTTCGTCCAAATCTGGTCTGGCCTTAGCAATGTCATCCACGGTCAATTGGTCGAATGGTCTGGAGCCTTCAATGTCCTTCAAGGTTTTTTGTAATTGGTTGATTTCGTCGACAACAGACTTTTCAGTCAACTTGGCGTTTTCAATGGCTTTGGTCTCAAACATTTCAATGGTCTTCAATGTTTTGCTGACATCGTAGGTCACTGGCTTGAAGCCGCTAACAGCCTTTTCGATCTCGTCAACCACTTTCTTGTTACTCAAGACGCTTTTGTAATGAGCGAAATCAACTTGAGCTGGTTTTTCAGTCAAACTCAAGTATTCTTTCTTGGCTTCGTCGTGTCTCTTTTTGAAGGCGGTCAAGGAGCTGGCGGTGGCTCCGGTAAGTCCTAAGGTGCTGACAATTTTAGCCCAATCGATTTTAGTACTAATAGCTTTACCAACAGAAGACATGGTTGTTGAAATTTTATTCGGAATAGTTTCGCATTGGCCAATGAGGATAGGTCGTGTGTGGGCCAGTGCGGCGGGCTCCACCTAGTGCGCGCTGGGTCGGTGTTGGGCCGAGAATTGGGTCCGTGCTGGGCCGCGAATTGGGTCCGCGCTGGCACCATTTTGGCCTGTACCGCCGCCATTTCCAGCCTCAACTCGCACCCGTTAATACCACTTCTGCCCTATTTCTTTACGCGCTCAAGATGCTGACGATGAAAGGGCTTACCCAGTTCATTGTGGACATCCGAAACCTGCAGGACCACCAGGAAGAGTCCAGACGGATCAATCTAGAAATCAACAACATCCAAACCAAGTTTAACTCGCTGTCATTGAATGTTTACCAACGAAAAAAGTACATCTGTAAGTTGATCTATATCTACCTCATGGGGTACGATAATTTGATCGAATTCGGCATAAACGAAGCAGAAAAGTTGGTCAAGTCGTCGAATTTTCTGGAAAAACAGCTTGGGTACCTTGCGCTATCGATACTTGTGCAAAACAAGGGAATTGACACCGATTATATCCAGAATCTCGTAGATGTACTATTTGATCAGTTGATGTCTGATTTGAAGGCCAATAACGATGATGTCAACATTCTCGCCCTACATTTCGTTGCCAATAACTTCAATTTTTCAAACAAGGTGGCTTTGGGTTCGGCTTTGGCGTCGTACTTAACAGAATTGACTGAAGCGGTATTTTCGTTGGTTCTAAGCCCTATATCCTCTGTGGCGGTGCAGAAGAAGGCCTTGGTGCTGTTGAAGACTTTGTCGTTTTTACAGCCCGATACCTTCTCTCTGAACGACAATTGGATCCCGAGGGTTTTGGCGTTGATGGACGACAATAATGATCTTTCTGTCATTCTCAATAGCATTCCCGTCGTAGAAAATATTATCAAACTGCATCCAAACTACATTACCATCTTGATCCCTTCCATAGCAAACAACTTGAACAACCTCATCATGTTGGAGAATTGCGACAAGACGTTCCATTATTATAAAACGCCGGCTCCGTGGCTAGTCATTAAACTCTTGCAATTGCTCGAGTCGTGCTTTTTAATCAGCCCCAATTTACTCATAGACTCCAAAAACTTATCGTTGTTGCGTTCCGTCATATCAAAATGCATTGCCAATTCCTCGAAACCCATCCAGGGCTTGTCCAATAGAAATATTCAAAGTTCTTTCTTATTTCAATCGGTATCCTTGGCTATTTTCTTACAAGCTTCCAACGACTCCATTATAGGGGCCATAAAAGCATTGATCAACCTTTTAGGTTCGAACGAAACAAACACCAGATACTTGTCTGTCGACGCTTTGATAAAGTTGATTGGAAGATCCAAAATATCCAATCAAAACTTAATCATCGATAATCTCTCGATATTTTTGAACTTATTAAACGACAAAGACATTAGCATACGAAAGAAAACTTTGGATCTTCTTTATATCATTACCAATGACGATAACTACCAAATAATAATCAATAAATTCATAGATTATTTCCCATTATGTGAATTTCAATTAAAGTCTGATTTAGCGGTCAAAATTGCCATTCTTTCTGAGAAATTTGCAAAAGATTCAGTGTGGTATGTTAATATCATGTTAAAATTGATCTCCATACCGTCATTCAATACAAATAGTGATTTCTTAGATAACGAAATCTGGGAAAGAATCATACAAATCATATGTAATAACAACGATGTACAACAAAAAACATGCAAGCTTATTTTATCAAAATTGCAAACGATTCACAAAAATCATGAAACCGTTCCAGAGAATTTGGTCAAAGTAGGTGCTTTTGTGGTGGGAGAGTACGGGGAAGGCATTCAATCAGAATTCACCCCTGCTGCTCAATTTCAGTGTCTTTACAATTGTTACTTAAAAGTCGATCTTGCATGCAGATCTATGCTTCTTACAGCGTTTTTAAAGTTTCTTGCGAAGTATCCTGACGCCGATTTCATCCCAAACATCGTTGATCTTTTCGAAATTGAATCGAACTCAATAGATCTAGAAATTCAAACTAGAGCAAATGAGTACTTAAAACTATTCACCACATGCAGTGATATAACAGAGTTCATAAAACCGATGCCACCATTTGAATCTGAACAAAATCACTTGCTTGTAAGATTGGGCAATATCAATAAAATCGTCGGCACTAATGTACCAGGCGTTCATGCTGTGAAGATAGCACAAGCAAATGTTCAAAATGGCAACACAGACACAGAAACAACTTCTGACATCGCTGCCCTTTCACCAAATTGGTACAGTGGGTATCAAAGAATGCTTCATTTTGACGCAGGTATATTTTACGAAAATCAATTAACTAAAATCACATACAAAATTTCTAGGAAGGAGGACCACAAACTTATTTATCGTTTAAACATCATCAACAATTCATTCAAAACTGCCGGTACGGACCTCACCAGTTTCAAAGTGCTCAATATCAAAAATATGACAAGTTCTGTGAACCCTAACTATTTATTGAGCTTGATGCTGTCTCCTAGTCAAACTATAGAGGACAAGACGTTCTTGGAGATAGAAGTCAAACTTAGAAATATTGTCGAGTTAAACGAATCGCCCATCATTTCTATTTCATTCAATTGCGGAGGGTCTTTTAATCAACTCAACCTTAAGATACCCGTCAATGCCATAAAGACGATCACCCCAACAGAGCTTACTGTGGACCAGTTCAAGACAAGATGGCTCCAAATCAACCAATTATTGCCCAATAACGAAGGAGAATTTACTATCAATGTGGAAACTTCTCATAGATACAATTTATCCAATATCATACGTTTACTTCAAAGACTCAAATTGCATGTGGTCTTCCAGGAAGAAAACGCCAACAGTTTATTGGTTCTTTGCGCCGGTATCATTCACACCCAACTGTCCAATTACGGTACGTTGATATCACTCAAGTGCATCGATGATGTAGGAAAAGCATTTGAAATAGGCGTCAGGTGCACAGGAGGAGGAGTGGCAGAAGTCATAGCCAGAACTCTAAAAGAGATCTTCCAAGGCAAATTTTAACCCAGGTGCTACTGTATAGAGTATAAACGCCAATGAATATATGAACTCTGTTTTATTTGTATTGCCTAAACGGACTATATTCCTCGATCCCCACACCAGAGCCTGAAATATAAACTCTATCTAAAGGTGTGAGGTTGTGCGGCCCTGGCGTTTATTTGTTCATTACATTTCCTAAATAGGTAATTTGGTAAATTCATTTGCCTAATGAGGCTATTTTTCAATGTTGCAACAGCTGAAGTATAAATCTGACATTCAATCCTAAATTTCAACAAAGAACCCTTTCCTATTATACCACTATCCTTATGAGATTAACTATATCGACGGTGACAGCTTTAGCCATCACCAACGCGTTAGTGAACGGTGCACCAGCTCCTGTGATCGAAACCATTTGGAAAACATTCACTGAAGGTGCCACCGACATTGCACAAGCAGCAACCTCGACTGCACCAGTTGTTGCTGCCACACCCACTTCAGCCACTGCTGCTGCTACAAGCTCCAAGTCCAAGTTCAATTTGGACTCTTTGCTCAACGATGGCTTATTTGATAGCTGGCTAGGCTATTTCGGACTTGGTGATGATGATGATACATCCACCACTGCCGTAGCTGCTTCTGCTACAAGCACCGCTACCGAAGACGATGATGATAACAGTTGGGACGATTTCCTCGATCTTTTCCACTTGACATTCCCCAAAAAAGCCTCCTCCACCACCATCTCGGTAGCTACTTCTGCACCAGCCACTACTTCCGAAGACGATACCACCCCTACCACCACGGCAGCCGCCACAACCAGCACCTCAAGCGAATCCACCTCGACCGACGTCAGCGGTGAAGACCCCGATTTCGCTCTGGCGATTTTGGAGGCCCACAACAAATACAGAGCCATCCACAACGTAGGGGCATTAACATGGGACGAAGGTGCATACGAATACGCCCAAAATAACGCCGACAACTACGATTGTTCGGGTGTTTTGACCCATACACACGGCCAATATGGTGAAAACCTTGCCGCCGGTTTCAAAGACGGCCCTTCTGCCGTCAAAGCATGGTACGACGAAGGTGAAACATACGACTACTCGGCTGCAAACACATACGATCATTTCACTCAAGTGGTGTGGAAAGGATCCACCAAAGTGGGATGTGCTTATAAAGACTGCAGAGCCGAAAACTGGGGTCTTTACATCGTGTGTGAATATGATCCAGCAGGTAACATTGTGGGTAAAAACAAAGCCAATGTCTTACCCGCTAGCAGCTAATAAATCCTCTTTACCTGGTGTAGAGTATGTAGATACAGCCAAATGGCTCAAAAAAGCTCAAGCATTTTGGCTGCAAAAAAACTCGAGATGCGAAAATCATCTCTTTAATACACATTTGATGACTAGCCCGCTAAGTATCGTAAAACAGGGCGCTACAGTGCCCACTTATATAGTAGATAAGGGTTTACAACATGTTGTTCCCTACTATAAGGAGTATAGAACACACGTGAAGAGCCGCTGGGAAGGGAAAACTGTGGTTCAGGTGTACACACAAGAATTAGGCCATGGTGAGGACATTGTGAGGCGAGAAATCGAGGATTTGCGGCTTTTTGTACAGGAAGCGTGTAACAAGCCTGGTGTTCCATGTTACATAAAGGGCTGGGACCTTTTAAGCACCAGAAAGCTCGCAATGCATGACGTTATACACAATTCTAAGCATATGCATGAAACACCCGTTGAAATTGATGCCGATTGTCACGTAAAAAGTGCTGACGGTCGTATAAATATCATTCACAAAAGTGCCGACTTGCTAGTAGTCAACAAACCGTCCGGAATACCCACCCATCCTGTTGCTAGTTATGGGTACAATTCAATAACGGAGATGCTTAAACACGATTTACAACTTAAAGAAGCATGGCCCGTCCACCGTCTCGACAAGGCCACTTCTGGGGTGTTGATGGTGGCATTGTCAAAGAGCATGTTCAAGACCTTGTCAGGTATTATCAAAGAAAAAGGGATGGAGGTGCAAAAGGAGTATTTGGCACGAGTCAAAGGGAAGTTTCCTTCTGATATCACCACACTTACGTGTCCTGTGTTCTCTGTTAATGTGAGCGGAGGTTATATTATGCCTCCAAACCACGATAAATTGGTCACCAATTCAAAGACCGACTTTGAGGTTTTGAAATACAATGAAGATTTAGACGAAAGTATCATCAAATGCACTCCGTATTCTGGTAAGATGCACCAAATTCGTATACACCTCAGACATTTGGGGTACCCCATATCTAACGACTTTGCATACAACAATTTGGGGGTGCTTTCGGAGCACAATAAAGTAAAGAACGAAGTGGAGTCGGAACTCTATGCTAAACTTTATGAAGAGTATCCACATCTTCTTAAACATCCTACCGTTGATTTGAAACAATTGGTAACTGCTGAGATTCAAAAGAAGCTCAACTACATCAAATCTTCAACGGCCAGGCTCGTCGACACCTATTTAGACGGAAACAAGTGTGACGAATGCGGTAGAGACATTTTTGACGAAACCAGAGATCACAATTCCTCCATTTACCTTCATGCATACAGGTACAAATACGATGGTAGTTCTTCTTTTGATTACCAGACAGAAATGCCCCGGTGGAGTGAAATTTAGGCATTCATTCATTACTATGTACATATTCATCGAATTAATTTACTGGCGTCATGCAAAAATGGTAGTTTAGGTGCACTCATGGGCACGTCCGACTCTCTATATGTGTTTTCTTTCTTCACTTCACGTATCAAAATCAGGCCGTAGGAAGCACTCTTATTCATACGTGCACATGTATGTTTGAGATTTCGTATAAACTCTTTATCATGCAACTTCTTTAAACCTTCATGGAACGCCGATTGGCATGATTCGATTTCTTCTTCCGTTACCGGAACTTTATGATACTGCACAAAATAGAAGCCCCTGATTTCATCTACGGAGTATTTGGGGTCCAGAATGGCTTCAAATAACATTTTTTTCACCATTCGTTTAAGCTTCGAACGACCCACCGCAGTGGACAATGGGTTTGTTCTAGAGGTGAAATACGCAAGTTTTCGATACTTCCCTCTATATTTTGTAAGACCTTTCTCCAAGATGCTGTCGTTTAAAATGTTCACTGGAGTGTTGAAATTTCCCAATGCTATATTCAGCTTTCGAGCTAAACTGATAAAATGATAATCAGGGAAAAATTTGACGGTCCAAAATGGCGACAGTATCAATGTAGGCATATTGGTGGACATATTTCGTTGTGAAATCCATTTATACGCCATTGTCTCCACGCCTCGTATATCTATTGGAGAAAGAGGCTTGTTCTGGTTTGATTTATTTGGCGGAACTTGATAGTTTTTGATGAATTCTTCGGCCGTACGGAATCTGGCTTTTTCTAAAAGGGGTTTATTTCGTATGAGATGGTTTGGGCCCACCTTGAGGGTCTGCTCAATTGGCTTTTTAATCACACCAGCGAGATGAGCAGGTACTTTCATGAGATCTGGCTGCGAAAATTGGCTTCGAAAATTTGGCTGCGAAAAGATGGAATATTATATCTATTAATACATTATAAGAGTGCTTTGAGCACCGGCGGATATCTGGCTTTCCTATTTGAGCACCTCCAAGTAGTGGTGGTATTGTTAAAAAAACCTGGGGGCTTTTTAACGCCAGTGAGCACGCCATTGGCTCTTACGTATTTTACAATTTTAAAGTTTAGTTCTTTGGTAGCTTCCCTATTATTTCACATAATCGGTTTCGGGCTGCCACAACGTGACACAGTTGTCTGCAGTAGCCAACATGAGAAGTTTGGGGTTGAATAGAATCGTCTTGGGGACGCCTTGGTTGGTTGGAATCATTTTGAAGGGCAGAAGCTTCTGAGGGTTTTCGGCCGCCACAATCCTGGATTTTCCTTCAGATGCTTTCACACTGGCCAAATCAAATAGCTGCAACAGCGACGTGGGGGTTCCCACGACCGCAAACTTCCCACAAGGGCTGAAACATGCACACCCGGTGTGAGGGTACTTGGGATCGAAGTATTCCACCGACGACGACGTCTGGAGTGTGGTAAGAAACTCCCCCGTGAAAGCGTCGACTATGTGCGTGTATTTTGTGTTTGTGGTGATCATCAAGAGTTTCCCGTCGTTAGAAAAGTCCATGCTTACGAAGTTGATATTTTCCCCACCAATACGTTCGGCGAGTTCAGAGACCAAAAACGGGCTCAAGTGGTTCTTCAAGTCATACATCTCCAACACAGCATTGGGTTTTAACACCGCCATCACAATTCCGTGGGGATCATACGCCAATATGGCCGTAGAGCCCATCTCTATGTTCCCTGTGCAAGAACTAGACCTAAGGTCCCAGAATTTCACTGTATTATCCACACTAGCAGTGACAAAGTAGTCGTGTACCGGATCCACCGCCAACGCCACCACCTGGTCCTTGTGGCCCTTGAAATACCGTATATACTTCTTGTCGGACAACGAAAGATACCTTATAGCGTGATCCACGTCTGCCTCCGAGTCTACCGCCGGCGTAGACACATACAAGCAATTCAACTCCTTGTGCACAAACTTGGCGAGATGCGCCCCATACTTCTGCGATTGTATGTCCTTGTGATGGACCCCCTTGTGCACATCGTACAATTGAATGGACTTATCAATGCCCGCAGAAATGAGGTACTGCCCCGAATCGTCGAAATCCAACGACGTTATCGAGGCCTCCTGATGGTTGTTGAACGTTTTCTTCGGTAAAAGCCCTTCCAACACCCCTCGGGTCACCCCAATGGTACTGCTCGAGCCGTGAGTCTTCTTATTCATTAGCGCCAAATTTCGCACCACCAAATTTCGCAATCTGGAGAACCTGGCGTACTTCCTTGGTGCGCGCACTGCCCAGATCGCACTAAAAGGCGCGCCAGTCGCACTGTCATTCCAAACACTTTGCAATTAGGAGTACTTCATCTAACTGTTTCTAATTAGCATGAGTGCATCTGTTCCGTTTAAAGTGAAGGCGCTTTTCGAATACAAAAGCGATTATGAGGACGATTTGAATTTCAGTGCTGGCGATATCATCACTGTGGTGGCAATTGAAGATGACGAGTGGTACTCCGGAGAATACAACGGATCCACGGGGATGTTCCCCAAGAATTTTGTACAGGCCATTTCGGAGAACGAGTCGAAGCCACAGCCTTCTGAGGCTGTAGAAGAAGAAGATGCCAAAGAATTGGAAAAGGAAGCGGCTGAGAACGACGAATTGGCGTCTGTGAAAGACACCTCTGATGTGGGGGCTGAAGATGTTGATACTGAAGCTGTTTTGGAGCTGAAAGCCGCCCCTGAGGCGCAATCTCCCGATACACATGATGAAGTGAAAGCTCCTGAAGCCACAATTGAAGCTAAAACCCCCCAATCGACTCATACTATTCACAAATCACCGGTAACATCCAACGTGCCCATGCCCTCCAACACCGTGCGTGAGGACCCCTATGCTATCAAAAAGCAGTTCATTGCATCGTCAAAATCATCATATGTCCCTCAATATAAGCCAAGGGACAATTCTTTCCTCATAGGTGGGCGTTCTTTACACGACGAGCCCAAAGGAGAAGTGGTCAAGTCGTCTACCACCCACGAGGAAGAGCCCGAACCAGAAGAAAAACTTAGCTTAAAAGAACGTATTGCCTTATTGCAGAAACGTCAACAAGAAGAGAAGGAGCGTGAAGAAGCGGCCTTGAAACGAGCAGAACTTAGAAAGCAAAAAGCCAAAGAAGACAGAGAGAAAAGAGCCCAGGCAGACGTTGAAGCAAAGGCGAAAGCAGCAGAATTAGCGGCACAAGAACCAGCTGAAGAGGTAGATCCTGCATCTGAACCTGTGAGCGCCCTAACAGAGGAAGTTTCTGGCACTATTGTGGATCAAGAAGAGTCTGAGACGGTTCCGCAGTCTGTCGAATCACCTGAAGAGCCATACGAAGAAGAAAAAGAAGAGGACGAAGAGGAAGGGCCACAAGACGATGATGAGGACTTGCGTAGAAGAAAACTTGTAGAGCGTATGGCCAAAATCTCAGGTGGGAGAAATATGTTTGGAATGATGGGAATGCCTTCTTTTGGGGGTCCCGCTCCTGCCGCAACAGCTTCTAAGGCTCCTGAAGAACCTTCGCTGGAGCCTGAACCTGAAGATGAATCAGAGGATTCTCTGACTCCTCAGGCAATTCCTATAATGCCCTTCGCTGACCCAACAGCATTAGAAAAGCTCAAGCATAAAAAAGAATCTAAACCTGAAGAGCCAAAAGCTAAAGATAACTCAGAGTCTGATCTGGAATTCGTTGATGTAGAAGCCCCCAAAGAATCATCGTCTATGGGAGAAGAGGAGGATGCCGACACCGATATTTCAACAAGGCCTCCACCACCGGTTCCAACTATTCCTCCGGTAAGTACAAAGACCGCCATTCAGTCCGACAGCGGTCTTGAAGACTCGTATGGTTCTCATGATGAACATCACCAACCTCTTGACTTGAAAAAAGGCATGGAGATGGAATCTACTGGATATGAAGCTGATGAAGACTCCGATAGAAAATCAAGGACCGTCGGTGATATGCCTCTTGCTTCTTCTACCAAAGACAACCTTGCTCCTACACCAGCACCTGCTGTTCCGCAAACAAGGCCCCCTATTCCAGCGAGCTCCGTGCCTGAACCTTCTACACCTGTGCCTCCTGTTCCCATAAGAGAAGTACCAGCTGTTGCAACCAGAGAAGTTCCTTCTGTTCCAACCACAACTGCACCTATCGTTCCAGAGCTTCCTCCTATGCCGCCAGTTCCTACAAAAGATGTTCCTGAACTACCATCAGTACCTCCTGTGCCTACTAGGACCGTGCCCGAAATACCTTCAGGTCCCCCTGTTCCAACTCAAACTATTCCTGTACCTGCTCCCATGCCTGCTCATGTACCGCAAACATCAGCACCGGTCATAGAAGATGACTCGTCTGATGATGATTTTGAGTTTGAGTCAAAAGCACCAATAACAGAAGCTCCTAGCGTAAGTGAACCTGCTGGTAAGGTGCCACCACCGATCCCATCATCGATACCAACCATGCCAGAAACTCCAAAAGCTGTACACGAAACAGCACCTTCAATCCCTATGACTACGCCACCCATGCCCGCTAGAGCTTCAACTGAGCTCTCTTCGATGTCAAGAAACCTCACTGGGGCTTCTTTGACGAAAACACATACTGGTACATCTATAACCTCGTTGAAACGTTCATCGACTGACTTTTCGAGGAGAAAAGAGTTGAATATTGCCGAGACGTATCTTGAGCAAATTGAGTACGAACTCGTCAACATCAGTAGCACCAGTAATTGGTGGTTGAAAGATGACTTGCCAGATTTCCTCGCCGGCAAAATTGGCAGTGAATTGAGTTTCGAAATCGATACCCATGAGATAAACAAGAGAGGCAATCGTTCTATTATCTATAAAGACTATTATGTGCTTTTCCATGATTTGAGTCAAATTGTGTTTGAAATCGAATACGAAAAAGAAGACCCAAGGACCACCGTTAAGGTGGGCACGTATTTTGTCAAGTCGACTCCCATAATCAGAAAAGACTTGCTAGATAAATATCATAACCAGTATGGTAACGATATAGTCAGTAGAGCCAGCCGATTGCTGAGTCTCAAAGGTGGAATTGTTGAAACGGTGATGGCCCAATTAAACAACGTCTTGTCCCCAGTGGGAAACAAGCTCTTTGGGGTTACCATTTACAAGAATAGCAATAACCACAACATAGCCAAAATTGAAGATATCAAAGCCGGAGACATCCTTTGTATCAAAAACGGCAAATTTCAAGTGCACAAGAATTTGACCAGCAAAACGGTGGTTATTGGTGACGACGATATTTATTCGTCCATAATCTATGAATTCGACCACAAGAAGGACAAATTCAGGGTGATTGAATACCAAAACGGGCAATTGAAAAAGGAAAGCTACAAGCTTAGCGACTTCAAAAGCGGCCAACTCAGAGTGTTCAGAGTGGTTGGCAGAGAGTATGTAGACTGGTAGTCAGTGATATCAAGTGGCGACGATGCCGGACCATAGCAATACCAAATATTAGTACGCAATACACATGTTATTACCACTTAGCGTTGGACCCAACAAACTCCAAATCTTATAATCCCCCGCACACTAAAGCATTAGACCAATACAGAAGAACCCATCGAAGCCCCTAGTGAAACTTGGTGCTGTTAGATATAGGAATAGAAAGAATCAGAACTAGGAAATGAGCTAGGAAATGAGCAAACCGTAATAGTAAAACAGAACTGGAATTTCAATGGATGCAAAATTAAACAAATGTAGCCAAATTCAAACAGTTGTAGACATATCAGATCTCGAATCAGAACTTAAGACAAAGGAATCAATATTCATAACAGGAAACACAGGGAACACAGAATTCATAAACTTCAGGAAGCTATCATCTACTTTCAGCCGGTGAAGATATTCTTAGAAAAATGCGTGTTGTTTAGTAGGGCCAGTTCAACATCACCGTCCCAACCTCCCTATGTAAGCTTGATGAAACGACATCCTCTGCATTGGTCTATTGCTTTAGTATGTGTAAGGTATTAAATGCGAATTTCTTAGGTGCGAAAAACCCTTCCCTAACCAGCAATGGTAGTCGCAATTAAATGACTAGGCGCTTTACGTCACGTGCGTGCGAACCTGAAATATTTGCGGCTACACGTATTGCTGTGGTAATTTCAACCTATTGCTGTTTAACTGAGATGGCCGACAAGGATTTAGCTGCTGATTTTGTAATTGCCTATAAGGGCAAGCAGGTTGACGATGAATTGAAGGCATTCATTGACTCTTTGTACGAAAAGGGCTTTTTTATCGAGGTGAAAGACAACGATGCTGAGTCGTTATTATTGTTCTTGAAGATCTCTTCTTATAAATTCAAGGAATTGAGTGAATTGGACTTGATAAAGAACTTCGAATTTGGAATCAGCTCATCTATTGAGAACAAGGCTGACAGATTGAGAATAATTTACGATTACATGATCAATTCGACCAAAAACGACTTGGATCTTGGATCAAACCCCAAGGTGTTATCTATAACCCCCATCACCACTTTGATGTTCAACAAAAACGTGTACAAAAACGCCATCAACCACTTGTTGAGCTACAACAACCCTTCGAGCAATTTCATCAAGGAAAACTTCGGGGTTCATGTTGCAATATATTTTGAGTTCTTCAAATTCTTGCTCAATTGGGTGTCTGTTTTGACTGTGTTTGGTGCTTTGAGCTACTGGAAGCTGAAACACGCCTTTAGTTTGACTTTCTGTGCCTTCAATTTGATCTGGGGTACGCTTTTTATTAGTTTCTGGAAGAAAAGAGAGAATTACCTCGTCAGTTACTGGGGCTGTAACAACTTCCATTTGATTAAGGACCACGATTCTGCATTGGCAGAAATCAACGAGAAATACGATGCCAAATCCTCCTATAAACACCAAAGCAATTACGAAGGTAATAAGTTCTTGAAACAATTGGCTTTTGTTCCGGTTGCCATAGTTTTTGCAGCTGTTTTGGTCTCCTTCCAATTGGCATGCTTCTGCTTGGAAATCTTCTTGTCTGAGATCTACGATGGTCCTGGAAAGGGTTTCATTACCTTGACTCCAACTATCTTGTTGTCTGTGTTTGTTCCTGTGTTGACCATTGTGTTCAACATGGTTTCTGGCATCTTGATCAAATTCGAGGCCCACAAGAACTCTTACACCAAAGAAAACTCCACACTTATTAAGCAATTTGTGTTGAACTTCTTGACGAGTTACATGCCATTGCTCATCACCAGTTTCATTTACTTGCCATTTGCCCATCTCATCAAGCCTAACTTAGTGACCTTGAAATCCAACTTGAATTCCAGTTTGAACTCAAATGCCTTCTACTACAAGTACATTACCCACATTAAAGATCAAGAAGATTTCAACATGAACCAAGAAAGATTGAATTTCCAATACTATTACTTTATGGTCACTAACCAAATCATCCAATTGGTTTTGAAATACGGCTTGCCACAAGTTATCAAGATCGTCACCGGACTTTTGAGCAAGAAAGATTACAAGCCTAAAGATAGTGCCAGTGAAACGGTGTGGTTAAGCCAAATTAGGTCTTACATCAATTTACCAAGCTACAGCGTCAATGACGACTTCAGATTTTTGGTGATTGTTTACGGTTACTTGATTTTGTTCGGCCCAGTGTGGTCTTTGGGCCCACTTGTTACCCTTGTGTTCTTATTCATTACCTTGAAATTGGACTATTTGAAATTATTGAATGGTAAGTACTTCAAAGCACCAATTCCAGAAAGAATTGATTCTATCTACCCATGGAATTACGCCTTATTCCTCTTGACCTGGTTAGGATCAATTATTTCTCCATCAGTCACTGGTTTCTACCATCATGGTGTCCAACCTCCAAAGACTTTGGGTCAATTTTCGTTGGACTCGGCTAGTGTCAACATCAAGTCCTCTCATTTGTTAGGACTTTTGCTTATTTCCGAACACACCTTTTTCGTTATCTGGTATGTCTTAGGTAAGATTTTTGCCGTGTTCAAGAGCGAAACCGAATGGGAAAACGATTTCGTTGATAATGACATCAAATTAAGACACGATTACTATTCTTCAAAAGTCAAAGGCACCCTTGATTTAGAGCTTAGTGATGCTGGTTGGGATCATTTGACTTTAGAAAAATCTCTCAGCCAAATTAACGACATCGTTGAAGGCAAAGTACCTGAACAAGAAAAAGAGCCCGCTTCCGTAGGTGTATCTAGTTCAGTCACCAAAGGGGAAACCGAATTGACTAACCTCAAATCAAAAACAGACAGAGTGATCAAGGTTCCTAGCGAAGAAACTCAAGAAGGCGTGTATGCCACCATTGACGACAACAAGCACGTTGACTCGACCACCGATATCGTCGACAACGAGGTCAGCAAATACCAAAAGGACTTTGAATCAGAGATAGAAGAAACCACCGGCCCAGAAGTCCCCGACCCGGACGTGGACTCTGACTTGTCGGCCACACCTTCTACTGGAACAGGCTCCGGCTCCAAAAAGAGAAGTCCTTTAAAGAAATTGTTGAAGAGAAAGAAATAGAACAATTGTAAATGTACGCTTGCTTATATTGTAACAACAAATCAATTCTTGGGTGGTCTGGCCCCAAAAATCGAACTGCCTACTCTAACGCTGGTGCTGCCCTGTCTTATGGCCTCTTCGAAGTCATTACTCATACCCATGCTTGTTTTCAAGTTCAAGGAGTATTTCTCGTCCAATTCGTTTTTCAATTCCACCAACGCCTTGAAATCTCTGTTTTCGTCCAGACCAGTGGACTCGGCAAACGACCCGATAGTCATAAGGCCCTGGAGGTTCAAATGGGTGCATTCGTCACTTTGAAGATATTCAATTGCTTCGTACACGGCGGTTTTGTCGACCAAAGAAAAGCCCGACTTCTGTTCTTCGCCCGAGGTGTTTATCTGCAAGAAAACATTGATAACAGCGCCATCCACCTCTTTACGGTGATTATTCAACTTCCTACATTTCTTCACCGAATCGATGGTTTCCACCGCATAGAGATTGTCGATGTTTTTGGCCAAAATCTTGCACTTATCGGTCTGCAAAGAGCCAATAAAGTGCCACTTAATGTCTTTAGGCAATTCTTTCAGCTTTGTAACCAATTCCTGGACGTAATTCTCTCCAAAGTGAACCACTCCATGGTTATGTAACGCCAAAATGTCACTCAGAGGTTTCAACTTCGACACCGCTACGAGGTCCACACTGGCGGGTTTTGTGGTCAATTTCGAAACCACCGCCTTAACTTGTCCCAAAATTGCCTCATAATTGGTCACAAGCTCTTTTTGTCTCAATACCGAAGGAAGTGAAGCCATTTGGTTAATATAAAAGAAAGGTCGTGCGGCGACGAGTGAGTGCGATGGCTTCAACGCCGGTGGTGAAAAAACCTCATCTTCACTATGACTGATAATACTTACCAAGGAGACGATTTTGACGACAAGGTGATCAAACAAGTGGAATTTTACTTTTCCGACAGTAACCTCCAGACCGACAGATTCCTCTGGAAGATCTACCAAGCCAACGACGGCTGGGTCGAGTTGAAAACCATTCTTACGTTTGGCAGAATGAGACAATACAGACCGGAAGAAAAGGTGATTGAGGCGTTGCAGAAGTCGCTGAAGTTGGTTGTGAGCGCCAACAAGGACATGGTCAGAAGAAAGGACCCATTGAAGGAATTCAACGAGTTGAAAAACATCAGAAAGAAGAACTCTATCCACATCGAAGGGTTTCCACACGAACTCAGTCAGGAAGATTTGGAGGAGTTTTTCAACACAAAGATCGCCCCTGAATTGCCCCAAGACAAAACCATTTGCTCCATACGTAGGGTGAGAAACAGACAAACCAAGAAGTTTTTCGGGGTTGTTGACGTGGAGTTCAACACTCAGAAAGACGCTGAGTTCTTTTTGAACGAGCTAGAAGTTGCATATCCTGCAGGTATAATCAAGGAAGATGACGGTGTTGATAAGAAGGACCAGCTCAAGAAGATGTCTTTATTGACCTTCCAAGAAATGAGGGAAAACGGCAAGAGATTCGGCATCAACGAAGTCACCAAGAGAAAGAACAGTTTCACCAACTCCAAGGACGTGAAAAATTTCAGAAGAAAGATTTCCTCCGACGAACAAAAGGGAGAATCCAAAGAGGAACCAAAAGATGAACATAAAGACGAGCAAAAAGACGAACAACCCCCTAAACAAACCGAAGAACCAGCCCAATCCGAAGAGGCCTCTACTTAAGCTCATCAGATTGTTCGGTCTGTACACTACCTGTATCTAGAAATAAATACGCGGAACGCGCCTGTAAATTTTTAACCTATGTCTGTCACAGATATCACCAGAACCGAGTACAAAAAGGCGTTCGGGCCTTTGAAAGGGCTTACAGATGATGTCATAGGGAAGCTCCAGACGTTGAAGAAGATTTTCAATCTTTCTACAGACGAAATATACGTCGAATGGGAGACCTATAACGTGAATGGGGTAGACCAAGAAGTCGAGTTATCCATCGTGAGTTTGGATCCTTTTCAACAGTATTTGCAGAAAAACCTAGCCAAGTCCACAAAGTTCACGCCATCGGTGAAGAAAACCAAAGAATTGCATTCTTCCGCCACAAAAAGAAAGCCTTTGACCCCAATCAATTCCTCCAGTCCTTTAAACGAGATGTCCAAAGCTAGAAAGTTGGAAGGCGATGTCTTCAAGACCCCAAACATGAAGCTTGACTCGTCTCCTACCGGCTACCAAACGGCAAATAACACATTTGTGCGTACGCCGGTGGTGAAGGTGCAATCGAAAGACTCCAACACCATTTTGGAGACCTTGAAGGCTTCCTCAGACATTATGGAATACGACAACGATTTGGAAGACACGAAGCCACGAGTATCCATTGCTGCCAACTTTGATGCATCCAAATACAAGTTCAGAACCATGTCTATGAAATTGCTTGAAAGTGCTGATGTTCTCGATGACCAGATCGATATATTCACCCAACTCTACCAAGACACGCACAAGAATGAAGAAGTTAATTTTGCAAACCCATGTATGAGTAGTCAGTTCGACATCTACTGTTGCGGAAGAATCGTGCCTGACTCTCCTACCTACGATAAATTATTACTGCACACCCTCAACTCGACTTCTTTGTTTTTAGAAACTTCAAGATTGTCGGGGATTGGTCAAAGGGTACCTTTGGATCTCACGAAACTCAAAGAATACAGTCTCTTCCCCGGACAAATCGTCATTTTTAAGGGAAAAAACCCAACCGGTAGGGCCTTTATTGTCGAAGAAGTGTTACAATTGCCAGAATTGGGAGCCCCCGTCACATCTAAGCATGAACTCATAGAGTACAAGTCATTGACCAACTCAGAAGGGTTAAAGTTTGTCATTCTTTCTGGTCCTTACTCGAATCAAAACTGCTTGAATTACGACAAATTGAAAGAATTCGTCAAAAGGATCAACACAGTCATAAAACCAGATATTTTGGTGATGTTTGGCCCCTTCTTGGACATTACCAACAAAGCAGTCAACGAAGGTGAATTCGACTTGGATGAGGAACAAAGACAACCCTCGAATTTGGACGAGGTGTTCAAATTAGTCATAACGCCCATATTGAGAACAATCAACTCAAAGATTCAAGTAATCCTTGTGCCCTCCTTAAAAGATGCTACTATAAAGCATTGTTCGTATCCTCAAGACTCTTTTGATAGAAAAGCCTTGGGTTTACCTAAGAACTTCAAAGTATTCCCTAACCCATCAAGTTTCGCTGTTAATGAAATTCTTTTCGGCTGCTCCAATTTGGACGTCTTTAAAGACCTCAAAGATGTTCTGAAACTTGACACCGAGAATCCAAAAGTGTTGACAAATAGATTCGAAAGACTCACCAATCACATATTCGAACAAAGAAGATACTATCCTAGTTTTCCAGGATCTGTGATCCGTAGAAGATTGGGTGATTACAGCGATAAGGTCCTCCAATTCGATGGGATGATGGCTGAAGAAGTAGCAGAGACAAAGGTAGGAGGATCAAGTTTAGAAGTGTCTTACATGGGATTAGCTGAATTAGGTGATTCCTTGCCAGATGTATTGATTATTCCCTCTGAGTTAAAATACTTTGCCAAGGTCATTAAAAACGTGGTAGTAATCAACCCTGGTCCTTTTATTAGGCCCAACAATGATGCCTCTAAAGACGAAGGAACTTATGTCATCATGAACACCAAAGCACCCAACGTCACGGATGACGACAATGTCATGAAGGTCAGCGAAGAGGATGATACATACTACCATAACGTGTTTAAGAGATCGAAGGTTGATATTTATAAAAGCTGAGCTTCGAAACTCTTCAACTGTAGACTAACTAATTGGGACTAATTTGTAGGTTATATATTTGGATATTTATATAAAAAACATAAACGCGAAATGAGACGTCTCATGTTGCAAAATCAAGGTATACGAAGTTATTCGACTGGGGTGATGGGTCTTCGGGTCTACCAGAAAGAGGCAATTGATGCAGTAATGAGCTCTTTTCAACGTGGCGTGAAAAGACCTGCTTTTGTTATGGCTACCGGCGGAGGTAAAACCGTGGTTTTCTCTCATCTCATTCTGCAAATACCTAAAACGTCTCCCACAAGAGGCGAAAAAGTGCTAGTTTTGGCTCATACTGAGGAATTGGTCAAACAAGCAACCAATACTATCTCTAGAATAAACCCAGAACTTAAGGTAGACATCGATATGAGAGCTTCTAAGCCTTCGGAAGGTGCTGATGTCATTGTAGCGTCTGTGCCTACTTTGATTAGATTGACCAGATTGAACAAATATAACCCAAATGATTTTAAAGCAATCATTTTGGATGAATGTCACCACGCCACGGCGTCTCTGTGGAACAAAATTCTACGGTATTTCAATGCACATACGCCCGATCTGGAAATATATGTTATAGGGTGTACTGCAACGATGGAAAGAAGCGACAGCCAGCAATTGAGTAATGTTTTTGACGAAATAGTGTTTGAAAGAAGTTTGCTTACCATGGTGCAGAATAAGGAATTGGTGGATGTAAAGTTTCTGTCATTGAAAGCAGACATCGATTTGAGTAAGGTGGCAGTCAAAAATGATGATTACGAGGTGACTAGTCTTTCCAAAATGATCAATTCACACGATATCAATTTACTTGTCGCCATGCTGTACATAGAGCTTAAAAAAAAATATGGTTTCAAGTCAACTTTGGTGTTTTGTGTAGATATCAATCATTGCAAGACATTGTGTGGAGTTTTGCAACGACAAGGTATAAATGCCCAATATGTCACAGGAGATACTGTGAAATACGAACGACGTGCTATTATAGAGGACTTTAAAAACGGACAAATCGACGTTCTATGCAATGTTTTGGTATTTACGGAAGGGACTGATCTTCCCAACATAGATTCGTTATTTCTTGTTCGACCCACTAAATCGAGGCCTTTATTGGTTCAAATGATCGGTAGGGGACTTCGACTATACGAAGATAAAACCCATTGTCATGTTGTAGATATTGTTGGAACGAGAGGCACGGGTGTGCAATCAGTACCAACACTATTCTCGCTTCCGCCGGATTTTGAAATTCATGGCAAAACCTACTTGGATCTTGAACGAGAAAAAGAATTGTATGATGAACAGCAACGTCTTGAGAAAGAAAAAGAACGGGTTTTAGAGGAACAGGCCATACACAATAAAATGGTGGAGCTCCAAAAGTTTAAGGACCAATTGTCACTTGATTTCACCACTGTTGAGGGATTTCAAGCACTCGAAACTAAGGATTTGGAACAATTCACACAGCTTAAGAACGTTCATGGCACAATATCAAAAAGTCGTCTAGATTGGGTCAGGCTCGAGTACGAGGTGTGGGGACTCCCTTTAGCTGAAAAATTTCTTCTCATTAGAAAGACCGATGTGGATTTCGTGTTGGTGGCCTCTGGGTTTACCTCCTATCAACACAAGATAGCCAGTGATTACAAATGTGGTAAGTTCATAAAGGAAACCGAAGTTGCTAGACTGGCAAACCTCGAAACGGTCTTAGCCAAAGCACAAGTGTTCAGTAAAGAGGCCGCCTCGTTCAAAGTGGGAGAACTTCCTATAACTCCCAAACAAAGACAATTTCTCGAGCAGAAGCTTTACACCAAAGCCAAACTGATGTACGAATTCACCCCAGAGTTGGAAACGAAACTTAAAGAGTCGATTTCTAAAATAAATAGAAGAAAAGCTTCAGGTTTGATATTTGCAGCCAAATATTCTATGAATCTGCTACAACTAAAATGGGAAATCCAAAAAATGTTGGGCCCCGATAAGAAAGCACAAAAACATATGAAAAAACTCGTCAAAATGTTTGAAGATGGCAAACCAACCACAATGACTTCACTATTAAAATAACTTTATGTGTCACGTGATGCCTTGGTTTGCATTCTTTGCTTACTCAGATCGCGCTGTCATTTTTGTTAGTATGCTTTGGACCACTCTTTTAAGTGCACTTGTTTTAGTAGTGCAAGCTCTTTGTGCCGATGTTACGACGGAACAGGCGGAAAAGATTATCACTGAATCCGGCCACACCAATAACTGGGCCGTCTTGGTGTCTACGTCCAGGTTCTGGTTCAATTACAGACACATGGCCAATGTATTGAGTCTTTACAGAACCGTCAAAAGAATGGGCATACCCGACTCGCAAATCATTTTGATGTTGGCTGATGATATTGCCTGTAATCCCCGTAACGTGTTTCCCGGAACTGTGTTCAACAACATGAACCAAGCTATCGACTTGTACGGAGATCTGATTGAAGTGGATTACAGAGGTTACGAGGTTACAGTGGAGAATTTCATACGGTTATTGACCGATAGATGGGATGAAGACCATCCCAGAACAAAAAGACTTTTGACTGACGAAAACTCCAACATTTTCATCTATATGACGGGACATGGGGGTAACGAATTCTTGAAATTCCAAGACGCAGAGGAAATTGGAAGCTATGACTTGGCAGATGCCTTTGCCCAGATGCACGAGATGAAACGTTACAATGAGATTTTCTTTATGATCGATACCTGTCAGGCCAACTCGATGTATCTGAGAATATACTCGCCCAACATTTTGGCGGTGGGATCTTCAGAGGTGGATCAATCTTCTTACAGTCACCACTCCGACATGGAAATAGGAGTTGCAGTGATTGACAGGTTCACATATTACACGTTGGATTACTTGGAAAAGATCGACACCAATTCCAACGCCACTATTGACGAATTATTCGATTTGTACACCTTTGACAATATTCACTCCACTCCGGGTGTGAGAACCGATTTATTCCCTAGAGATATCAACACCGTCAAATTGACAGACTTTTTCGGAAACGTGCAAAACGTCGTTGTGGACGAAGTGGAAGACAATATCCTTTATGTGGCTAACCACGACGAGGACGGAACGCCAATAATGAGACCAGAAACGAACCACACCCAAAAATACATCACCAGATCAGGCATTGACCATCATTCTTATGTGAAAGAGAACAAAAGCAACTTGGTGGACTTGACCAAGTTCCAAACAAACATCATAAGTGCCGGGGTGGTGGTATGTGTTGCCGGTTTATGGATCATGGCAAAATAATGTAGTATAGACACTAATATATATCAAGCATAGTAAGGTTAAGATAGAATTAAGATACATCCGAGGTAATATGTTTATTTACCTTTGAGTTATATTGTTTACTATTTGAGTGCGTTCAATTGTGGTTACATTCAAATTAATAGTATACTTAAGAGCCATGATGTAATTTCTGCATATTTTAAAGAATATGATAATTTCATGCATTGGATCAACCCCTTCGAAAAAGACTCTTCTTGAAACAACGCAAAGAAATAGTGTTATAACATAAAAAGATAGCTCAATTCTTACAAAACCACACATATACGTCTCATCACTGATCTCTGATCTCTTACAGCTCAAGGAGTACTCTTTTATAAGCTTTTTTTGAGGTCAAAAAATACCCAAAAATATACTGCTATACACCAACACCCTCCAAGATTATCTTTATAAACTCTCCTGTGATTTACACGTCCCCAAGGCGCATAATTCTCTCAAAACTCCTCTTACCACTTTCGATATCATCACCAAAATCTCACTCCAGATTTTCGCGTTGTTTGTTTACCATGTCAGAAGTCATTACCTCCCAGCATCTCTTCCAAACCATGACTTCTAACGTAAGCATGGAGGAGAAATATGACACCATAGTGAAGTTCAAGAACTACCTAAAGCGACATAACATTCATATCTCCGATATCCCCCAGTATTTTGATGCGATAGGGATTGCTTTAGACACTAATGATACACACATGTTTGTAAAGAGCCTAGGGTGTTTGTTAGGCGTCATAATAAGAAGTGCCAAACTCGACGAAACAGACCAATTATTAAAGAATAGTTCAAGTTTAATCGTGCCTATTTTGATCAAGAAATTGGACCTTGAAGATCAACAGATCAAAGCACAAATCATGAAAGCGTTAGAAACGTATTGGTTGGCCAATGTGAAACAGGGAACTTCATATATCATTGATACAGGTATCAAAAACGTTAATCAAAACATAGCCTTGGCGTCTGTACGTGCATTAAAGGAGTTTGTCAGTGTTGCACCCTCTTTCGATATCGACTTGATTTTGAGGCCCTTGGTGGAATGTATCAAGGAAGCTCACGCAAAGAGACGCGAAGTGGTGGTGGAAAGCATGATCGAAATACTAAAGGGCTACTACAACTCACAGACAAGGCGATTTTCGTATGGGTTGTCGAAAGAGCTCGACTCACAACAGGTTGATGAAGAGTTGAGAAGTAGAATAGAGTTAGCCGTGGGTTCCAAAAGACGCCCTCCTAGGCCAATGTGGTCCGAGATGCCTGCTTCTAGAGAGAACACCCAAAAATTAGACCCAGTCAAAGTCATAAAAGAACCTTCACCAGCAGAAAAGTCCACAGAATTCCCTATGGCGGTGGATTCATCCTCACAAGAAGCATCCTCGAACATGGTAACAGAAGACGAGGCATATAGCCTCAAGGAGACACATCTGGATGAGGAGCAAGAACTTGCGGTAATAATATCTCAATTAAGTGAATACGATATCGATAATTCGATCAAAGCATACAATATTCATGATAGGTCTGATCTCACTCAATTAACACATTCCATGTTACCATCTTTCAATGGGAGGGAAACAGAACACAATTGGACCATCAGAGAGTCTCACATACTCAAACTTCGAGAATTATGTAGAGGTAATGCTCCTCTGCAACCTGACGATTTCATAGTATTCATCAGGGAATTATCCGAGAGCATTTGCAAGGCAACCTTATCTTTGAGAACAACTTTGTCCACTCACGGGTGTTTTTTAATCAAAGATCTTACCCTCGTTTTAGGCCAAAGAACCGATACTTTGGTGGACTACTTCTTGCCTAGTTTAATCAAGCTTTGTTCCGCTACCAAGACCATATCATCAAACAGAGCTTTTGTGACTATCAGTGCCATACTAATCAAATGTCTGTATTCCAACAGATTCTTACAGAAGATAATACAATGTGCAAATGACAAGAATATGAGATTAAGGGCGTATAGCTCAGTATGGCTCCAAATCGTTATTATACGTTTCAGCGATCACCTCAAGTCTTTAAACCTTGACTTGGTGATTAAAAAGCTCATTAAGCTATTGGCAGATCCGAGCCCAAATGTTAGACAAGCTGCTAAAGACGCATTCTTCTCCTTCAAAAAGCATTTTCCAGAAAGCCAGGATGCAGTTTTAAGCAAGTTAGATAGTAACATAGTCAAGGCTATCAGCAAGCTGAGACCACTGGAGCATTCATCATTCGAACCCAGAGAACTTTCAAGGTCAAGCTCTTTAATTAATTCAAGATCTGGATCAAGATTAGGTCACAGAGTTCCTGAAAGGGCCAAAAGCTTAGGAAGAGACACAAGAAACGAGCTTAAAGCGGCAGACAGGAGACCTGATGATGTTAGGCGTACTGAAAACAAGCAGCCTCCGCGATCATTCGATCACAAACCAACATACAGAAATTCTTCTGATGGTTTACATAGAGGACAAGAAAATAAGCTTGAAGCTTTACCCATTTCAACTTCCAAGAGGTTGCCTATAGCTCCCATTGTACACTCGAGAAATAATTCTTCCGAGAAGAAGTTTTCTTTGGTAAACAAAAATGATAATGATCCATTTTTAGACCCTAGCGATCAAAAAGGTTTGGCCAACGACAAAAGTAACGAGGAAGATTTCTATGACGCGGAAAGAGACCCCATTGTACCCTTTTTGCAATCAAATGATATATCTAGTATTAAGGAAGGCATCGTGTTAGTAAAATATGCGATGAAGAATGATGAAGAACTTGATAGCAAAGTTATTGAAGAGCTAATCGTTTTATCTAAAAAAGATATCAATTCAATGAAACCATTGGTACTAGAGCTTACCATGCCTAAAGTTGTCAAATATTTATCATTTGGAGAATATTTCCGTATGTTTTTGCTTTTAGAAAAGTCAATAAGTGACAAATTTGTTGAGGATTTGTCTATGGTAGTTAACACAGAACTAATTTTCGAAAACATTATTCTTTACCTCGAATATTGTAGTGGGGCCAAGCACCTGCCAGATATATTGTCAATGAAGCAGCTCATGAAATACAAATCAACCTTTCTTAGTCTGGTGTTAGGATTATTGAAGGTCTGTGCAAGTAAGTTGAAAATGAGTGAGTCATTGTACAAGCTTATTGTGAATAAAGTGATTCCTATTGTGAACATGGTAAAGTCTACGAATATGAATGAGTCCTACTCTGCATTGCTCAAAAGTCTTTATAATATTGGACCCGCAATATTCACCACAGAATTAAATGGATTCGAGGGTAATATCAAGGAAGAAGTCAGCTACTTAATCGACCTAGATGGTATTACAGAGTTGAACAATACCCTTTACAATGCCGGAAACTTGACGTCAGTTCAATTCAATTTTGAAACCTTTAGCAAGAATGAATCTCCTATAAAGTACAACTCAGATTTTACTATGTTACTTCCATCAAGAAAAGGCGACGAAATAGAATACAAATCTTACAAACCAGGCCAAAATCACAATCTCCAGCCACCAGCTTTTATTGCAGAAAAGGGCGCATCAAGACCCAATAGTCAAGAGCTTGTCGATGGTTTAACTCACGTTAAGATTTCAGATAACAGGAAAAATCTTGAAACAATTATTGGCAAGATAGATCCATTGAGTAGTATAAGTGATAAAAACAAGACCATTAACATCTACGAGGACCCTAATCGAAATGGTTCTCCTGTAAAGCAAAAGTCCTACAATTACACGGAGTTCAACTGGTTTAATTTTCAATTGGCTCATTCAACAATTCTGTATTCGGATTTGAACTTGATCGAGTTCAAAAGACTCATCAACAAGTTGGGAGAAAACACTATCGATAACAAAGAGTTTATGAGATTATTGACATATCTCCAAAACGGACATTCCAACGACATGGATATCACTACCTTCTTTTACAGAGAAGGTAAGGATATTATCGAGGAAAGTTTATGGAGGTTCTTTGAGTACAGAGATCAAATGTCTAATACGAGAATTTTGAATGGCTTGATGGTTTTGAAACAACTTGTCATATCTCGTAACAAGTTAAATCTTCCCAAGACATTGGATCTTTTGATTAGCGTAAGTATCCACAAAGAGAAGAATCTTATCAGTGAAATGAGCCATGCAATCACCGAGGTGTTTGATGAAATGTTATTTGTGACGTATTCATACAAAGAAATTTTTGAGTGTATGATGGTAAACATAAAGAACGTCGTGGCCTACCAACAAAACCAACTTATTTTCGTATTTGAAGCTCTCTCAAAAGTGTTGTCGTTCAATTTATCGTTGAACAGCGAAGAGGTGCAAATTCTTAATGATGCATTAAACCCGTTCTTGAACACAGCCAACATCGAATTGAGAAGGTGTGTTGTTTTGATATATGGGAGAATCTACAAAATAGTCAAAAAGACTGATAGTATGCACAAACAGTCCGGTACAGCGGAAAATTCAGCATCTAATTACATGGAGTTGGTGATGGGTAAACTCACCACCCCACAGAAAAAGTTAATAGAGTATTATAGTCAACTTTAGCATATAAATAAAAGTACATAAATTTTTGGATACATAGTCTATAATAAAGGGATAATTAACATATCATGCTATAGTAATAATAAAACAGCTATGTGATAGAAGTAAATATGCAGGTTTCTACTGATTCAGTGAAGAGCCAGTGATTGATGTAAGAATATCTGACGATTTATCAGAACTCGATGCCTTGTAAGATTTATCTTGATGCGGTTTTGCAGGCTTCATGATGGAGCCTTTGGAAGTATTAATATGCAAAGGATTTGAAGCTTGTTTTAATAATTGGTGTCTTTTTTTCATCATGTTAGAACTGATGGCTTGTTGTCTTGAGGAAGGAGCCGGATATTTCGGGCTTATAATGTATGGTGAGTGAGTGTATAATGAATGAACATGTTGGTACGATGATGGTGTTGTGTGTCCAGCCTGGGGCTGGAATGGGTGCAATTGTGAAGATTGCTGTAAAGGTAAATGTCCCGGCATAGTTCCAGTGGCCTGGGAAGACCCAGCAGAGGCCTGATAGCTATTTATTGGAGCCGCTTGATATGAATAGGCATAAGACGTAGGAATGCCGTTCATCATAGAATATGATTGATGAATTGGATGTCCTAATTCACCTTCCACCAAAAATCCTTGGTCAGAATACGCCTGTTGGTAGTATTCATGATCGTAAACTGCATCTGAATGCACCAATTGGGAGCCCAAAGGAATTGCCGACGGTAAGCCACTTGGAGGCCCCATATAATTGGGATCATAGTAATTGTGTCTGGGGAAACCCTGTTGCAATTTTGCAGATAAAGGTTGGTAAGGATAGAGTTCATCGCCCAAGCCACCAAACTTGGCAGATCTAGGCAAAGGCAAAGGAGTTTTGATGGGGAGGGTCTGTTCGATGAGATATTCGTCGTTTAGAGCCACCTGATTCGATACCACAGGGTACGGAAGAAGCGAAGAATTGTTGATTGTATCAAACGACTCATCGAAAAATCCATGTGATTGGGTAGGGTCGATGATTATGTAGTCATTTGAATTCTCCTCGAAGTAGTCCAAGGGGAAATCGTCTTCATCTTCGTCTTCGTCGGGGTTTTTATACTCATCGGGCGTTTCCTTGGTAAGAAACTCAAACCCAACCTTGGATTTATCGAGTGTGGTGGAGTTGTATTCTGGAGACGACTTTTCATCCAGTTTCTTGGACGACTCTGTCTTATTGGTCGAAACCGTGATATCGGGGTTGATTTCCTGAGTGGTATTTTCAATATCGTCCATATCGGCGGCTTCAAAGGTGGGATTTGTCTCCAAAAAGCTCTTGTGCTCCAGTTGAAGCTGATCCAACAAATGCTGGTAAAGAAGCTTCTCCTCCTCGTATTTAAACGACAATGCCGGTTCTCTGTCGGCAATGGTGGTGGGCTGTTGGCCCATCTTTTCTTTCTTCAAGTCCCGTTCCAATGCATCAGCCATTAACTTATCGTGAGGAACATTGAACCAAAAGAACACCTTCTGCTTCTTCTGGGTTCTTAAGCACGAATTGGTGTAAAGAAACGTCAAGAACGGCGACTTGGGCGGCTCAAGTAAGGCATCGGTGCCACACTTCAAATTCCTTAGATCGGAGAAGATCCCTTCTTCAAACTTTTTTCGATCCAAGATCTTACGCCCAAAATGCTGGAACTTGTACACAATACACCGTACAATATCGGTCCCGGTTATGAAGTACAAGTTGTTCCAGTAGATGCAACTTACAAACCCTTCGTCGTGGTTCAAATAGTATCTTCGTATCACCTGATTTTCCTGCCAATTTGCAGGCGCCGTGGCGAGGAAGAACTTGAGGTCTTCGATGAGCCTTAAACTTTCTTTAACCTCGTCGGTGATATTTGCAGTCTTCAACTTCAGCTTGATATCCTCAACCGCTTGATCTGTCATAATTTGAAGGTTGCAAAAGGTTCAAAGCTGGAAGGATTGTGTGTATATAAAAAACAATGGCCGGAATGACAGGTTTAGGAAAGTTCCCACAATGATGGTTCGAGAATTAATTATAAAGTGAACTAATGATGTAGCAAGAGCTCAACACTTTTTCCACTATCGTGCCTATTTCCAAAGGTACGTGCAAGTCTCAAGATTTGCCAAAAAATATTTCTCCCGTTTTCAAATTAAGCTATTTCGATAAGGGTCACTCCAGGTACAAGGACGATGAGGTGTGGCTTCTTATGGGGACGGAGGATGGGACTAAGCTCGAATTAGTAAAGGAAGGAATATTTTGTATTAAAAATAGCCGAGCTAATATGGTACTGGTTCTCAATGCACTGATGCTAGGCTAATGGGAAATTCAGCTAAGATGAATATCAAAATAGTTTCAGGAAAAAAATTCAACGGTGAAACTTTGCTATATATATTATGGGGTAAGAAAAGTCCTAGAAATCGTTACAAATTAAGCCAATTGTTTCAGAATTTTAATCTGAAACAAATTCTGAAACGTTTTACGAACAATTTCCTATTATAGCAGCCCTGATGATGCGCTGGGTTTTTGCTAGCGAGGGTTTCGACTACACGAGAAATTCACTTAACCTAAAAAGGTGGATGCATTAGGGCGTTTCGCCAACCTTATATACCGCTGAAATTCTTGTGCTTCTATCACCAGCACCTACTTTGCTTGCCAATCTTTGCAGAGCTATCAGGAACGCCTTACGATTGTTATCTTGTCAATTGTTTGTACCTGAATAAATGCCGGCTCGAGGGGTCTAACAATCGGGCAGACTTGCATTGTTTTTAGCAATATTTATAATACAATCGTGCATACTGCTTACACCGTTGTTATTGTCGTTTGTTTACCGGAATCCCCTTTGAGTAATCGGTCTGCGCTGTCCGCCGCTTACCAGCCGTTTAGATGGGTCTAGATTCTTGCATGGTCCTTATAGGAGAGGTGGGTACCTTTTTTGTCTACGTGTTACCTTTTGATGCCATTGCAATAGGGTGATGTGGAGATTGGCTTTTAAGCTTAATTGTGATGAACCACCGTTGCCGATAACCTTGTTTTGATTGCGACGCCGAACGATTTAGAAAGTGCAGTTGCAAGCGATGCGATTTAAGTTTACACCAATGTGGAACTGGAAATCTTAAACCCTCATAGGGTTCGTTGTGGATATCCATATACTGAAATGGGCAGAAGGGTGTCTCGCTTACAATGGCGTTTATTATAAGTCCTGCATAATTACAGAAACCGTTTGTGTGATGACGAGAGAAGAGATGCCATTAATGTTGAACGTAAATTTGCTATCTAATCATCGAAATCACTCCAATCTTTACGGTAACTGGACCAATCGGTGGAGCTTGGTACACTTGAGGCAACGTGATCGTATTTTCTATTTTTTTCGTTTTTGGCCATAGAGTGTGAACCTCTTCTAAATGGGGGGATATACTTGCCATTCAGATTCGATGCTAAACTAGAGATATCCAATGAGGGAGGTCTTCGGCCGCCCTCATCCTGACTGCAATTTTGTGCCAATGCTGAACTGTCTCCAATCGAAACAGTGGTCAGATGTCCTGCATCGCTATGCATAGTGGTTCCTGATTGGGTACCAGGAAGACTATATGTAGGTACTTTAAACTTGTGTGGTTTGGGATCTTCCAACTCGAAATCGTCTTCCAAATGGAACACTTCATCGAAATCATTGAGACTAAGGTCCTCGATTGCTTCGTTCAACGGAGCAATCACCGGCGATTTGGCGTAGTTTGGAGATCTCAAAAATGGTGGCACATACTTACCGGAACTTGAAGCTACTGACGCACTTCCTGGGGTTAAGTTTGTCATGTTGTTTACGACAAAGTTTCTGGACTTGGAGGACAGGAACGAATTCGATTTCCTCCTTGGCTGGGTAGGCGTATTGAAGTTTGGTAAGTCTGATTTCCTATGATAATGATTATTATAATTTGGATGCTGAGATGGTTGGTTCTTCTTGCAATTGTTCTTATTCTTGTTGTGCTTGTTGTTATTCTTCTTCCAAGTCTTGGGTTTATTACCCTTTTTCCAGTTACTAGGGTTTCTAGTTGGCTTGGGTCTTTCGTCCTTTCTCTGTTCACCATATTTGCTCATATAATGGTTGAAAACAGATTTTGGTGTGAAAAAGTCCTCTCTGTTGAACTTGCTTGATCTATGATTGTTGTTGCTAGATCTGTAATTCACACCGGGAGTTTGGTAACTGGCAACACTCATGGGTTTTCTGGTATTTCTAAAGAATTTTGCCCGTCCTTGTTCATTTCCGATTGGAATTGGCAATAAGCTAGTATTATTTGACAAGAGCGCTTCTGCTCTGGGATTGAAATGTCCCTCATTGGAAGATTTCTGCTCAGGAGAAGAACTTTCTCTTAACACATTATCGAGATTTGGCACTGAAGATGTCTCCTTAATGGTGGAAGTAGAATGTTCAAAGTAGAACGTAGAGTCTCCGTCTTCATCTGACTTTGCGGGTTCCACATTAACGGTAGGAAATTCGTCTCCTGAAGCATGTTCCAATTCTGGACTATAGTCATTATTGTAATCGCTTCTTTGCTCGTCATCATTAGATTGCTCATATTCATGATCCAGTTCATCAGTAAGGGCGTAATCATCACCTGCAGCGAAGTCATCCTCACTTCCCCAGACTTCATCATCAATGGTGAAATAATTCAAAGATTCCAACTCAGATCTAACCGAAGGCAAGTCTCTGTTTTCGGGATCAATGTTAAGACAATATCTAAGAACGGAAAACAAGTCACCAGTCATTGTGCTAAAAATATCAAACAACGATTCCCTGTTGGTAGCAAATTGAAGAAATCTTTTATCGGAATAATTAGCAACCTTGAAAGGATTTTTGTGGAACACCAAAGTCAACAAAATAATCCCAATCGACCACAAATCAACCTTGGAGGCATCATAGAATTCAATGTTTGGATCGAAAAGCTCAGGTGCCATATATCTTTCCAGCCCGATGTCAAACTCTGATCTTTCGGTTATTTTGAGGGTGGTGGTTGCTAAACCCCAATCACACAACTTAATTGACCAGTCGTCGCTGATCAAAATGTTCTCCGGCTTCAAATCACGATGATAAACACCATGACTGTGGCAATACTCCAAGGCATCTAAAATTTGACGAAAAACATCCTTAATATCTCTTGGCAAAGAGGGGCCCTGACCGTTTTGAATGGCCTCGTAAAGATCGCCTCGTCCACAGTACTCTAAAATAAGATACAGATCGAAATGATCGTATAACGCTGAGATGTTGGGATGACTACCCAAAATCTGATGGATGGAGATTTCCTTAGCAGCCTCTTCGTAAAGCCCCCTTAAAATCTGCTTGGTATTTTGCTTCTCTTCTGCAGCGCCCGAGTTTCTAAGTTTGGCAGGAGATGAGGTTGACTTGATCGATTTCTGTTTCTTATAATCTAACGGATAAATGTACTTGACAGCTACCAACCGATCAGACTCCTTAGTGTCTTTTGCAAGCGTCACAAGCCCATACGAGCCTTCGCTTAGATCTGTAACCTTTTGGTATCGATCCTTTAATAAGTGACCACTATTGTAAGTGTTATATTGATCCATCGAATTTAAAGTATTGGGATTAGCTAAAGCTATGAATATGCCTGATGGAGGTTGATGCTAATAAATTCGGTTCAATCCTCTAATGCAATCGGTTTCTGCTATGTTTGTGTACAATTTGAAGTATTCTTTGCCTTGTTGGGGGTTCGTACGGTTGTCAACAAACTCCAATGTAAACTTGATCAAATGCGATGACGTAGCCGGGGGTTCAATTCAGTTGTAATTCTGCTACTATGTATAATCCAACAACTCTTCTTCAATATTCTATCTTCAATTACCACGTTTGTATGTATGGTTCAAGTATTGGAACAATTGTTGTGGGGATCCAGGGGTGATTCGATCAAAGTATGGAGTGATGAAACTGCGATAAATTGTGAGTCTTCGAATCGCTGCGAAAATTGCCCTCTTAATATCAATAATGGATGAATTAATTAGTCAATTCTTAGATTTTACTGGTTCTACTGATCCTCTGGTAGCTAAACAGTACTTGGATATCACCAACAATGACTTGCAATATGCAGTTCAGTTGTTTATGGAAGCGGATCAGCCCAATAATGGTGGCGGTTTGTCATCTGAGGGGGTCCCCAATCACACAAATGACGAGGAATTGGCCAGGAAATTACAGGAGGAAGCCTATGGCGATAACGTAAGGGAAGCGGATGCTTCTGTGCACAGACACGAAACGTTGGTGGATGGATTTCCCCAAATGCCCATCCCCAGGCCCACAGATATCTTTGGCAGAGGTCGTGTAGGGATCTTCAATCAACGATTCGAAGACGTCGACTACGACGACGAAGACGAAGATGACGTAATTGAGATTGGCGAAGATGACGACGAGGATGACGATGTGGTGGAGCTTGATAGCGACGGAGAGCCTTCAAGCGCTCCCCCAAGGTCTCGAAGAAGACTCATGAGGGAATCGAGAATGGGCGAGCTAAGCTCCACCCAACGTAGGCTAGCCAATCTTTTCAGACCACCGTTTGATATCATGCAGAAGGTGGATTTGGACACCGCCAAAACGTTGGGGAGACGACAAAAAAAGTGGATTCTTGTGAATATCCAAGATTCCACCGAATTCATATGCCAAGTTTTAAACAGAGATTTCTGGCTGAAGCAAACCGTCAAGGATAAGGTAAGCGAAAACTTTGTATTCTTGCAGTACCAGCATGATCTGCCAAATGGGGAGAATTACGTGAATTTCTACCATGTAGAAAAATACCCTCATATGGCTATTTTGGATCCTCTTTCCGGTGAACGTGTTTACAAGTTTGTGGAAGGAAGCGTGCCTGATGTGGATGAGTGGTTGGAGGAAGTGGACGACTTTTTGGGAAATTTTTCCTTGTTTGGCGACAACAACCCTATCGTGAAGCATGAGCAAAAATTCGACCCAGATGCATTGACAGAAGAACAGCAAATAGAGTATGCATTAAAACAAAGTATCAGAGACAACGGAGGCGATGATGAATCAGAAAAAGAAAACGACAACACAGAAATCCAAGAATCAGACCTGCCAGCAGATCCATTCGACTCAATCAAGCCTGTTCTTCACAAAATTGATCCTTCTCCCGGAACCACCAGAATCCAAATAAGATTGCCTAACGGGAAAAGATTGGTACAGGTATACAATTTGAACGACAAAGTGGTCAATTTGTACGAAAACATCAAATACGTTTTGAAGGAAGAAGACTACGGCATAGCGGCCGACTCCAAGTTCACATTATCGACCTCAAACAGGGGTCAAAAACTTATAGAATGTCTTGAGGATACAATAGAGGGGGCAGGGCTCAAGAACGCAAGTGTTTTGTTGGAGAGTTTTGATTAAAGAATCTAGAGGTGTATATATAGGCGATAGTTGACCTAACCTGGTGTGTATTTATAAATTACAAGATTCAGCGGTAAAGACGTGCACGTTGTCTACCGGCCTTAAATTTCATGGTAGGAAATTGCTCTAGTTTGGGCAATTTCCTCAATTGAAATGGTTCTCGAGACGCAAGCACGATCTTCATGACATTTTCATACTTTCTTTCGAAGACATTATCTGTTGATGGTTCTGGTGGAGTCACAGGTTCTTCTACTGCAAGTTCTTCTGGTTCCTCCACTTCTGCAGCTTGTGCTTGGTCTTCTTTGTGTTCTTCTCCTCTGATAAGTCTCAAGTCATCATTTATTTCGTTTTCGGTTAGACCCTTACAAGTGGACAATTTGATTCGTTTATCCCCTCTTGATTGACTATTGGTGAACCTCTCTTCGTTTTGTAGGTATTTGCGTTTAATATTAGTTAATTCTATGCGATTGTTCTTGAATCTGGGATTGCTTATGAACCCTAAGGTGTCTGAAGGTTGATCAGATTTTTGTACCGACAAAAGGGAGTTGTGGTATTCGTCCCATTTTCGACTATTGACCTGATTCGGTCTTCTATTCATGTACTCCTCATCGAGCTTCTCTAGTTTCTCCTCATACATACGAAGCCGCCTGTGTTTTTCAGAAATTAAACGGTCTCTGTAGTTCATCCATATCGTCGATCGATTTTTGTCCACCAGACTGTTGAGCATATTGAGAGAGTAATTGGTTTCTTTGTAAACACCATCCACCTCCTTCTTGTTTAGCGTCACAAATGGCTCAAAGAACTCGTTGAACGTCATCAGCGTCCTCCCATTTAAAATATTATCAAATACCAAAGGAGTCTCTATATTTTGCTTTAAATGATTCAATAAGTTATCAAAATAATCCTCGGAAATCCCCATTTCGTTCTCATGGTTGTACTTGGCCATTTCGATGTTTTGTACTACTCTTGAATGCACATTTGCCCAATATACGGTGCTACTTGAAACAGAATTGAGATTCTCATTGACATTCGATAGGAGGTGCTGTACTCGAGAAAGCCTCGATTGTAAATATTCCTTCGAAAGCGCCCTGAACTCTCCCTGTATAGAGGACTCCATATTCTTCAAGTCGTCGGCAGAAAGCGCCGTGAGGTCCTTCAAGTCCGCTATGTCAAATGAACCGTTTGTCATGCTAAGTTCGCAGCCAAAGAGTGCGGAAAAGGTAAAAGAAGATGCAAAAAACGTCGTGCGGTGTCGCGAGGTTGCAATAAGTTGTGGCTGCGGCCCAACCAACAATAAGACATTGCTATATGTTGATAGCCTGGAGGGTTCTTTCGGAAGCTACGCTTGTGTATTATTATATATACTTGGCCAAATACAGGCAATGTATTCAAGGTGATAATCTCCTACGAATGGGCGGGTGTAGGGGGATGTTCAAAGGGCTTGTGATTGAACCCATAGCAATATATGGGCTACAAAGAGTATAATTCCTGGCCACATATGGGTTGGGGAATCACAGGTGTTTTTGAACATGTCAAATATATGCATGAAGTGTCCTGAAACCACCCATCTTATACAATTATTCGATGTTGGAATAAATGCTTGCACTAAATTCATCCAAGCTTTCTAAGCCGTTTAACTCATTGATATATTCATTGCCTTCGTCGTTTTCGTTCCCACATAACATCTCCAGCTGTATGCTTAATTGGGCCAATAAATTGGCCAATTTAATATTAGGAACGGCAACGAGGCTTTCGTTCAAATTATCTCTCATGATTCTTAATATGGTTTCCACCATTTCGCCCAAATTCTTGTTGAAGAATTCGTTATTAATGATCAAATTGGTCTCATTGATCAACTTGACAAACAATTCGTTGTAGTCGTTAATTAAGGAAGGATTCGTGTTCAATAAAGTCAAGTTGAGGTCGTCCATATCGGGCCATATGGAGTTATTGATGACCAATTTGTTCACGTTTATATCTTCGGCACAATCGACTAATAAATTGTAAAATTCTTCCACATTTACCTCTGTTCTTGCGTTGATGTTCTCAAACTTGTCGATGACGATGTTTTCGATGTGAGAGTTTAATTTCTCCCAGCCTTTGTTTAACAACCACCAACTAAGACTAAGGTAACTTTGTTCCATAAAATAATCTTCCTCCGTTGGCTCAGGTAATGTCACCTTCGTCTTGGACCCGCTCAACGCAATGGCGCTTTGCAAGTATGATTTTCTTGCTAGGATGTTTAATTGTAATCTTGTAAGTAATAATAAAGAACTGATACTGTAAGTCAAAGTCAAAAACCTCAGGATGGTCTTGATTTTCAAAATCTTCCACAAATCCGTCTTGGATCTGTTCAAATATAATGATAATTCGGTTGATTCTTCGTTGTTGTTCAGGTGTAATATCAAATTATCGGTAGTCAACAACGAGTCGCTGATTTCTTTGCTGGAGCTGGACACGTTGGATTTCTTCAATTTCAACGCTTTGGTTATAAGTTCGGTGGGGGAGTTGCTCACAATTGGAGGTATCAACACTGGCAACAATGCCAACAACGTATAGTAGCAATCATTTTGTGTTTGAATGAATCTCCTTTTAATCTGCTCTTTAATAAATAATTCCTGTTGAAGGGAATTTTGGAAGTTCCTAAACTTTCTTACTATGAAGTATTGTATCAAATAATAAAAGGACACCCCCAACGTGGTTGTAACTAGGATCTTCCTTTTATTCCGTCTGAAGAACCCACTAATAGATGAGAATATAGCCATGGTGTTGGGATACTTTTCGCGCTTTCATATGAAGATATACCGAGGCGAGGCGGGGGCTTCGAGTGTGTGGCGCGAGACCGCGCGAGAGTGGCCACCCTCTAGCACGAGAGCGGTGCGACGGTAGTGGGAAGTAGGCTTGCGTGCAATTTGCTGGCGTGTTGGACCATGCTGGTGCGAAGCCCAGCCTTAGTTTAGCTGACCCAGTACGACACCTGGGGCATAAATGCTAGGTTTCGTTCACGGTTGCTTTGACAGACCCTTTCCTTGAAACCGGGTAGCACTTCCCGTTTTATAAACCATAAGCAATCATAGGAATGTATAAGGGTTTAATTCCAAAGCTTGTGACTTGAGTTGCATTAATTCTAGAATATCTTGCTCATACTTCATTCATCTAGGCTTAGGTGTAATAAAACTTCAATTAAACATAGTGTTTTGTTAGCATTTCTGTTGACACTCGTTGTAGTGACATGTACAGTCAATGCTTCAAATATTAGACTCTTCGGTTAATAGCAATCAATTAGCATACACGCTCAAACTTAGCATAATCTTTTAAACTTAGCATATGACACACTTGAGCATAGTGTCTTCTGACCTTAAATTTGTCTGGATTACTGGAGCTTAATTAGACAATAAGGTAATTCTCAATTATTGCTCCGAAACACCTATTGAGAGCCCACGGTGCAGGGTATTGTCAATTAGTGACCGGGAACAACGTGAACAATAGTGTGTAGCCTATTGGAGGTGTGGTACTTCGTATAGGGGCTTCCAAATAGGGTATAGTAATAGGGTATATTTGGCTGTGGCCGGTTTTACGAAGGTGCTATTTTCAGGGCCAGCAACCAGGTACCATGTGCCCTCAGAGATGTCGGTGCCTACACTGGCCCTCGATACCAAATTCGGGGCCAGATAACCTATTTCAGGAACAACAAAGGTATTTTTTAACCACACGAACGCTCTTCGTTAAGGACCTTATCGTAGGCCCATTGAATCACTTGGCATACCATGACGCACAATAACTGTCAAGGTAATTTGACACATTGTTTCTTGGCATGTCATACCAGCATACCGCCATGTGGTGAAGGTTATGCACATTGAAGCCGTTGAGCACGTTTTCTCATTGACCTAATACGGAGAGGCTTAACTCTTCACATATAAATACAATAAGATGAACGAGAATTCCACCAGAACACAATGAAGTTGATAGCACTCGTTTCACTTTTAACCTTATCTGTCGCTAAGACCATTCTTATGTCCAACGATGACAGTTGGGCTGCCACTAATATCAGAGCTCTTTATAGAGACTTGAAGAAAGCCGGCCATGAAGTCATCATGGTTGCCCCAGCTTCTCAAAGATCTGGCTGGTCCGGTAAATTCGATGTTCCATACACCACTGACTTGTTGACTGATGCAGAATTTGCTTACAGAGTCAAAGGTGACCCAGCTTGGGGCCACGAAGAAGATGACTTGAACGTATGGTACTTCAATGGTACTCCAGCCAGTAGTATTTCCTTTGGTTTGAACTATGTTATTCCAAAGTACTTTGGTAACATTTCAGTAGATTTGATTGTCAATGGACCAAATGAAGGTACTAACTTAGGTCCAGGTACCTACACTATTTCTGGAACAATTGGTGCTACCTATAACGCGGTTTACTTGGGTTATCCAGCCATTGCAGTCTCTGGTTCCAATTCCAACAACTCTTTCTTCAAAGATAGTTTAGATGATGATCCTTTAAACCCAGCTAACATCAACTCCGCCAAGACTGTGGAAATCATCCAACAACTTTTCGCTGCTCAAGGTGACAACGAAAGAGTCTTACCATTAGGCACTGGATTGAACATCAACATTCCTCAAGTTGGTTATTTATCTGAAAATGAGGCCTGTACCAACCCAAAATTCGTTTACACTAGATTGAGTGGTCTCGATTCCCCAGACAACTACGTCTTCTTCAACGAAACTACCGGTTTAGTTAGCTCTAAAACTAGATACCCTGACACCTTAAACATTTGTTTGCAAGGCGATTGTAGCTTACCTTCGGAATCTCAAATTCTTACCGAACAGTCGTGCTCCATTAGTATCACCGCTTTTCAAATCGATTACGATGCTACCGTTGGTTTGCAAAACGAAGTCAAAAATCTTTTAGGTCCTATCTTCTAAGTGTCCAACAGTTGCACGCTGAACAAAATGCACAAAATAGAAGGTTGAACCTTCGCTCGTTATACCTTTCGATCAATGTTTTTACAGCCACTGTAAAGCTATCAGCAAAAAATTTAAATAGACATATGGCAATACAAAAATATAACGTAAAGTTACTAAAGTCCACTACTTCTCAGGTCTTACATAATGCGCTGCAAATGTACCGTACGGCAGCATTATTATACCTTTTCGGCCCTTGGATCCACTAACGCGATATACACTAGCATTATTATATGTTTACAACACCAGCAATGTAGCAATATGGAGGACTTCCGTTCCCCCAAAACACCCACCTCTCGAGATTTGTGGTATAATAACCTCGAGAAGAAAGTTCACCTAGACGTAGCAGGCACTTTCAAATACAACGCTAGTCCTCCGAATTAGGTATGATGCAAGAACTTGTTGCCAGTGTTATAATTGGTGCCTAAGTAGAAGACCGATTTGCAGCCAAATTACGCCAAGCACGATCACCGGAATTTTAGCACTTAGCGAAAGATTTTCGCCCTTCTATCGTCTTCTCTGCAGCTCAGTAATTATCGGCTTAATGTGGCCTATCACTACCAAAGCGTCAAATATACGATATACAGACAATAGCATAGTCCAAAACTCAGATCTAAACTAATAGTATCTGCCGTTCCCTTAAGTCCGCTCCTCCACATGTGCAGGTTTCCCATTTCCGTACGCCTCATGTCCGAAAGGGGATGCTGACCCGATGCACCTCTTGAAGGTCGAGAATCTCAGATTGGAACCAAACTTAGTTTTAACAAAGATCTCCACATATGCTTTGTTAGGGTCTGTTCGTCCGCTACAATATATACGGCACTTGCGGATCTCGGCAAGTTATGTGCCAGTCTAGGGTTCTCCTCCCCAACTTTCTTATCGCTTATAATAAAAGAGTCCTACAGATAAGCCGGCCCGATAGAAAAGCGAAGCCGCTACCGGCACAATACCCCATGAGTCAAGTGAAAATTTTCTTTTAAATACCTCCAGCTTACCCCATTACTAGCTGACCACAATATGTCACAAAAAGAAGCTGCCGTAAGTGATGATGGGTCGTATGACTCCAAAATGAAAACTGCAAACGACGATATTCCCCTCGCAAGTGAATCTGGCTCCAGTCAAGAATCGAAAGCTTTTGAAGGTGAACAAACCAAAGAGTCTCGCGTGAATGATTTGGCCGTAGAATTAGGCGTGAACCAGAAGAAATTGATGTGGAAAGTGGATTTGTGTGTTGTTCCAGCCTTCTGTTTGTTATACTTTTTGTCTTTCTTGGACAGAGTGAATATTTCCAACGCCAGACTTTACGGCTTGGAGGCAGAGTTGGGCTTGACAGGCACCCAATTCAACACCGCTTTGACTGTGTTCTTCGTGCCTTATATTGTGTTTGAGGTTGTTTCCAATTATTTGATCAAATTCGTCAAACCTCACATATGGTTGTCTACATGTATTTTCTTATTCGGTTGCGTCACCATTGGTATGGCTTTCGCCAATAACTTCATACAGTTGACAATGTGTAGGTTTTTGATCGGTATCACCGAAGCCTCCACATTCCCCGGGTTATTCTACATTTTGAGTTCCTTCTACGCCAATTTCGAGGCCCAGAAGAGATATTCTGTTTTCTTCTCCAGTACCTGTCTCGCCGGTGGTGCCTCCGGTGCCATTGCATACAGAATCCACGATTTGGAGGGCGTGCACGGTCTCAGTTCCTGGAGATGGATCTTCATCATTGAAGGTGCCATGACCGCTGGTTTGGCCATTGTTTTATTTTTCACAATTGCAGACTTCCCAGAAGAAGCCAGGTTCTTGAAGGCCAACGAAAAGGAATTTATCAAGAGAAAATTGGCCATCTATTCAGGTGCCGAAAGTGGGTACGAAATCAAGAACACCATCAAAGACGTCTTGAACTGTTTCAAAGATCCTTTGATTTGGTTATGTGCTTTGTCATACTTCTCCTTCATTATTGGATCGTACGGTTACGCCTACTTCTCCGCCACCATCATCAAGCAAATGGGATACACCGCCGATGCTGCCAATCAACATTCGGTCTATCCATGGATCTGTGCCTTTGGTGTGAGTGTTTGTTTAGCCATCACCAGTGATCACTACAGATTGAGATTGCCTTTCGTGATCGGATGTCTTATAACCGCCATTGTGGGATTATCGTTGATCTTGGGATGTACCAATAGCCCTACCGCCAGATATGCTGGATGTTTCTTGGTGGCCTCAGGTCTTTACTCAGGTATGCCCATTTTAGTTTGCTGGAACTCAGTCAACTTTGGGGGTCATTTAAGAAAGTCCGTGGGTACAGCATGGCAAATCGGGTTCGGAAACATTGGTGGTATTATTGCTACCTACGTTTTCCTTGCTAAGGATGCCCCAGTCTATGCTCCAGGTTTGGGAGTCTCTATTGCATTTGCTGCAATGGGTATTTTCTGTGCATCTTCTTACTTTTTGTACGTCAGACACTTGAACCACAAGAAACAGAGCCCCGAGTACATAGAAAAGTTCAATGCTTTGTCCGAAAGAGAACAATTGTTGGCCGGGGACTTAAACCCTAAATTCAAGTACTTGTATTAATAATATTATGAAGCATAATTGTAAAAGAGAAAAAGTGATCTCAATTTAATGAAACATATAAGTAATATACGAACATTTCTGCTCCTTTTGGTATTTATATAGAGCTTAACGAGCGTTTGCAATGGTACAAATTGGGGTTCAATGTTGAGGTTCGTGATACTAAGTTGAGGAATTTCGCACCCATTTGTAGGTCTTGAACCTTTGTCGTACATTCTGCACCCCCAAACGTCAAACTTTATAGGAATTCTATCATAATCGCACCGCAATTACACAATAGATTGCCCGATTCAATGATCCAGAAAAATGACACTAGAAACCGCTCGACATCGTCAGTGGTATCACGATCGAGGTCTAGATCCAATTCAGTAAGGTTAGCCGCTGCCGATACTTCCAAGAGCGCAATTACATCGCCACTTAAAGAGGAGAAAACAATACCAAATACGCCCAATTTGCCGGAATCCAAAGGTTCTAACAGTAATACATTACAATTGCCCCAAATCACCGTTCAACCCACTACAGAATCGCTCACATCGACTCACATCAAGCCCATCAAGTCGGGAGAAGATTCAGGGATATTCTCTTCCATTCTTTCGATTGCCCACAACACTGCTTCGATGATCAAGCCAGAATTTCACCACCGGAATCAATCCAGCGCATCCATGCACTCCAGCGAAGGTAATCATTCGTCTTTCAGCAATAAACTAGATTCGTTAATTAACGATCCCAACGAACGACTCAATATCAGCAAAGATTCCACATCTCTCGAGCCAAGCACTTCACCAATGAATGTTCCATTCAACCTGGTCAGAGAGTCTCCTATAAACACTATAGGGATGGGGGCCCTCAGTCTTGACGACTTTCAAGAATCGCCTAAAGACACCGAAGAATCGGGCCAGAAGGCCAAAGAAATCACCATCGAACGCAACAACAAGCGGAAGTCTATCAGCGATGTTGTAAGCGACCAGGACCAGGAATCTATAAGCTCAGACCTCAACTATTCGAATGTCAAATATGCCAGTCAGAAAAGGAATAAAGAGTTCCATCACATATTTAAAAAGATTCCGCCTGACGAACGACTCATCGATGACTTTTCATGTGCATTGTCTAAGG
The DNA here is from genome assembly GCA_030571075.1 of Yamadazyma endophytica. Lineage (NCBI taxonomy): Eukaryota > Fungi > Ascomycota > Pichiomycetes > Serinales > Debaryomycetaceae > Yamadazyma > Yamadazyma endophytica. Next base: position 1,535,862 of record JAJLXA010000003.1, read on the forward strand.
ATATACTCGTTCAAGGAAGAATGTACCTTTCGGAGAATTACATTTGTTTCAAATCAAACATTTTGGGTTGGGTGACAAATCTTTTAATTCCACTCCAGGAAGTGGTACAATTGGAAAAAAGGTCCACGGCGGTGTTGTTTCCAAATGGGATGATTATACGAACGCTTTATCAGAAGTATACCTTTGCTACATTCATTTCCCGTGATCTGACCTTCAAGTTGCTCACTAAAATATGGAGAAGAGTTTTAGTTGAAAGCAATGCAGACAAGCCAGTCATAGGCGAAGACAGCGATGATACGGGATACTCTTCGGAGGATTTAGATGTAGATGAGTCTGACGAACTTGACGAAGAAGATGATTTTATGAATAATGAGTACGGATTGAAGAATGAGAGTACCAGAGGAGACGAGAACGATCAAACACACGTCACTCTTGATTCAGATTCTGCAAGCATAGATATGATAAGTTCGGGAGAGGATATACATGACGTGAATGGCGAGGGCTCTCACACCATTTTGCCCAAGGATTCACTGAAATTTCAAGGTTTACCGTCTGTAGGACCCAGTTCTCATGCGCCTACCAAACTGGGTTATGAAAAGCAACAAGGAGACGTGTTCATTATGGAAGACGAGTTCAAAGCTCCTTTGGGAGCGATGTTCAATTTATTGTTTGGAAGTGATTCTTCATACTATATCAAAATCCTAAAAAACCAAAAAAATTACGATATAGAGGAAAGTAAAATCAAGGGTATAATGGCCGTCAACGACAAAAGGAGTTATAAGTATACTAAGCCCATCAATGGTAGCATTGGACCAAAGCAAACAACTGTCCACATTACGGATACGGTGCTTGAATATGACTTGAACAACGCCATTGTTGTTGAACAATGTTCGTCCACACCGGATATTCCAAACGGCAACTTATTTAAAATACGTACGATGCTCTATCTTTATTGGGGAACAAACAATGGCACCAAATTGGAGGTGATTACCAGAATTGAATGGAGCGGAAAGTCCTGGATTAAAGGTGTAATTGAAAAGGGGTCCATTGAGGGACAGAAAGAGTCGATGAAAGTGCTTTCGGAAACGATCAAAGAAGTGCTTAGTTCGAGCGGATCGAGCAGCCCCAAAAAGAGAAAACTGCAGAAGAAAAAACCAAAGAGGCAGGAGGAAGAGGATACAAAAGCCGAGGCAGAGCCAGAACCAACAAGGCAACTTACCACCTGGGAGAAATTTACTGACTTTATTGACTCTTTGGGAAAAAATGTACCACAAAATGTTGCCCCTAGCCTGATCTTTGGATATGCTTTGTTCCTATTTTTTATTTTTATTTGCAGCATGCTCATCAACGCCTTAAAAGTTCATCGTGCCGATGTGGTTAAATTAAAAGATAACCTATTTGAGTACCATAACACGAAGTACATATTGGTTCCGAGCGTAGATAACGTGCTTGGTAATGATAAGGTGTGGGCACAAAATGAAGCCCAACTCTGGCAGTGGATCAACGACAAGACCCAAGAAAATAAAAACGTACCGCAACATGGCGTTGAAGACGCTAGCGAGCAACAGCTTAAGGAAATCATCAGACTAACCCAGTTGAAAATAGCCGACTGTTTAGAGAGATCGTGAAGATGTATATGCATGCTTCCTGCACAATTTACGCATTAGACATCTTATTGTTCGGGTATTGCTAATGCCATGACCGGCGCGATTGTCAACACTAAAGATGTGCTTAGCAATTAAGGTTTATGTACGGAGGGCAGTTCTATGTAAGAAGGGAAGTAGTAAAAAATATTATTCATATAGGTCACAAATTGCGCCTGCCTGTCTTCGGGTAAGTTGAAGGTCGTACTTGTTCGGGAATCGAGTCGGCTCGACAATAATGCAGTTATGCATGAGATGCGGTTGCAAAGCACAAATTACTACCAGGAAACGGTCGAGTTCCAGAAGAAAGTCTAAGTACGTACTAAAAATGGAATATTTAACCCGAGTTGAATAAACTTTTAGAACTGCAATTATACAACTAGACTAAATCAAGTGACGTAATCAAAAGCCATAGCAAATTGGTGATAGCACACACCCAATAATGGTTGTCACAATGGAGACCTTGGAATATTACAAAATTCAACAACATTTCTAATCAATTGCTGCCCCCAGCCACTGCAAAGTACCTCCACACAACTCGAACGGTCCCAACATGCTCCAAGAACAGGCAGCCGGCACCGAGGTCGGCGAGGTGACTTTGTCGAAACAACGCAGTCTTGAAGATATAAAACGACAGTGCAGTGAAATGATCAGCGAGTTGGATTCCCAGGAGGATCCGGAGGCGGTTATCAGGAAGCATATCATCAAGGTCAACCAGTATGACCAGCTCAAAGATATTGCGCTCGGGCTAGTGACAATGATAGCGGACCAAAAGTTGAGCAACATGCGCCACGACCAAAGCTACGGACACGAGTAACGATAAGATAGGTTAATAGATTGTAAATACACAGAAAACGCAAATTGAATGGCGCCGAAGCCATTCCGCTTGGGGGAAAAGGTCCGAGCTCTTGCATGAATCGGACCAAAAAATAACGACGCAATGCCAATCGTCTTTCAAGCACTTTAAGCCCACCGGCATGGCCATTGTTACATACGCCCCAGTTAGTCAGTTAGTGTTGGAATGCTAAATAAACTTCGTCGTTACAATTCACACTGGTGCCCATTGTGGGAGGGCATGCCTGCAAAAATAACACCACAAATGTTACTATTTAGCGCACTGCTGGCGATAATTTATGCCACCTTGCATTTGCATAAACTATGGGGCATTCATGCTAATTATAGGCAGCCTTTGTGAAGCCACAAGGCGACTCCGAACATCTCTATTATACTACAAATCGGCTGGGGTGACAAAATTTACCTGATACGGTTAAATAGCTAACTTATAGACCTAACAACATAATGCCCAATTAGGTACAAGAGCAGGTGCATGAATCAAGACGCAAGTCGCTCAAATTGAACTAGCCCAAACTGCCACCACATCCGCTTCGGTGCTCTTCAGAAGCCCATGGCAGCGTCTGCCACCGCAAAATCGACCAAAAGAGCCCCACCAAAAGGCACCGACGACGAATTCCAAGCACCGTTCTAGGCGTACGATCTCGCCATGATTCCGCACCAGCACAGTGGGCACCACCGCGACGCTGCACCCCTCTGCCTCTAAGATGCGAAAAATTTTTTAAAACCCTGAAGAATAGAACCTGACTAATTACTATATTTCCTAACTTAGATAAAGAAACTTTGATTGTCTACGATAAACCGTATATAAGCTCGCACAAATCCACCCAACGAAATCGGAATATTTGTGTAGAACACCACCCACCTTGTGTCTTTTTCGTTCCAAATCAAACTGCCAGCGATGATGAATATACTTTTGTTTTTACTCATATTCTTACGTTACACGGCCCAAAAGCCTGCCAATGCGATAGATAGGAACTCCAGCATTCTTCCCACAAATCTCCGTTCCATCGATGACTTTGCTATCACCGACATGTTGTTGGTGAGCGACATTGATGGCGATTTGCACAGCGTGGATCGAAATACGGGCAGTGTTCTCTGGACTTTAGAGATCGAGGAGCCGTTGATCACCATACAAGCAAACAGCACCAACGCGTCGGACGAGTCGAACATTCTCTGGTTTGTAGAGCCGTACGAAGACGGTTCTTTGTACTATTTTTCACCCGAATTTGGCTTGAACAGGTTGCCTGCTACCATCAAAGATCTTGTTTTGGAAAGTCCGTTCCTGCTTTCCGGCGACGACAAGATATACACCGGGGTACGGAAGTCCTCCTTATACTACGTGAACATCCGGACAGGTGAGATCATGGATCATTTCGGTGATTCCACCACCCCCAGCACAAGAACCACCTCCGACGAGGAGTACATAATCATTGGGAAGACCACCTATGAGTTGACCATCCACTCCCGTTCCAACTCAAACATCGTGTGGTACGTGACGTATAGTCAGTGGGGGCCCAACAATATCGACAACGACTTGATCACCCAAAATCAGAAGTCTGTCGATGAGGTTTATTTCACGCCCTTTCATGACAAGTCACTTTTGGCCATCAACCAAAAGCTCGGGACCCCCATATGGATCCTGAAATTGCCTCTGTTAGCGGTCAACGTCTTCGATGTGTTCAACCACCAAAAGTCCACCCATAATTATGTGATACTTCCTCACCCATTAAAGGTTCTAAACAACCTCCAAATAGACCAAGACGACGACGACGTCAGCAGCGAACTCTGCTTCGTCAATAAAACGGCAAAGGGTCAACAATGGTATGCCATGAGCTTTCGTAATTACCCTACCCTACTCAAATCAGCCCCAGTATCATTCTATCAGATGTCATTATTCAAGTATGAAAGTGATCACCTCGCTGATGGTTACCTGCACGTCAATTTAAACAATTTGAGGTATATGAAGTTACACGATCCTACTAGTGAATCATTGATCAACGGTGTTCACAAGATCTATAGCTTGAATTCCAAGTCGATGTACCAACCTCAATCTAAATTCACCAACCTCATCGACAAGGTATCTAAAATTGGCGACGGCTCGGACCAGAAGCAAATCATCCCACATCAAAAGACAACTAATCTTCCTATCCCTAACATCATCGAAGGAATCAGATTTAGTACGGCTACACCATCACAACTTCAAGAGTTATCTCCCACTCTGCCAAAGGAAAGTGGCTTCGTGTTGGTTGAAACTAATAACGATTATTTACCAAGAGAATATTATGAAAAATTAGAAACGCTACCGGAACCAACCTCGATTCTTAGAAGAGTATTCGAAGACTTCATTGTCATAACCTTGGTTATGGTGATGATCTTTGCTGTTTCGAGGTTTGGTCCGGTATACAAAAGATTAAAGAAGCTACTTCATGATTACGAAATAGATGTGCATTTAAGTGTCAAAAAACCTACGCAGAATAAATCTAAAGCAGTAGACACCGACAACGGAGATGAAAAGACTACCACTATGATTGAAAAATTGTTCAAAGAAACTTCAGATAAAGTGGATGCAGCCAAATTTCCGGACGATGAACAAGATATAGATGATGATTTCAATTCAACGAAGACAGACCTGAAGAAACAGGTCAAAATAGATGCACCAGAAGATGAAGAATACATTGAAAGGAAGAAGCAACGCAAGCGTGGAAGTAGAGGTGGTAAACGTACCCATAAAAAGAAACATTTCGAAGAAGATGACGATCTAGAAGAAGAAGAGGTCATTATCACCACCACTAGTCTTGTTAAAAAACCAGGTAAAGTCCAGCCAACCAAGCTTCAGATTGAAAACAATCTTATAATCTCGAATAAGATCCTTGGTTATGGTTCGCATGGAACAGTTGTCTTCGAAGGTACTTTTGAAAATAGACCAGTTGCAGTTAAAAGAATGCTTTTGGACTTTTACGATGTTGCTAACCATGAGGTAAGTTTGTTGCAGCAAAGTGACGACCATCCAAATGTCATTCGTTACTATTGCTCTCAAACAAGTCTCAGTGAGAAATTTCTTTACATTGCATTAGAGTTATGTCAAGGTTCCCTTGAGGATCTTATAGAAAAGAACAAATTTGAGCCTATAAAATTGAACTACGTTGATTTGTTACATCAATTAGTCGATGGGTTGCACTACTTGCATAACCTCAAGATCGTCCATAGAGATTTGAAACCTCAAAACATTTTAATTGGTTATTTAAAACGTAACGATGAAGTGAGGTTGCTTATCTCTGATTTTGGGTTATGTAAGAAGCTCGACAATGACCAATCGTCTTTCAGAGCCACTAGTCAAAACATGGCTCTGGGGACTTCGGGTTGGAGAGCACCTGAGTTGTTATTGAATCATGATATTCATGAGATTTCTCCAGACACCGTTTCATCAGTAGGATCAGGCACTTCTTCTGGGTCCGGCAAGAGATTGACCAAAGGTATCGATATTTTCTCATTGGGTTGTATCTTCTTTTACTTGTTATCAGGAGGAAGCCATCCCTTTGGTGATCGTTATTTGAGAGAAGGTAATATCATTCAAGGCAACTACGACCTCAAATTGTTAGACAAATTCGAAGACAATGTGGAAATGAAACACTTAATTGGTTTAATGATTCACCACGACTACAAGATGCGTCCAAACACTCAGGAGATTCTCAAACATCCATATTTCTGGCCAATCAACAAGAAATTAGAGTTTTTGTTGAAGGTCAGCGATAGGTTTGAAGTCGAAAGGAGAGACCCTCCTAGTGCGTTATTGTTGGATCTTGAGGCCAGAGCCGGCAAGGTATGTAAGGGCAACTGGCACAAGAAATTTGACGACACTTTCATGAACAATCTCGGAAAGTACAGAAAATACCAACCTGACAGAGTGATGGACCTTCTTAGAGCTCTCAGAAACAAATATCATCATTTCAACGACATGCCTGAAAATTTACAGAAACAAATGAAACCTTTACCAAATGGGTTTTACAACTACTTCAATTCCAGGTTCCCAAACCTTTTAATGGAGATCTACTTCGTGGTGCAAGATTTGCAACATGAACACATCTTTAAAGAATTTTACGAATAATGACATGATGATTGAAATATAGTCCTACCTGTATTAAATATATAATACTATATAATGAATTCTCTAATCAAACCTCTTATGACTGCCCTTATAATCTTTCCCTTTTTCGAAATTGGATGCACTTATTGATCTCTCTTGCAAGCTGTCGCTGGCAGTATTAGCAGTCACAGACTTTTGGCCCAAAGTTTTTTGCAATAGCTCTTTGGCTTGATCCATAGAATCGCCTTTTTGAGTTTGTTGGACCAATTCCTTGTGTCTTTTCATGTATTGTTTTACTCTTTCTAGTTCCTTCATTATTGGATGTGATTTTGTGTCGACCCCGTTTGACTGGAGGTATGCATACACGATGGATATCAATACGTAAGAATAATTATTGTACACCTCTATTCTTTCTATGGGCGATTGTATGGGCTCTATTACTTCTTCCAAGGTTTTTGTGACGATGGTGTTTAATTTGTGCTCAAGTTCCTCCACAGACCCATTTAGGGATTGCAAAAACGACTTGATCTTGTCGTTTGTGTCGACGTTGTTCATAGTGCTATAAATTTAAAGCTAACTTAAAGCGCTTCTGAGACACTTGCGATGAGCATCGCTTTTTCTAGGTTTGCACGACCCAGAATTTTTCAAAAATGGTCAAGACCAACAGAGAGTTACTTACCGGGGGTAAAAAGTATAAGCAAAAGCAGGTGAAGAAGTTTGGTGTTTCTGAAGTTGTTTTTGACAAGAGCAACAGAGAGGAGTATCTTACAGGATTTCACAAAAGAAAGGTACAGAGACAAAAAAAGGCTCAAGAGTTCCACAAAGAACAAGAACGATTAGCCAGAATTGAGGAAAGAAAGCGTTTAAGAGACGAAAAAAAGAAGGATTTGGAAGAACAGTTGCAGAAATATAATGAAACTGTGCATGAGATAACGAATTACGATAGTGAATCCGAAGAGGACGACGAATGGAATGGATTTGAAGAGGACGGCGAAGAGCCTGAATCCAAGCCTCCCAAGGGAATACTTCAACACAAAGATCAATACCACATAGAGACCGAGGCTTTGGGTGATACTGACGTGGTGGTGGACGAAGATACCACCGTGACGGTGGAATCGGTTGAGAATCCACTTATGGCCAATATCCACGCCATTAGTCTCCAGGCCAAGGCCAAGGCCAACAATGTTTCACTCGATAAAGCGGAAGAGGTATTAGAAGAGTCCATCAAAAGAGCACAACGTTATGCAGTGTTGGCTGGGGTTAAAAAGCCACCTCAAAAGAAGAAGAAGTTTAGATATTTGACTAAGACCGAAAGAAGAGACAATAACCGTAAAATCAAGGTGAAAAAGGCCAAGGCAAGGATCCAGAGAGAATAAACAAGGCTTTCATCAAAGCGAGTATTGTAAAACATTCAAAATGGGCCGTAGGCCGAACCTTTAGTCATTTTTCATAGAATCACACGAATGCATGTAATTAAACATCAGTTTGAACGCTAAATCACTCTAAATAACAACGTTTTGTTCCTGAGGCTCTAAAGTCCATATAATTCCAGCAAAAGCAGCCTTTTAGTCCAAATTTGTCCCAATCAATCACTATAGCATTTGCTTGTCCGGGTAACTTCATGCGTATATAAAGCCATCGCAGAGAATTTTTCACTACCAACCAGTATGTATTACTATGATGACTCGATGTCGCCCCAGACGGAGGATCCTTTTCAGGACCATGACCGATTCGATATTAGCCAAACACTGAAAATTCTGAGTAATATATTAACATTTATAGAATCTGTTTTACAGCATTTGGTGGCTGATGATGTTTACCATGCTAATCATGAATTAATGATTCAAAATTTTTTGACTGAAGCCTTTGGTCCCTTTAAGCGCAAGATATAGGGTGCTTTTGTGAAAGTTTGATAGTTCCACATCAAAGTCACCGTTTGTGTCGTTTTTGGCAGCTGGTGGTCTTTGTTGGACTTCTTTCGGGATGCACTTTTACGTTGCTGGCGGCTAAATAGAACTCGGGTTTTACTCCATCCTAGCACCTACTCTACTAAGCCAACTTTTCTCTTTGTTACCATTTCGGCTTTGTGCCACCTCTGCAACAACCACGGACATCGTTTCGCCTCCAAACACCGCCTCGTCTGAGCCCTGCAGCTGTGCTTGACATGTGGTGTTGCAGCAGAAACATTTCGCGTCATGGAAGATACCTTGGATCACAAGATCTTTGATCGAATAGTGCCGTTGCCGTACCGGATTCTCTTCCTTATTCAATTAGGGCACTTTCTCTGGTATGTGATAGTGTATGGGTGTTATCGAATAAACGGCATGAACGTGCTACAACTCATAAATCTCTCATATTCCAGCCATAACTACATACAGCTAGGCGAAGCACGAGACGTTGGGGAGCATGCCACGGTCAACGGAGCTGATTTTAATGAGAACGATTTGCTTCTTAGAGGCATATGGCGGAATTTCAGGATTATATCCGTCAACACAGGCGTTTCGTACGTTGTTTTCAAGGTGCTTACGCTTTTTGTAGACGTGGAACATCATCGGATGCAATTGGTGTTCCATTTGATCCCTCTTGTGACAATGTTGATTATAAGTTACAAGATCTTCAAAAATGATGACAAGCTGGTGGGGAAGCTTCGTATTTTCACCACCATGAAGCGTATATTGACAGGAAACATCAATTCTACACAGATGAGAACAAACGATATTTTAATTAGTGATAGTCTCATGTCGTATTCCAAGGTCATCAACGATATAGGTATCTTTGTGTGGCATTACTTCATTTCTGACGAGCTTCTGTACAATGGCGTCTTGGAATTGTTGATGTTGTGGCTTCCCAGCATAATCAGATTGAGACAATGCTACAAGGAATATCGCCTAAGTGGCCAAAAAACACACATGTTTAATTTCTTCAAGTATGCCACGGGTCTTTTGCCCACCTTGATCAATTTCATGATCAAAATGAACGTAGATGCTTACAATAACGAGGACGACAAAGATACCCATTACGGTCTTTTGGTGCTGTTGAATAGTTGGTGGTATGTTTGTTCATTTGTCAACTCGACCTATTCGTTCGTATGGGACGTGAAAATGGACTGGGGGCTTGGGGTTTTCGACGGTGTATTGACCAAGTTGTTTCCGTCGGTCCCCTCCACAGGACACAAGCTTAGGTCCAAGGAATTGCTCATTCACAACACCGAGGCGGTTTACTACGTGGTGATCGGCATAGACTTTGTGCTCAGATACGTGTGGGTGCTAAAGGTGTTTATAACCGACTCCGATAAGTTGATCAACAAGGTGAGTCTCTTTTTATTTGGGTACGATGCGTTTTCTTGGGGCTATTGCTTAATAGAGGTGCTTGAGATCTTCCGCAGATTCATGTGGTGTTTTTTCAAGCTCGAAAGTGACTGGGTTAAAACGGAGGCCATCAAGGACGTTGAAATGAAGACGTTGGGATGATCGGGGCCTTTCAGTCGACGAAAGAATTCAACCTCGTGCTGAGGTTCTTTCCATGCAATTTCTCCAGAAGTCATAGAGCAGTCAACCCTCAATAAATAATGTGTATTAATATATACGATATCCATTTCCTGACACAAAGTTGTTCGTGCCTTGGTTCCTGTTGATTACTCAACTATGCACTTAATGTTTGTCTAACCATTTCTGAGAAGCGTTTCTCCAGGCCAAATCAGCCTTTGGGGAAATTCTGTCTTCTTTGGCCCATTTGTATTTCAAAGGAGACTTGATGAGTGCATAGATAATGAACACAGATGACATGGCGCCTATGGCCCAGCCATTCAACTTAGGAGCATGGTGATGTCCTGACATAGTTATTTGTAGAGATTTTGGTTGGCTGGTGCGAAACGACATGTAGAGAGATGGTCACGTGAGGCGGATTTAGAGGTGTGGATGGTGTTGCTGGTAGGGATGGCCGGGTGGAACAAAAGAGAGCATCGGTGATTGTAGAGAGTGCAAGAGGAATCTGGTACAGTTTCAACAGTTTTGGGCCTGTTTTTGGCTCAAGGTGGGAAGTGTCTTGAGTGGATATTTTCATCTTGTGCTAAGAAATGTCGTACCGTACGACATCGAACCCCAGTAGAAGCCCATCAAAACGGCCCAAGGTACTCCCAAGCCGCCCTAATTTCACACACATACCAATTACACCGCTATCTACACCAGTACCAACTCAAACTCTCACAAATTACCCGTTTGTTCCCTCACACAAAACACCTTTCCTCACACCGATTCTAAAAAAATTTTCAGTCTCACATTTTTCAAATTTTTCACTTTTCACTACAATGTTTAAATCCAACATACAAGTAGTGAACAAGCGTATAAGCATAAACGTCGCACGTTGGTACCATGTGGCTCAGCCCGATAAGACGCTCAAAACAGAGCACAAAGACATAGCCGATTACGGTAGCTACAGAAACAACATATTCACACACAGATTGCCAGAATCAACCGCCCAACAAAGTCCCCTATTAGTAGCATTACATTCCCGATTACAATTACCTAATTCATACCAATACTCCACATTGTCCCAAGCATTGAACATGAACAAATTCGAGGGCCTTGCAAACAACTACGGCTTGAATATTTTGGGTAAAACCCTTTTATCGTACTACGTGAGTGAACATCTCTTGGTCAGATACCCAAGATTGCCCATGGCGATCCACAACACCGCCGTGGATTCTCTTATGGGAGTGGAGGCGTTGCACCAAATAGGACAAGTGTGGGGGATCCAAGTTGATACAACCTCCAAATTGGACAAGACGTTATCACAAGAACCAGAGCATCTCCAATACGGTAAATTGAGGTATTTGAACGACCAAGAAAAGCACTCCATCGTGGAAGACGGTGTGGTAGAATTAACTCCTGAAGAAGCCAGAACCATCCACGGAGACCAGTACATTTCCAGAGAACAAGAAGCGTATGCGTCGGCCGTAAGGTCCATAATTGGGGGATTGTACACCCATTCCGGCGAAAAGGCCACCAAAAAATTCATTTCGGAGCACATCTTAAGCAGAAAAGTGCCTTTGGAACAAATGTTCCAGTTTTCCAAGCCCACCAGAGAGTTGGTTAGAGTATGTGAAAAGTTGGAGCTCAAAGAGCCCGTCACCATCAGATTGCTCGCTGAAACCGGTAGGTTGTCCAGCCACGCCATCTATGTGGCGGGCGTGTTTGTCGGCAACGAGAAATTGGGCGAAGGAGTGGGCTCTTCGTTGAATGAAGCCAAAACCAGAAGTATTGTCAATGCCTTAATGTCATATTACATGTACACCCCCATCAATGCCGAGGGTGAGCCGGTCAAATTGCCCAGCGACGATGCTTACCTGTTCGAAGGTGTGATTGGTGAAGGAGATGTCGCCATCTGATGTATATAGAGTCTGTAAATAATAGAAACCATCGATTGAATCGTAGTAGACCGGTGCGCGCACGACCTCATCTCCAAGTCTCAAGAAGTCAAAGAAGGGATCGGAGTCGCATCTTAATATAAATACTCATAGCTCACAAATGTTGAATATCCTTGTTATTGGGAACGGTGGAAGAGAACACGCCATTGTATGGAGATTGTCTCAATCCAAGACCGTCAACAAGATCTTTGTTGCCCCTGGAAACGGTGGAACCGCCATTCCTAAGGTGGAAAATGTGCCTATTTCAAGTTCACCAAAAGACTTTGAAAAGTTGGCCCAATTCGCTCAGGAGAACGCTGTGAACTTGGTAGTTCCAGGCCCCGAACAGCCTTTAGTTGACGGGATTGCTTCTGTTTTCCAAAAAATCGGGATTCCTGTGTTTGGTCCTTCTGCCAAAGCTGCTGTTATGGAAGGGTCAAAAGCGTTCTCCAAGATTTTCATGGATAAACACTCCATTCCAACCGCCAGATTCAAGAACTTCACTTCTGTTGAAGACGCCAAGAAGCACATCGAAGAAATCGACTATAAGATCGTCTTGAAGGCCGATGGAATAGCTGCTGGTAAAGGTGTTTTAATTCCTGAAACCAAGGAAGAAGCCTTAGTTGGCCTTAACGAAATTATGGTTGACAAGAACTTTGGAAGTGCAGGTGACGAAATCGTTATTGAAGAGTTCCTTGAAGGTGACGAACTCTCCATTTTGACCATTACTGATGGTTACTCTTTCTTCAACTTACCAGCCGCTCAAGACCATAAAAGAATCGGTGATGGCGACAAAGGGTTGAACACCGGTGGAATGGGTGCTTACGCCCCAGCTCCTATTGCTACACCTGATGTTTTGGCTAAAATCGACAAACAAATCATCAAACCTACCATTGACGGTATGAGAAAAGATGGGTACCCTATGTGCGGTGTTTTGTTCACCGGTATCATGTTGGGTCCTAACAAAGAACCAAAGGTGCTTGAGTACAACGTTAGATTCGGTGATCCAGAAACCCAAACGGTGTTGCCTTTGTTATCTGACAACACTGACTTGGCCCAAGTGATGTTGGCATGTGCCGAGCACAGATTGGATTCCGTCACAGTAGAGTTGAAACCAGACATGTTTTCCACCACCGTGGTGATGTCTGCCGGTGGATACCCCGAATCGTACAAGAAGGGCGACGAAATTACCGTCAAAGAGCCATTGCCAGAAGACACATACATTTTCCACGCCGGGACCGGCGAGAAAGATGGCAAAATCGTCACTGCTGGTGGAAGAGTCATTGCTTCTACTGCCATCGCAAAGAGTCTTAAGGAGTCTGTTGACAAAGCTTACGTTGGTGTAGAGCACGTTTCTTTCACCGGCAAATACAATCGTAAAGACATTGCTCACAGAGCGTTCAGAGAAGTGTCTAAAAAGGGAGTCACCTACGCCGAAGCCGGTGTTTCTGTTGATAACGGTAACCTTCTTGTGGAAAAGATCAAGAGCAAGGTCAAATCTACCGCCAGACCCGGGGCTGACTCTGACATTGGTGGTTTCGGAGGTTCCTTTGATCTCGCTGGAGCTGGCTACACCACTAGCGATACTTTGTTGGTGGGTGCTACCGATGGTGTTGGTACCAAGCTTAGAGTTGCCCAGATCATGGACATCCACAACACCGTTGGTATTGATTTGGTTGCCATGAACGTCAACGATTTAGTGGTTGTTGGTGCTGAGCCTTTGATGTTCTTGGATTACTTTGCTACTGCCAAATTGGACATCAAAGTTGCCAGTGATTTCGTCAGTGGTGTTGCCGATGGATGTATCCAAGCCGGTTGTGCTTTAGTTGGTGGTGAAACCTCCGAAATGCCGGGTATGTACGCCCCAGGCCATTACGATACCAACGGTACTGCCGTCGGGGCTGTTGCCAAAGACAAGGTGTTGCCAAAATTGGACGGTATGAAAGAAGGCGACATTCTCTTGGGTTTGAAATCCGACGGTGTCCACTCCAATGGATTCAGTTTGTTAAGACATTTGATCGAATCTTCCGAAACCTACGACTACACTTCTCCTGCACCGTTCTCTTCTTCAGGAAAAACCATCGGTGAAGAAATCTTGGTTCCTACTAAGATCTACGTCAAGCAATTGTTGCCAGTGATCAAAAAGGACTTGATTTTGGGTCTTGCACACATCACTGGTGGTGGTTTGGTTGAAAACATCCCAAGATGTTTGCCCGACCATTTGCAAGCTGTTATCGATATGAACACTTGGGAAGTTCCAGAAATCTTCAAATGGTTCGGTAAGTTAGGAAGCATTCCGTACGAAGACATTTTGAAGACTCTTAACTTGGGTATCGGTATGGTGGTGATTGTGTCATCAGAAAACGTCCAACAAGTCAAACAAGTTTTGAAAGAACACAACGAAGAAGCCATAGAAATCGGTAAGCTTGTCACCAGACCAGAAAACGAAGCCGGGTGTGTGGTGAACAACATTGACGGATTATACTAAATCCGTTGCGTTGACTAAAGTTGGTATCAAAGGTTTTTCCTAATTGGGAAAACATTAGCGAATTAGTCAGCACATGGCCACTTGAAGGCCCCAGTATTATCAATTGTCCCCTGTTTAGCACTTTTACAAAACTGCAGAGTACTTCAAAAGTGTTCTGCTACGTGAATAATATACATATACGAAAATCGGAAAACTCTAGCACGATTGCTAAAGCTGTGGCTTGGCTATGAACTAAATCTCTTGAAGTGCGAAATTTTTCACTGATGGGTCTCTTGTCTCTAGGTACTCCATTGGACTGGCACAAGTCAAAGAAGCACAACGAACATGTTAGAGATAACGGGATCAAGCAGTTGATCAACATTTTCAAGCAGCACGGCCAAAGACAAAACGACCCGTTTTTATGGGGCGATGAGATTGAATATATGATGGTGGCTATAGATGATGAGAGGGCATCAGCTAAGTTGTGCATAGATCAAGACCATATCATCAACGAGTTGAATGATCCTGAACTTCCGCAAGGTGTGGAGGCATCTCAGCAAAACGTCAGTTTCCACCCGGAGTACGGGAGATTTATGATCGAAGCAACACCTCTAAAGCCCTTCGATGGTGATAATCTTCAAGATTACGTCCATGTCGAAAAAAATATGATAAAAAGAAGGGTTCTTGGTGCCCAGCAAATGGTGGGGAACGTCAAGCCATTAACGTTGACGACGTTCCCCAGAATGGGGTGTGAAAATTTCACCAGTCCGCAAGCAAAACCCATTGGGCCTGCATCGCAATCGTTGTTCTTACCTGATGAAATTATTAATCGTCACGCCAGGTTTCCTACTTTGACGGCAAACATCAGAAAGAGAAGAGGATGCAAGGTGGTTATCAATTTGCCCATTTATCCCGATAAACACACCAAATTGTTGGACGACAGCATACCTGAAAGAGAGCTTTTTGACAGCGATTCTGAATACAAATATGCTTCCAAGCCGGGCCATGTGTATCTCGACTCCATGGGCTTTGGAATGGGCTCGTCGTGTTTGCAAATGACCATGCAGTTGAAGGACTTGCAACAAGCTAGAAAGTTGTACGATAGTTTGGCTCCAATCACACCGCTTTTTCTTGCTTTGAGTGCAGCAGCGCCAATTTTCAAAGGCTTTTTGGTCAACCAGGATGTCAGATGGAACGTCATCAGCGGCGCGGTCGATGATAGAACGTTTTTAGAGAGAGACATCGACCAATATCCAGGTTATGATTATTTTGGAGGTCTTGACGTGGACAAATCAGTCAAAGAGCACATACAAAAACTTGGTGGTGGAAGAGGCTGTAATGGCGACAAGCTTATCAACGAGTTTGGTGATACTTCGATCAAAACCAAAGATGGTAAGCCCATACAAAAGATCCCTAAATCGAGATATGCTTCCATCGACAATTATTTGGCAGATGACAAGGAAGTCGATAAAAATTTCAACGACATTTACTCACCATTGAACCAGAAAGTATTCAAAGAACTCAAAGATGCAGGTTTCGATGACATTCTATGCAAGCACTTCTCCCACCTATTTATTAGAGATCCTTTGGTGATATTCTCTGAAAGAGTCGACCAAGATAACTCTTTAGAAAATGACCACTTCGAGAACATTCAATCTACCAACTGGCAAACGTTGAGATTCAAACCACCATCTTTATACGAGCCAGGAAAGGCCTTGAGCAATACACCCGGTTGGAGGGTTGAATTCAGACCCACGGAAATCCAATTGACTGATTTTGAAAACGCTGCATACACCGATTTCATTATTTTGCTTTCGAAAGCCATCAACAAGTTCCAGCCTGATTTCTACATTCCTATACTGAAAATCGACGAGAACATGACACTTGCACATGAAGTAGATTCGGTATTGAAAAACAAGTTCTGGTTCAAGAATTTCGACCACTGGCAGCTTGATCCCCAGGAATTTATCGGCTATGATTTATCGTGGTTCGACAGATTCATCACGCAAGGAAATGACGCCGATGGGTACACCAATGGGTATGTCAACGAACCCATAGTGGATCAGCAAATCAGCGAGAATTGCTCCAAGCATATTCCATGCGGTAACAATAGCTGCAAGTATAGCATCAACGAAATCATCAACGGTACCGATATCTTCCCGGGGTTGATAAAATTGATCATCAAATTGATTGCCACAGATCTCGTTCCCAAAAATGTATTCCACTGTGATTCAGAGGCGCTTGCGTGCAAATTGGAAAGAATTCAACACTATCTTATATTCATCAGCAAAAGAGCTTCCGGTAAAGTTCCCACTATTGCTCATTGGTTGAGGCTGAAGGTGTTGAAGTCCCCCAACTACCACGGCGACTCCAAGATTAGCGAGAAAATGAACTACGAACTCATCAAGTATGCTGAAGCCATCAGTGAATTGGATTTTGAGAATCATAGAGATCTTTTGTACGAATACTTTGGCTCCACCATAGGAAAGTACCTCGAGAAACAGAAGATATAATATATGGTACCGAGTATCGTAAGAGTTAATAGAAATATGTAGATATAGAGGTTTATGCCCATTTTACAAGGATTCTGGTGATGACAGGCGATGGTTTTGGCGATGGCTGGGGCAGCGGCAGTATTTTGGTGCCAGCTCCGCGCCCGCAACGTACCACACGCACCACCGCAAGACCCTTTCCTTTCGTTGCCCTCAAAAGTCGCAGTTTCATCACGCGTGAAAATTTAATCAACATGGGTGTATTCGACAACTTAAAGTCTTTCATCCATTCTATCACCACCGAGGATCATTATGCATCTTACGATTCTCCATACAGGGACTCGGTGATTAACAATGCCAATTTGGTCGGTGGAAACTCCTCCACTACACGTTTAAACGAGCTCCAGAATGACTCCACTCAATCGCTACATGACTCCAATAGCTCCTTTGTCAACTATAGGCCTGGATTGAGGAGCTCAAACACAAACATCAACGGCTCCGACGTGCAGTTGCAAAATTTCAACAGAAATGGCCAACCTCCATTGCCGCTGGTTGATTCATTGTGGGATAGATTAGAAAAATGGCTAGACGATGAATATCCTGAATTGTACGATAACTTAAATGAGGGTGTCACCACGGCGGATTTGAATGAGTTCGAAAA
Organism: Yamadazyma endophytica; assembly: GCA_030571075.1. Lineage (NCBI taxonomy): Eukaryota > Fungi > Ascomycota > Pichiomycetes > Serinales > Debaryomycetaceae > Yamadazyma > Yamadazyma endophytica. The sequence continues at coordinate 1,553,468 of JAJLXA010000003.1, forward strand.
GGATTTGGGGTGTGGCAACTTGCCCACCGAATTTAGACAATTGTATAAGAAGTGTGACGGGCAATTTAGAGGTGGTAAACCAACTGGTTTATTCATGGGACTTGTATTTTTAGATTTGGAGAGTATTGTTGAAGAGCATTTGATCTGGTCGAGAGTAGCAGAAAGATTGGAAAAGCAACAGTATTTGATGCAAAAGCAGAAAAACTTACCACCTGCACCTGGCGAATTACAGGAAGGCAACTCGTCCTCGACCTCTGCATCTGCCAAAGGGTTTATTGCCAACCAACGTAGTATTCCTCCAAATTCCATTCAAGCGGTGTATTCCCACAAAGGCTGGGTTCCAATTTGTAAAGACAACATGGGAAACCAAATTGCCATTGATTTGGCACCGGGTCCTCAAGGTGTATGGGGCCAAATTATAATATTCGGTAGAGACTTTGACACCAAATTGGTCATTGGCACGAACTTGCAAGAATTCTTATTCAACTTCATCAGCGATTTGGAGGAAGGTAATTTCCAAATCGACTCCAAGGAAACCGACACCTCTTTCGGTTACCTTGAAAGTAGCAGAAATGACGATGACTACATTGGAGACGAGGACGAAGGCCAAGGTGAGCTTATGTTCTTCGACAAATCCAAGGAGTTTGGTAAATTGGGCATGCCTTTGACTTACTTGGAAGTCTTGAAAAGAAGAACCTTGAAGACTCATGGAATCAACAATGTAGATAAATTTATGACCAACTATGTACCACCACCAAGAAGCAAAAACCCAACCCCACAAAGATCGGCCGTAAGTTCTCAAGTGGATTTGCAAAAGGACGTGAGTTTGCCCAAAGAAACAATAATTGGTGATACGGATGATACCGCCAAAGCTTCTGCTCCAATTCCAGAACTTGCCCAAGACGAGGCTGCAGCCGTGCTGAAACCTGTCAAAGAAACCATCAAGGAATCTTCTGAAGAAGCCAAACCACCAGCAGAGGCCAAAACTCCAGTGAAATCCGACGTCGAAGATCTCACCGAAAACGACGACACCGTCACCGAAGTCAAAGATGCCAAAGGAACCCCATTGGACTCCGAAGAAGCCGCTGCCGAACCAAAAGAAGAGGCCTGATTTCAACTGTAAATTGAACCTTTATTTAAGTACTACCGCGCTATATAGTAATGAACGCGAATCATGAATCTGTTTGAATCCAGTGGACATGAGATCCAGCACCAGACAACCATTCCTCAGGACGAGTTGATTGATTCTATCACCTCCGCAACTGCCTCTGAGCGGCAAACTGCTTTTTTGGACGAGGAGGAGATCTTTAACAGTGGCAATATCGATGATAACGATGAGGTGAATAGATCTGATTTTATAAATGATCAACCTACTATGGAACAGGTGCAACGAGTGTACTACACCAAGGGTATAGAGGAACTAGAAATGCTCAAATTGCTTGATTTGTCACCTTTAGCTAATTGGAAACTTTCGTCATACAAGCAGGGATTTGGTTTAGAGCAGTTGAGAGACGATTCGCCTGATACATATTGGCAATCGGATGGCAGCAATGGTTCCAATAATGTTAATGGCAACATCAATGGCGGAATCATCACCAACAATCAATTGAGCAACCCTCATTCGATAACCATACAATTTTCCAAAAAAGTATCGCTTGAAAGAATATCACTTTTCACCAATTTCAATCTAGACGAATCCTACACCCCCAGCAAGATCAAAATAATGGCTGGCAGTTCTGACGGGTGGGATTTGAGTGAGGTATGTACCGTAAATTTCAATAAGCCAGTTGGGTGGTCCCACATTATCTTCAATGGTATACGAAACGATGGTGTATTGAAGTGTTTTATGGTGAAATTAATTATACTAGCTAATCATCAAGAAGGTAAGGACACCCACATCAGAGCACTTAAATGTTTTGGTAAGAAACTGTTTGCATCCAACACCATCCCAAAAGCAACTATGATGAATAATGAAGAAATTTTAAAAGACCTAAGTCTCACCAGTGCAATAAGTACATCGGGATTTCTGTTGAACAACCATCTGGTAAGCTTGGATAAATTAGAGGATGATGGCATCGCAGACACCACAGAGCCGTTGGAGAGAAATATAGCCAAATACTTGGATAATGCCAATAATGTGATTGGGTTCAACACAGGGTTCCAGAGCATTGATTTAAAGAGCGTCAGCTCCATTCGTTGATTTAGGCATACATGCATTTTCTATACATCATCTATATGTATAAGAGGCACTAAGCTTTGATTTTCAAAGAGAAATCAATCACACCGGTACCTTGGTGAATGGACGAGGTGGAGTATATGTCGATGTCATTACACAAGTAAGAGCCTAAATTTTGCAATGTTAATCCACCAGAGCATTCCAACATAAACAGTTTGGTTCCCTTGTACTTGTTCTTCAAAGACTGGGCCACCTTTTGAAGTTCTGCCCCTCCAAAGTTGTCCAACATGATGACATCCGCACCAGCTTCGATGGCTTCGCAGGCATCTTTTTCATTGCTGACTTCGACTTCGATCTTGATGGCAAAACCACACACGGATCTGGCACCAGCTACGGCTTTAGTGATGCTTCCAGTTGAGGTAATGTGATTATCTTTCAACATCACCATGGAACTTAAATCGTATCTGTGAGTATCAACACCTCCGACCAACATGGAGTACTTCTCCAATTGTCTCAATCCTGGAGTGGTCTTTCTGGTTCCGGCAATAAGACCTGTGTACCCGGCTTCGTCTGCTAATTTTTTGGTGATATAAGATTGGGTTGCAACACCTGAAGAACGAGCCATCAAATTAAGCGCCGTTCTTTCGGCCAATAAAATTTTATTAGCAGGTCCTTCCACCGTAGCGACCAAAAGTTTGCCCTTGTGTTTAGCGAGCTCCTCTGGGGAAATGAAGGTACCTTCCTCGTAATGCCAAGTGACCTTCAATTCACATTGTTTGAAGACTTCGTTAGCGAAAGGCACCCCACAAATCAAACCAGACTGTTTCATCAAAAGAGTGGCTGTTTCTTGTTTGGTTCCAACTACAAACCCCCCAAAGTCGAAGCTAGGAACATCTTCAGTAAGGTAGTCTGTGATTTGTTGCTTCCATTTCCCGTTAGCAGGAAGTAAGTTTGAAAAGTTGGAGGACATGAGTGAAAATTTAATGGGCCGCTTTTTTCGCATATCTACGAAATCGCATGTCTAAAAACCAATCTACAAACCCAAAAGGGTTCCATAAAATACGACGGGGCTTAAAGAAGGATGAAAATGCAAACACCACCCACACAAAGAAACCGGTGCAGTCTATGCTTAACTTCAAGCTGGCAGACACCTCATCTAAAATGAAAACTTGCACAGTGTGTTCCATGACATATTACAGGTACCTCAAATCAGACATCCAAATGCATGAAAAGTATCATGAGAAATTCACCAATGGAGTTCAATGGCCCTCCCATAGGTTAAACATCCTCGAAAAGCATACAATCAATAACGTTGTCTCCAAAAATCCAGATAGATCACTCATTGAAATCACCACAATTGATAAGACAAACACGAAACATATACGACGGGTGGAGGAAGTGTTGGCGATGGTTAATTTGGAGCTAAATGCTTCAGAAGGCTCCAGAGAATGGCGCGATCCTCAAGTTCCAGAACTGAAGGCGTTCATTGCTATTGAATCGGATACAATCGTAGGCTTATGCACCACCGAACCAATAAGAGACCCTTTGGAACAGGCCAGATGGATGATACACGAAAATCAGCAAATTGTGCCCAATCAGGTCAACCACAAGCTGAAGTTGGGTATCTCGCGTATATGGGTGGCTCCTTTATGGCGAAGAAAGGGTCTAGGTATGTTAATGTTGCGTTCAGTGCTAGCGAAATCATATTATGGCCACTCGATGACGAAAGACCAAATAGCATTCAGCCAGCCTAGCACTTTAGGTGGCAGTTTGGCGCTCAAATTTAATGGGGTTAAGCATAAGAGCGGAAAGGATCTTATTCCGGTATACCTCGAAAGGTGCTAGTAAATATTGCATGATCATTAAATATATATACATCATTGAATCGTTTCTTCTACTCACTTGCAAACACCGTTCTGTGGCTAGCTTGATTCATCAATCCCTCAAAGTACCCATAGACACTTGCGGTCAAGCCTCCACTCACCAATACCTTGATGGCTCTAGGCATGGTACCTCTATACATAGAGGTGAATCCATTCTCCATTATCAACCTATAAGCAGTGCTAAGAGAGTCCTTATAGGCCGAATGGGAGTTTTTTGATTGCATGTGGGATTTAATCACATCCAAGGGTTGTGTGGTGGTGATTACAGCACTTGCAGCAAACAATTGAAGGCCCAACAGCTGGACCAAGGTATAACTCTCGCCAAACCAGCCATCATGGCTTTTATTATGGGGCAAGAAAAGTTGTTTGGTCCAATTGTATGACGACAACCATATAGAAGACACAGCGATCTGTCTCGTGAACGTTACAAGACTACCATATGCAAATCCTCGTACACCTTTAATGGCATAGATTTCTTTCACAGCACCAAAAAATGTAAGTGAAGGATGCTTGTTGTAGTGTTGCTTTAAAGCATCCAAATGGGTATGTTTGACCACATGAGTGGAGAATCTCGAACCTCCTTTATATTTGTTGAGCAATTCGCTTGTCATGTAGCAATGAGGCGAAATGTACTGTTTGGTGAACACGTTTTGAATGGGCTTATGGTGTTTATCAGGAATAGAGTAGCCGGTGACGTCGATTTTCAAGCCTTCTTTGTTGGCTCTGTCTATCTCGTTCCTAAGTGACATGTTTTGCACCATTGTGATCTTAATGTTCTCGAAAGGAATGATCCAAAGGGTCTCCAAAAACCCACTCATTATCCCAGCAATGACAATTCGAGGTGCAGACGTCTTTTTACCTCCCTTACCGTCGTCGATAGCCATGAAATCAGACGTCCAATTATACAGAAGCAATCGAGCACCATTTTTGATGACTCCTCCTAACACCAACGCACTTCCTCCCTTGTACAATTGGGCAATTGAAGAGGGCCCATTGGAAGGAACCTTAAATTTGGCAGCTGATTTGGCGTTATTCAATTGGGATTGCGTTTTTAAGAAATCAAATGGGTACGTTAACACCCCCACAACGGCGGCAGTAGCCCCGCCTGTAGCCAACGCCGTCAAAAGACTGGCGCCCGATTCGTTCTTGTTCAGAGCAAGATGGTTCATAATGCGATAAAAAGTTTACACTATTGCGCATACCTGGTGATAGTATAACTTTATAGAAAATGACAACCAACGCGGCCCGGGGCGCCAATTCGGAACCTTCGACGCCACAGAGAAGTACCTCTGCTGGTGGTGGTACCACATCGAACTATTCCCACCCGAATTTCCGGAGTTTTGAGGGCATCAGGCTTCCTAGTTACGACCTCGAAACTTTAACAAAGGCCATAGAGTCGGGAAAAGCCATCAGGCTGCCGCTAAGAACCACCCCCAGACGCCCAATTAGCTCAAGGGCTCTGTCTAGACTATCCACACCACGTATGGGGCTTTCGACGCCTCGTTCAGGGCTCACTCTGAGGGTTTCTTTGACTCCACAAACGACGAGAGATGGTAAACGAAGACGATCCTCGATAGTGATAACCGAGGACGGCGCCACACTGTTTAATCCCGGTTATTCAGGACCCATAACTGTCCATTATTTGAAGTATTTGTGTCGGGTGGTCGTGGATGAAAGGAATAGTAATCAAGAAAAACGTAAGAGAGTAACCATGGTGAATACCGAAGGTGTCAAGGAGCCAATAGAGCCAATACCAAGCGTCAACGACCAAGAAGTACCAGAACAACACTTGGACGAAGAGAACAACAAAGAAAATCACAATCACAACAAAGAATTTACAGAAGAGCCCGAAAAGTCTCTACACAAGCAAGACCTTGAAGATGCTTCTAGACTAATTTCACAATCAGAGGATCCATTTCTCGATACGACTAAACAGCCTCAGGGGTTTTCTTACTTGGAACGTATTCTTCAGGCTCAAGCCAAAGTGGCAGGGTCCGGAAGCCGCTCAGCTGTTGAAGCAAAAGCCATCGCTCGGTCGCCGAGCCCAGAAGGCTCTGATTCGACTGAAAAGGCTGATTTGGTCTCCAGACAACCTGCAGAATCCGTGGATCCTGTTGAACTCGAAGGGCCTGACGATCACGGCGAAGCCATGAAGCTTCAAGAATCGCTGAACACTATTCAACCTCCACCTGTTGAAATAGTGCCTATTGAGATGGAATCTGTTGAACACGAGCCTGTTGAAATGGAAACTTATGAACCAATGACTGCTGCTGCTGAAGAGTCCTTTGAACCTCAAAATTCACCCCAGCTTGCAGCGACCGTGCAACAAGTAACCAACTTGAACGGGTCTAATTTTTCAAATCAGGCGCCTCCAAGTCCTCCAGAAGACACTAACGGGTTGGGTATCACCGGTGGACTAAGCGAGTTTGAACCTTTACCAGAAGATATTCCTAGAGACGGTCCTGAAGCCAACGTGAATTTTCACGAGAATATTCCTGAAGATGTCAATGACTTCCTTTCTGAACATCTCTCCCCAGACCAAAATCTAACACCTTCGCCCAACTTTGAGGCAGATAATACCAATGAAAATGGTTTCAACCTGCCTCGATCAGAGACTGAAGTTTCTAATTTGGAGAACCAATCAACTTTAAATACAACTGATGCTGTTCCCGACATGACCGTGGATTCAAACTCTTTAAAGAGCCAGACCTCCCCCGATGCCTCCTTTATCCAACACGAGTTCACTTTGGATGCTACCGATTTTTCTTTTGAAACTTCTGGTGAGTCTGTTGTTCCTGATGAGCCTATTCAGGCCCCAAATCGACCAACAAATAAAAGACGAAAATCAGGGGGCTCCGGGGCTTCAGCAAGCTTCCCTTTGAAATCGCTTAAGTCATTGATCAAATCTGTATCGGGCCCAAATTCGACTAGAGTGAGTAAAGAAGCCTTGGAGTTCATCCAAGAACAATCAGCAGTATTCATTCAAAACATCATGGGAGATTTGGAAGCTTATGCTGATCATAGAAATAGTGACACCATAGCCATGAAGGACGTCCTTCTTCTTTTGGACAGATTAAGATTTCCTGATGACGATGGTAATAAAGCAAATAATGTCAACAGGTATTCCGCTCTAGCAAGAACGTTTTTGCCTCTAGAGCAATTAATGGCCTTGGATAATAGCATCAAGGATTTGAACATGTCAGACTCCGAAGATTAGGGTTTGAAAACGATGAAACGACCAACTTGTACAATAATACTTGTAAATTAAATGAAATATATACATTTTTAGTTCGAAGTCTATTTACAGGAATTGTCTTTGATTAGAAAGTTCTTCTTGTCTCCCTTTGACGAGTTTATACAATTCGAATATAGCAGCAGGTGTAACTCCTTGGATTCTACGTGCTTGTCCAATCGTCTGAGGTTGAATAGTATTTAAAAGATGACACACTTCATATGAGATTTTCAAACTACCTTCATTAGAATATTTGTAATTTACAGGCAATAAAAGATTCTCGTCTGCTTCATAAGCTCTAAGATGTGCCTCTTCTTTTTTCATCCAGGGCGCATAAGTACTTTCAACATTGATTTTACGAATAAGCCTTTCAGAAACATCTTTATAGAATTCTGGGGTAACAGAACAAATTTTGTTTAAATTGACCAAAATATCTTGTAACCCAATTCCTTTGTACGATAATAATTTCCAACCATCAACAACAGTAATTGGATTAAGATCCGATTCATGGCCCTTTAAAACAGGTCCCCAATTCTTTCCTGACAACACAATCGATTGCAAATGTTCCTTAATGTTGTTGAATTGAGTCATATCACGAGTGAAATGCTTGTATCGTTTTACTCCTACCACACCAGCATCAAAGCCCTTTTGAGTCAATCTCACATCAGCGTTGTCGGATCGTATGGAAATTCTGAACTCAGAACGTGAGGTAAACATTCTATAAGGTTCTTCGACACCTTTCGTGATCAAATCATCCACTAATACTCCAAGATATCCATCGGATCTGTGGATTTTCAAGGGTGCTTTGCCCATATATGCCAAACCGGCATTGATACCGGCTAAACAACCTTGAGAAGCCGCCTCTTCGTATCCAGTGGTACCATTGATTTGTCCAGCAAGGTATAAGCCATTGACTAATTTGGTTTCTAAAGTCATGTGTAGTTCTCTGGGGTCAACATAGTCGTATTCCACACCGTAACCTGGTTGAACCATGGTAACGTTTTCACATCCTGGCATCATACGTACCATTTTTTCTTGAATTTCCTCTGGCATAGTGCATGAAATACCATTTGGATACACTAAATCTGTATCCAATCCCTCCGGTTCAAGCCATATAAGATGCAGAGACTTTTGAGGGAACTTGATGATTTTACTTTCGATTGAAGGACAATAACGAGGTCCTTTAACGGTTTCCCTTATATGTATAGATTTGTCGAGATTTTCAGCAATGAGTTTATGGAATTCTGGGGTGGTGGATGTCATGTGGCAGTTAACCAAGCTATTTTCGAGAGCCACTCGATCGTTCAAATACGACATTGGTTGTGGAGGGAAATCCGACGGTTGGATCTCAAGGTCCGAGTAATTGATAGTTTTAGCTGAAAGCCTTGGCGGCGTTCCTGTCTTTAATCTTCCTAGTCTGAAGCCTGCATCCTTTAAAGTGTTTGAAAGGCCAAAAGTGGCATCTTCGCCTATTCTTCCTGAAGGATAAGCTTTCAACCCAATATGGATTTCTCCACCTAAAAACGTCCCTGTGGTAATTACTACTTTAGAACACCCTATGACTTCGCCATTTCCGGTTATAACACCTTTAACAGTCCCGAATATACGACCTTGTGAATCGGTAACATCGTTATCGGAAGGACCTATAATGATATCTTCTACCAGCGCTTCAAGCACCTGAAGGTTCTCATACCCCAAAATTTCCTTTTGCATCTCCTCAAGGTAAATCTTCCTATCGATTTGTGCTCTAGGGCCGTGCACAGCAGCTCCTTTAGAGGCATTCAAGATCTTAAAATGAATCCCTGCTTTATCAGTGATTCTAGACAGCACCCCATCCAAAGCGTCCACTTCCCGAAGTAACGTTCCTTTACCAACACCTCCCATTGAAGGATTACAAGAGGCAGTCCCGATTTTATCGATGTGTGGCGTTATTAAAGTGGTAGCAGCACCCGATCTGGCAGAACCTGTAGCTGCTTCACATCCAGCGTGCCCCCCTCCTATGACTATAACGGGATGAAAAGGTGACAGCTCGAGTTTTTTAGCAAGAATGCTATCTAACATTATGCTTCGGGTTTGTCTTATACCGAGACCCTTGCGAGTTCGGGCTTTAAAGGAAGATCTTACCGGTATAGACATCATCTTTAACACAGAAAAAAGTGCGGCTTCTCATCTCATCTTTAATCATGACAGAAGAAGAAAGAAAACCTGTTGCAGATGTTGCTGCTGACGATCTTGACGACGGATTGGACTACGACGTAGACTATTCTGAGGAAGAGGGTGATGGTTTAGAAGTCACAAGCGATTCTGATGAAAAACCACCTTTGGGGCTGAATGTCTCGAGCGATGACCTCAAGCCAAAAACTGAAGGTAAGAAAAGAAAGGCCACCGATTCGAAATTGAAAGAGAAAAAGCGGATCAAAATGGAAATGGACCTTGAACAGAAGAAAATGATTTCTTTGGAGGAATCCACGGAGAGAATTGCCGATTTTATCAATAAGATAGTTGCACAGAAGAATAGCAAACTCACATCGCTAGAATTGGCAGATCTCTTCATATCCAAATCAGACGTCAGGTCCACTTCTGAGTTCACTGAAAAGCGTAATTTGGATGGTCTTTCTGTGTATATCAATAGCAGATTTAAAAATATGCTTCCAGCCAAAAAATCCAAAAAAGACGCCAAAGATTCAGGTGAGGCCGAAAAGAAATATATTGCCATACTTTCTATGTCGGCAATTCGTGCCTGTGATGTCCATAGGGCCACCAAAGCCTTAGCTGGGTCCTCATTAAAACTTATCAACAAAAATAAAATCGATGTAGACCTCAAATTATTACCCAGCACCAGATCAAGAGTATTGTGCTGCACACCTGGTCGTTTGGCTAAAATCTTGGACCACCAGGATCAGGTCTTAAAGAAGGATGAAATCAAGATCGTCATTCTTGACAATTCCTATCTTGATCAAAAGGGTCAAAATGTTTGGGACATCCCCGATACCATCAGGGTGTTGAAAGATTTAACCTCCAATGGGTCCAAAGTGTATTTATATTAGAGACGACGGAAATAGCATGTAATAAATAGGGTCTGTGATTATATATTATGACTAGGCTACACTTAATGGGTAGTACATACTTTTCTGTGCAATATATGACTCTGTTACACTCTTTTCGACTTCTTTCAATGATATAAAGTCGATTTCTGGAGCCAAATTCTTGATTTGTTCCTTGTCGGCCGTTTCGTCATTGAAAGCCTTCAAAAAGACCACATTGGCGTATAAAGAGGTCGCTTGGTCTACGGTACAGGCATCAGGCGCATCTTCAAGCAACTTTGCTACCAATTGGTCAATCCACTTATTTTTGACCTTGATGAATTGTGGATTCTCCACAAATATGAAACCTGTTTTGTAGTTTTTAGAGTAGCCCTCCGAACTTGATATCTCAGTGGCTATATGGAACATCAATGAAGTGAGTTTCAAAGATGGGGCATTAATGCCTGTTTCTTTGGTATTTGCTATGGCATATGCCACTGCTTCAAATTGATCATTGAAACTGACCGAATCTGTTTTCAAATGTGGTATGACTGTGAATATGTGTTCGAAGCAGCTTTCTGAACACGCTTGTAACTTTTCTGATTCGTTGTGTTCGCTCAAGGTCACTAGAGTTTGCAACAAAATGTACACATTTTTGGTCTTATTTTCTTGAATACACTTGTCTGTGAGTTGGATAATTCTTTCAATGAAGTTCTCTGTTTCTGCAGCTAGTTCCAGTTCCATTGACGACTTTAATTCCGTTATGGCTTTCATTAGAGCTGACGATGACAATTTGCCCCATTTGCTATTTTTCAATGTGCTTGATATTCTGTTCATTGTACTTGATTCGGGGCCTATCAACGCTATCGATTGTTCACTACTATCAAACCATGAATTGAGCAACTTGATAGGATCCTTACTTTCAACCAGTAAAGATACATCGATCAGGGCATTACTGGTGTATTCAAAATATTTGGAAAGGTCTTCGTTGATCAAATTGACAAATTCATTTGTGAATAGGTCAGGTTTGATGTCTTTTCCAGCAAACGATTTTTCAAGAACGTCGTAAATATTGAAGATGTCTTTCAACAGGGATGTGTATAGCGATGTAATGCTTGAAAGGGTGTTTTCCATGAACTTGCTTAGTATATTCTCGTGTTTCAAAGATATAAGTTTGCATGCACGTGAATCAAAACCATTTTCTGAGCAGATAGATTCTGTTCTTTTCACGCTTGACAACAATTGACAGAATAATACCAAGATATTCGATATTGATACTATTGATTTCTGTTTGTTTGAGTCTAATAATCGAATCATCAAACTGTAAACTTCATCGATAAATAACTGTTGCACTTCTTGAACCGCATCCATATGCAAATCAATTGACATAGGCGTTATATCGAAAGAAACCGAATCTTTGAACCACCCCGGATGCTCGAGAAGCATGTTCAAGTTCCAATTTTTGGTGCAACTTATCAAAAGTTTAATTAACGGACTTTTCGTGGTTGGTATCTCGAAATAATCGCCGATGTATCCAAACGTGGTTTCGAGATATTTGAACATCAAAACCAAATTTAGCTTTTCGAACAGCGTTTCGATCAACGCAGGGATCTTCAAAAGGACTTCTTTGAAGTAATCAAGTCTAAGCTCAAGGACCTTGATCGCCAAAGAAGTACGTGAAATGGTAGGATTCATCAAAATATATGCGGCAAGATAATTTAGTATGGGCAAATTATCGGTCTCGTACGAGTCCACACCAAATCTACGTTTGTAGAGTGGTTCTTCCTTTTCCTCTACTTCCTCTATCAACGTTTCAAAATCGACCTCCTCGTAATTCGTCAAAACTTTGGAAACAATATCCGATGCTGTGAAGTTCAGTGCAGGGCTGTGAAAATCCGATCCAGAACTATATATATTGTAGCTCATGACATTGAACTTGACGATCTGGTCCTCTAAAAACAGCAAAAAGCGCCTTTTCATAGCCGTGAAAGCCTGCAAGTGTACGGCGGAGATATTCTTGGAATAATGCTTTTCTATCACATAGTAGACTTTGGCATAATAAATGTAATCAGACGTATGCAAAAAGCCGCCCTTTTCAAGTTTGATATCAAATGCTAGTAACTTGTCGTTAATTATGTATGGCAAGAGCGCCGGCTGGTGTTTTTCACGAGCTGTGTTGGCATCTCTAGTCGACACCTCAGACAACTTACGAGTGTATTTATTGGGTGTATTGAACAGCACAAACTTCGAGGGGGCAAAGGAAAGCTCCGATAACGAATTCTCAAGCGATTGAGCCGCCTTATATGTATCTCCGATGGAATCAGTGATACCTATCAAATCACGGTACTTGGAACTGACCAAATTTTGGAGCTCATTTTTGGCATCCAATGCCTGTTGTTGGTAGCTTTTGTTGATCTGTTGGATTTCTGGAATGGAAAGTTTCAGAAAAAGGTCGCCCACCGTACCGCCTGCGTGGTCAAACGAGCTTACCACAGATCCATTGGAGGTTCTTCTGCTTGAGACCATGGTGAAAGCGCGGTGTAAACTCTGATTTTGGATTTTCTGATGCGTAAAACATTTCATTCTCTTGAAAGAGCTGCCAGTTCGCCTCTACCGCTAAGCTTGTATAAATTTCTGGAAATATCTATAAACATTCTCATCGACTTAGGATGTAGCTGTTATTTCTTACTAAATAATAACGGAAAACCGACCATTTTTGGAGATCTCAATGAGGGCTCTGTGAAGTACGAATCGGGCCCAGCCTGTTCTTCCTTGAACCCATAAAAAAGCTAACCGAGTATGGGCTTCTTGTGGTAGTTGGCTATATTGCGAAATATTGAATGAATTCGCTCATGTTAGAGTTCAGCTTCTCCGGTCATCATGTGTTTCTTGTAAGCAATTTTATATTATTCTCAACTGTAATTGTTGCAAAAAATACACTTTTACGTTTAATTTTAAGTTTCACTAAAGTCCTACTTAAAAAATAAAAACGTACTATCTTGAAATCGCAAAGACGCCAATATGATCAAAACCACATCAAAATGCACCCATCTGTCATCGTCGGCTATCAAGCAGAAGCTCCTATTCGAGCCGTAAATTCAAGAGCCGATCAGCAAGTGTCGACATCGCGCTTAGTGAAAAATTACCCGATTGGGATGAGTCATAAGTTAAATGCCAGCAGAATAAGGCGGCAACGGTCCAGCACAGGGTGTTTGACGTGTCGCAGAAGACGCAAGAAGTGTGATGAAAAGCTGTACCCCGTTTGTTTGCATTGTCAGCACAAAAAATTAGCATGTGAGTGGCCTATTAAAACTCACGAGATTCAAAGTCATTTGGGCCATGTACGATATTATGGGCAAGAAGTGCCGGCCAAGATAGAAAAGGGCGACAAAAAGCATCACGAGGAGTTGGTAAATGTCATTTCCACAAGTATAGCGGCGTTGGACGAACTTATTTCGCTTGATACGCTGATTTTGAATGTAGAGGATATACCGGTACGGGGTGCGCAGCAGCTGGCGTACCATGCGGTGCCAGACGGGCCCTCTTACGGTACCATCGATAGTGCAGGCGTCGCGGTGTCGAAAGAGTCTGGAGATGACTCCAATACGACAAATGTTCGAGACCACAAGGGCATACTTGAGCGTATTGCCTTACAGGAAGACATAGTGGATGATATGGTGCTGGATGCCACAAGATAGAACGTGTAGTATAATAAATATTGAGTGTTTGATGAGGGCCTGTACCGGCGTGCCAGGTGGTGCGAATGGGTCGGTGTAGCACGAAGGCATGCAACCGTTGCGTGCGGCCGGCGTTGGTGTGCAGCGTGGATACGCCCGAGGTCGCACGGATGTCTGAAATTTCTGAGACATGCATGGAACAATTAAATTGCACCGTTCATTTAAACATGGCCAATGGCCCCAAAAACCACCAAACTTTTTAGTCCTCTAATTTGTACCCTTAAAAACACCATACTAAAATTCGGTATGTTTCCCTTATAAAATGATTCCGATAAGCCACCTCCAAATTTAGATACTCTGCACCTCCCTCCCCAGAAATGCGCACCGAAAACCGATTCGGAGAAAATTTTTACTATTGTGTACTCCATACTCACTTCTAAATCCTTTAGAACTCCCCTTTTCTTCTAAAATAGAGTGTTGTTAGATAGAAGTCCCTTCAAAAGAGGTAAAACAAAAACACATAGTTCTTCTCCGGATCAATTAGTGCCAATTTAGACCCAAAAATGACTTCTCTCCATACAGTTAATGAGAATTATTACCAGGAACCCCAGTATTACCCAAACAATCAGGTGTACTACGAAAATGAACCTTACTACAATGGTAATGCCGGCGACGCAAACAGAGAGGGTTCTTCATCAGGCTCGCTGTCGTCCCACAATACGCCAAACCACACACCCAGCACACATGCTAATTCCAACATACATCTGCCCGCTGCCAATAATGCCACCAATAATGCCTTAAACCCCACAAATGGTGCTACAGCAACCGTGGTACAAAGCATGCCTACGGTATCAACAGGAACTGTCATCACCAACTCCATGACTGCTGTAGCGCAAGACGATGACCAACCAGAACAACCATTTTACGTTAATGCCAAACAATACCATAGAATCTTAAAAAGACGTATTGCCAGAGCCAAATTGGAAGAGACTTTAAAGATTGCCAGAACCCGTAAACCGTATCTACACGAATCGAGACACAAACATGCCATGAGAAGACCCAGAGGACAGGGAGGAAGATTCTTGACAGCAGCAGAGATTGCCGAGAAGGAAAGATTAGACAAGTTGAAAGAAATGGAAGACAAGCAAAAGGAGGATATCCTGGAGTTGATAACCGAAAGCTGAGTTAGTTAAGACGTTAGATTTAGTTTTTTTTAGCTGGAATTAGATTGCTGAATCTAGGATGTTGATTTGGTTGTATAATTAGATGTATAATAATAATGATATTTGTACCGATACATTTCTCTGTATACTAAAGAATACTTTTTATTATGTTTTGAGTTTCGATGTCGCTTTGTTCAAGAATGCTCAAATCTATTTGTTTCAAGTTCTGTCCAACCACTGCTCTGGTCTCAGAAACGTCGCTAGCTTTAAGTGCTGCCAAAGGATCAAATGCATCTGTTTGTATGGTCACCAATTTGGAGTAACTAGAGCCAAACGAGCCTGTGTCGATATCAAGCTCATTAATTGGCATTGCTTGTGTGTGTGCCTGGTCATTGACAATTTGATTTTTGTTGACTGCTTGCAAGTTGTTGAGATTCTTACCGAGTTGCTCCAATAAGATAATCTTCAACGTAGAACTTATCATGTCGCTTTTGATGAGTTGCAGCAATCCAACCAAAATGACCTTTTTATCCTTCAAATTCTGGAACGTCAACAAGTTAGGAACTATGATACTTGAAAGAATTTGTTCAAATACTCCCTGTTGAGGCAAGTTGATTAAATTGATGACAAAGTCTTTGTTCAAATACGAATCGATGCAACACAAATTGAACACGAATATGATGAAACGTTTCAAGTATTTGTCGGTTCTAGAATTCTTCAATCTCGTCAACAACAAAATGGAGATATTTTTGAGATATGGTTCCAAAATGTTGACGTTGAAGTTCAACAAAATAGTCTCCAACATCTCAAACCCATGAATTTCATTGACTTTGGATGCTATCAATTTTTGGAAGACCCCCAATAAAGGCGTCATTGTCTCTGCAGAAGCACCGAACACAGATGAATCGAAATTGATAATCGAAATCAATAACCTTGTAATTCCAGGAATGTTTCCTCTGAATTGCCATAAACTTGGCGACATTAACGGTTTGATAATCGACTTGTATGGCTCTGGCAATTGATTACCCTTTGGCAAGTTTTCCAACAAAAAGGCCAAAATTTGGAAACTATAAGGTACAAACTCTTGCACGTCATCACTTAAAATCTCCAATAAATTAGGCAAAATCAAATCTACGAGATCCTGCATCTTTGATTTTGAACTATGTTTGATCGTTAAACCAAGAGTCTCAAACACATAATGGGAGAATTTCGGATTTGCAGGATTTTTGGAAATGATCTTCAAAATTTGGATCAATTGATTGATGATATTCATTCTAAAATCATCGTTTAACCCGTCTTCGGTCGTGTTTAAGATTCTCATGATGGTCTTGATCAAGAACTCGTTTTCACTTAATTTCTCCGGTGATTGGCTGGTGCTGTTGATCAATTTAAATAAATTAGTCAACAAGTCATTTGCAAATGGTTGTAAATCAAACTTGTTGAAAATGGGCTGGTGATTGTTGTCAGTGAAACTTGTCATAGACAAAAGTTTTTCAATTGTTATAGCCAGATATGTGTAAATTACAGGGTTTTCATTTTTCAAATGAGTGATTAAAAGTGGGATCACTGACAACAATTGATCTTTTGTTAATTGGTTTCTGAAAATTAAGATGTACTTAATGGAATCAGTTGTGAGGATTGGATGGGAGTTGGAGTTGGTAAGGTCATTAGCAATGTTTTCCGTGAAAAATTGCACCACATCAACCAATACGTTTGTGGAGGTAACACCAATGTTGGTAACTGAACCTTTGGATGCCAACGAAATAAATAGGTAAATAGCAATATCTTTACTTTGCCAGTCGTTGGACGAAAGAAATTGATTGACATATTTCATGACTGTGTTTGTTAATAGTTCGTTGTTGACGTCTTTCAAGTCTCTCAAGAAATCGGTGGCTGATTTTCTTCTGGTGTCGAATTCAGAACCTTCGAGGTCCAATCTTACGTAGTTGATGGGTTCATCCTCAAACACTTCCAAGTCGGAGTCTCTTAAATAAATATTCGGTAAGATGATTTTGTTGATGATTTCATTGATACTGCTTTCATTATTGAAAATGTTTTGGTAGTTGGAGATTTTGATAATCAGAGTCAAAAATTGCAAGCTTTTCACAACCAACAAATCGAACTTGGTTTGTTTGGTGATGTGATTGGTGATCAAGTCCCAAATAGTCTTGATGAAATTCTCAATTAAGGGCTCGAAGACATCTGTGTATCTGGTGATGTAAAGATTCACCAATTCTATGATGGAAGTTTTGATTTTAATGAGCACATCTACCTCATCATCGTTATCTTGCTCTGTTATCAAGTCCAGTTGGAACAAAAGGTATTTGTGCATAATTTCCATACCTTTCATCATGTTATCTTCAAAAAACTCAGGTATATCTTGACAATTCAAATCGTAGTAGATTTGAACAAGAAGTAACAAATTTTCCAAATAAACCTGTAACATTTCTTTGTCGTTCAAACTGTTCGTGATTAATTCGTCCACAGTGACCAATAAGGTCAAGAACGGCTGTGTGAACTTATCTAAAACCATCTTTATTTCGGTGAACAATTCGTCGGATCTGACAAGAGGTCTCCATCTCTTGAAAATCGAGTGACTGACAAGCAAAATGGACTTGTTGGTTTTGAAATCGTTGGGGGAGAACTTGGATATCATATCATCGATTAAATTGTCCCAGTTATGAGGGAAGTCACATTCAGCAATGAGAGAAATACACTCACCCAACTGCACTTGCAAATTATTAGGCAAAGAGATCATCACATTCAAGATTTCCTTTTTCAAGTACTGCACATCCTCCAAAGGTAACAAATATTCGCCGTTTTCATTGAGCCATTTCCTTTTGATTAAATTTTTCAAAAACAACGATGCTGCTAGACGCACAGAATTTTCCACTTCCGACGAAGAAATGATCTTCAAAAGGTTGATCGTGAACTGCGGATTGTTCTCTATCGATTTAAGCTGTGATTCAGCCTCTTTGGCGTATTGGGGCGATAGAGATTGTTGTAAACAAGAAGCAATCGATTCAATCATGGTGAAAAATAAATGCGATAGCGCGAGCGCTTTGGCGATGTCTATAGACCATCTCTGCAATTACTCTTGAAGTCTGTATCAACTACACAGCTATAAATACTGACAATTACAAAATCTATTCATATGCACTATGCCTTGAGCAGGAGTCCGGGACATTTGATTTTAAATCGATATAAAATCATCTTTAAATTGTTCTTGTTGAAAGGCCAATCGGGAATCGCTTACTTGTTAGCAACAGGTAATTGTTGTGCATTCTCCTTGGCTTGTCTTTGCTTGGCCACGGTGTATACCAAACCAGCAGCGAAACCAACGAAAATGGAGGAGACAGACCAGAAGTTGATGGCAGCGTCAAAAAAGATCAAACCAGATAAAGCAATTGGTAATTTGTTCAAAGCACCAACCATGGAGTAGGTGGTGGAGGAGGTGACTCTGACACACCAAGCAGAACAGTAACTGATACCAACGGAAGACAAACCGGAGAAGATCATGGCCAAAATGACGGAGGTTCTGGCGTCAGGTGGGAAGTTTTGTTCCAAGTTTGCTGGAGACCAGTCTTCGAAGCACAAAGTCAAAGCCAACAAGATTGGAATGGACAACAAGTTGTTGTAGTACATGGTGTCGAAATCTTTGAAGTTGGTCAACTTTATTCTCTTTCTCATGATCAAAACAAAAGAGGCAGACGAGAAACAGTTGATAATCATCCAGAAGTAACCCACGTACAATTCCCAGAAATCGGCGGCCTTGACTTCCTTGGAGTCACCGTAGTAGGCAATGACAGAAGACAAAACCATCAAACTGAAACTTCCCAAACTCATGGTGGTGACTTTACCGCCAAACCATATAACTTCACCGTAAGCAATCATGATGATAGTCAAATTCTTGAAGATGGTGTAAACAGGAATACTTAAAAATTGCAAGGCCTTGGAACCGGTGTAGATCATAGCCACCAAAAGAAAGGCGATTGGAGACCATTTTTTGGCTTCGTCCTTGTTGAATTGTCTATAAGTAATAATGTTGAAAGATTTCAATGATCCAATGGTTAAAATACAAACAATGGATTGAATGGCCAACAAGAAGAAGTTCAAGTTGAATTGGTATCCCGACAAAACATACTTGTTAGTGACCGTCATCAAAATCGACGAGGCACAGTATGAGAAGATAGATATTGGGGCCGAGTTGGCGATTGAGTTGGCGTTTAAATTGGTGTATGATCCTTTATCCATGGTGCGTTTGATGATGTAGATGAGTTGTCCTATTAAGTATACCAGCAATAATCCCATACAATAGCTCTGGGCCTTCTAAAATTCTTGTAATGTGGAACTTGAAAAGAAACAACTGTTAAAATGAATGAAATTTTTTCCTCAGTTCACTTATCAACAACGAGGAACGAATGGTGAAAAACGCGGTCAAGGCTCATACGGGGGTCGTGCGGTGCCTGCCTGTATATTTAACAGAGTCGTGTAAACTGCGTGCGGTGCTTATTGTATTGACAGGCACTGGTTACTGCTTTGGGTATGGACATACTTATTTGGACACGGTTGTGTGCATCCGTTCCGTCCACGCAGATGGTAAACAATGCGCCTATTCTTAAACTAAGGAACAATGCTGGCGTCGTTTTTTTAAATCGGTCGTGTTTGACGTTGTAGAACTGAGATGTGAGCTTAAGAGCCCAACGTCAATTTCATGCTCCAGCGTCGTGCTTTGATGCAGGCTGCGCGGGACCCGACAGAATAGGGGATAAGCGTGGGCCAAACGGGGTGGTGGAGGGCTGTTTGCGGTGATTGTCGTGTTGCAGATGCATGCGATGTCGATCGGCGCATACAATTGTTGAAATTATTGTTGTATATGTATAAGAAGCGCTCGATGGCTTGATAAGACGTGGCGGTGTTGGACCAGGGCACAGGCCAGCACGTGATGAGATGTGATAACGATTTGGTTCAGGGGCAGGCCGATTGAGATTGGCTGGAGAGGGAGGAGTGGGTTGGCTTTACCTGCAACTTTTGGGGTTAGGTGAACTGGGACGATTAGGTGAACTGGGACGATTAGCTGAACTGGGACGATTAGCTGAAACAGAAGTTTCAGGCTTAGCTGCAAAAACACGGTTTTTGGAGTGCATTTCTAACAACTTTCGTCTTCAGTTGTTGTAGACTCTTTTAGTTTTAGTATTTTTAGCTTTAGCGTTTTTAGCTAACGATTGCTGAGCCTTAATCGCTTTTAGCACAAGGTTGCTCAACTGATGGGGTTAGGTTGGGGTTGGAGCTGATCGGCGAGTTTCCTAATGAAGAAGGCCGACTTCAACCCTTCGATTTCAGCTGGTAAGCATCTACGTCTTCCACTTTAATAGCCGTTGCACTTGCTGCTCTCCGAACCTTTTACTGTTGAGCATTTCGCTTCCTCTGCTTTGCCCTTGCGCTTGCTTCTTTGCACTTGGTTCTTTTTCAAGGGGGTGCTTCTAAACTTTGAGCTTATTTGCAGCGACCTTCCATCCTGGCTCTTTCCCATCCTACTCTTGCCATGACTCCGTCAAATCTCCACCGCAGAATTCAATCTCCCTTCAGTGCACCGTCTTCCTCAATCTGCTATTTCTATTTTCCCCGAAACAACCGCCTTCGTGTTTTACTCTCTCTTTGTTCCTACATCTCCGGGTACCTCACCTCATACTTCTCCTCTACATGCTCCGTCCAATGCTTCAAAAAGTCCGTGGACCGCCCCATCAACTCCATGTCCCCCACTATATACAATTGTCTTTTTGGCCGTGTCATGGCCACATTCAAACGCCTTTTATCACGCAAAAACCCGATTTCTCGATTATCGTTGGATCTCACTAGAGAAATGACGATAACCTCCTTCTCTCTACCTTGAAACCCATCAACAGTGCTGATTTCAATTCCTACATCATCAATGACCTTTTTCAACACCGTCACCTGTGCATTGTAGGGCGAAATGATCCCAATGTCCGAAGATTTGACTCCTAATGCCTTTAGTTTGTCTACATGCTCCTTTACCATTTCTGCTTCATATTCATTGTATTTTGAGCTGTTCTCATCCTCTGTCTGCTGTTCTTGGTATTCGCCTCCCTGGGTATCCACCCAAACGCATTTGGCACTAGTGTCGTCATCGTCCTCCACATGCTTTAAATCCACTAAGGAAATATCTTTGATGTCTTCAGAAGCCTTAAGCTTCCCTTCGTATAACTCTTGGGAAGGAAACTCCATTATTTCTTGGTTCATTCTGTATTGTGTGTCTAGAAGCTTTTTGTACTTGTTTCCTTCGGCCTTTTTTACCAATCTGTCGAAAAGAGTGGTCTCGAGATTGGCTGTGGTTTTTCTATCAATTTTGACGTCTTCATCGAGAGACTTTATTGTCGGTGGTAGTTGCATGTTATCACCAGCTATTATGAGACGCTTGAACCCCAAATGATGCACTAAAGGAATCCAACATTGAGGTTCTAAGGACTGTGAAACTTCGTCGATAATAATTGTGTCAAAAAACGGTTTGGTGACGTTGAAACTACCGTCACCGTAAACCGAGGACAACTCTCTAGACCCGGCACCATGTAGAGTACTCAATACGACTTTGGATTGAATAAGTAATTCTTTGACTACTTTCCGTTCACGAGAGCGAAGGTCTTTCTTTAAATGCTTCAAATCCTGATAAAGGGTTTTTCTTTCGAGTTTTCGTTTGCTCTTTTTGATATTCTTGAGTGTATCCTTGATATCATTTTCTATATCGCCTAGCACATCGCTTGCCACGGTTTTACTCAATACATCCAAAGAATGCTGGAGATTAACTGGTAAAAGTCTGGCTGGATGGCCTATTCTGATCAATTTACTCACTGATTTCTTCTTTTTATCGGAAAATTCCTCTGACAACCGCTCAAGGATAGTATCCACCGAAATATTGGAAGGCCCACACACCAAGACTCGCTCGTTATTGTTAAATACGAGTTGCTTGATAATCTCCACAATGGTGTACGTTTTACCTGTTCCTGGAGGACCATGCACTATGGTGACGGGCGATTCGTTGATTGCAAACGTAATTGCATCCTTCTGAGAATCATTAAGGGTTTCATTGAAAAACTGGGGCTTTTCCTTACTGGAGAAGTTATAATAAGGTATTTCTCCAAGTAAAAGCTTAATAATATCTGGTTTGTTGGTCATTTCGTTCAATTTATTCATAGTAAGCAACATACGCTTATAGGTAATGGAATTGGTGAGCTTAACAATCCAAAGCTTGCCACTAGAGGCGGTATTGTTGTAAATTCCCATCACCTTCTCATCGTTGGTGTCTTCATCAACAGATATATTGATGGTTTTCGTGCTTACTTTTGTAACCACCCCATTCAACTCGAGAGATTCTTCACCCATTTTGTCCACCTTGACGATGTCGCCTGTTCTTACAGTCCCTGCATCCAATTCCTTGTCGCCCAAAGCGGGATCAAGAACTAACTCCAAAACAGTTTTACCGCCGAGTCCTGTTCTGACGTTATCAATGACCAAATTTAGCACCGCAAGCCCCAAAGAGGCAAGTTTCTTAGGCGCATACGTATCTATGTATTTGTTGGTTTGGTCTATGTCCACGGATTGCTCCAATTCAATGGCAGCCTTGAACTTATCAGTGAAAGACATAGTGCGAGAAAGTAATGTGGAGAGATGAACTGAGAGAGGATGGTAGAAGTGAACCCGAAACTGTAAAAAAACCAGAGAATCCGAAAGAGACCCTTCTTATCAATACTTCAATACATTCCTATAAGATAATTTACACTATATACTCGAATTTCAGGGGGTCACACTGTGAAATCACTCTTTCTTGTTATCAAACAATTTTGTGCCTTCTCTGGTCAAATAATCGGTAATCATGTTCTTCTGCTTGAAATAGCCCGAAAGTTTAAGAAGAGAAACCAATTTATCGTAACAGGCCTCGCCAAAATTGAGGTAATTACCAAACCATCTTCTGAAATCGACCGAGGACAAGTTTGAGGTATCAAACACAAGCCCGGTGTTTCTGTGGATTCCTGCAAGAATCACCGACACAAGTACCAAATCTACTGAGTAATGAAACAATCTGCCAACCTATTGCGTTAGTAGAGCATATAAACAACCACCGGAAGGATACTTACACCCATGTTTAATTAGCGAGAGGCTGAAATGATTTAAACGCGCATTAGTAGAGTCACCTAAAGATTATATTCTACTGTATAGCTAAAGAATTGACCCCGCCTGTCAACAACAGAGCGACGTTTTCTTCCAAGGCCTTCTCGGCGGTATCGCTTAAATGCTTCTTAGGATCCTGTTTACCCACATATCTAGTTTTCAATTGTTCTTCTGTCAACTCTTTTTCCTCTTGCACTCTTTGATTGTACAATTTGGCCACTTTAACCATGGTTTCGGAATGTTCCAAGTTTGTGTGTTCTTTGTGGTTGAAATCAGCCAATTTCAAGCCCGACTGCCAGGTGTTTTTGTGCAAGTTCAACAACATATTCGTTTCGTATGATGTCTTATGGTAATCGATGTTTAACGAGTAGTAATGACGGTTCAAGCCGTGGATCAATGCCTGGATGGACGGCTTGTTCAAATGACCCACGTTCGACGTGGTCTGTCTAGGCTCCTGCGCCATCATCAATGTGGTGGTGTCGATGGTTCTGAAGGCATCGATAACAACCTTTCCCTTGACCGATTGTATTGGATCTATCACAACGGCCACAGCCCTCTTGTTCAATTGTTCGAACGATTGTTGTGTGTTGACATCGACCGACGATAACCAACACCCGAACCCTGGATGGGAGTGGTACCATCCTACCACCATCTGGTCTCTGCCGGTTTGTCTCAACATGTCCATCATTTTCGTCTGGAAAACATCATCAACGGCCTCCACACTAACACCTGTACCCGATTGGGGCATGGCGAACACATCGATGACGTGGATGGTGAATTCGTCGACGAATTCTCCCAACATCAATCCCATGACTTCCATAGGCACACCTGCACGGCCGTGTTTCAACATCTTCAAAAGGGCCAATGAAGATATGTACACCGTCTCGGCGTTATCTATAGCGGGGCCATCGGTAGGGGCATTACCTGCGCCACCAAGACCGCCTCCACCAGCACCTAAAAGTCTCTGTAATCTTTCCATTATGTATAAGTCAGATTTAAGGTGCGAGATTGAGTGCGATTTTGAGAGTGGCGAGCGATTGCGAGGTGGTCACGTGATGCAATGAAGAGGAAAGAGAGCAGCTTAGATTTGGGTGCAACGGTCAAATTTGGGGCATAGCATAACATGCAGGTCTTATCAAGGCTTTTTGCGGTGGGTCGTTTTGCAAATGCTTTTTTGGCGGTGGTTCTCACGTGCTTTAAAGAGTAGACGTTTAAAATGGGAGATCTCAGAGGTGAATACCTCGATGGAGGTTTGATTGCTTCGTTTTTTGGCGGTCTTTTTTGGCGGTCGTTTTTGGCTTTCGTTTTGATAGGGTTTGATAGTTTTTGATCTTTGATGGTCTTTGGTAGTATTTTGGTCTTTCATATTCTTTCATAATCTTTGATGGCCCTTCATAGTTTTTGATGGTCTTTGATAGTTTTTGATAGCTTTTTACTCTTCCATAGTCCTTGATAGCCCTTCAGCCTTTTATATTCTATCATATTCTTTCATAGCCTTCATAGTCTTCATAGTCTTTCATATTCATTCATAGCCCTTCATAGCCTTCATAGTCCTTCAGTGCTCCCCTTCCAATTTGGGCCTCTGTTCCTGCTTCCTTCGCCTCGGTCTACTCCACATGCACCTTTCGAACAGCTCATCGTTTCTTCACTCCATGCTGATCCATTTCACCCCATGCATCGATTTCCCTGCTGATCGCCTCATGCATCAGCTGCAGGGAACAAATCGTGCAGGTGTGGCACGTACAGCATTCAGCTTGCACTCTCCATAGGCTTTGGCTTTTGCTAAAATTGCAGAACAGTGGAAATGCACTGCATCCCATCGTCTCGTAATGGTGCATCCCACCGTTTTAAAAGGGCACTCTTCGATCAATTCCCCGTATCGGTCAATGCGTTGGGTCTGGCTAGAACCCGTACTAAGTATTCCGAAATAGAGCATGTCCGTCATGCAACGAGAGCCCGTATTACCCCGATTCGCTCTTTTGCACCCCATCTCTCATACGTTCCAGTATCCCTAGCCACAAAGCAGAAGGACGGTTTCCCTCTTGAAACATAGCCAGTGCAAACCAAACTAAAATTCCAGCACACACCATTCCCCAAAGACACAAGACATTCCACCCAAATCACACTTCATCCAAAGCGTCCCGCTAAACATACCCGTGCCGAACAGCTTCCAGGCCGAACAGCTTCCAAGCCTTCTGTGGGTTCATACGTAATGATGCCATGCTAACACCCATACAGTTCTAGATTTAATAATTTAGCTGCTTTGGGTAAGGTAATTTCTAGCGTTGGTAGGGTCTCGAGACGGCAGAGTTCGCAATTAGGCTCAATCGGTGTGTCAGCATGCATATAAACGGTTGATCTGAACACGTAGCATGGTTCAATATTCATTAAACTACCGCTAAACAGAGTGCTCATAACAGCGCGTAGACTGGCACCTGTCGTTTAGGGATGTCGTGAGCAGAATGTCGCCTGGGGTGCATATTTCCATCAATTAGACACCTGGAACAATGGCCACCACACATTGACGTGGATAAACATTGAAAGCTCGAGATTGTTTATGACGGCCTGAAAGCACTCCACACGCGGTTTGGGCGCTTGAACCGCTTTTGAACCGCTTTTGGCCGTCAAATCCGGCAAATTCTCTCCTATAACCATCTCCATATTACGGCTTTAATGCCCCAAAGGCCACCTTAAAGCCCAGACCGGAGCCATGCCTGAAACAGTCCCACATTCACCTCCACGTTGCACATCTCGAGACTGCTGTTTACAATGGATCTCTTAGCGCCCCAATTGTCCCTATTGCATGGTGCAGCCATTGTTGGCGCCAGCCAGACCTCGCCATGGGCCCAGCCTCACCGCGCCAGGCCCAGCCTTACCGCGCCAGGCCCAGCCAACCCAGTCCCCGCCCGCACCCTCGCCCTGGCGCCAGTCCTCACCTCATCACCCCAGCCGAGCTCATCGCGACATCCCGCTAGCGCAGCCCCCATTATGAACTCTACCAATTACGCGATTTCGTTCCAGAATTGTTTACATTAAATAATGAAACGGTAAGGGGGCTAAAGTTTCGAGGCTGCTGTGTGCTTTTAGATATTTTTACTGGGCTCGTTTGTTCTTCTTATTTATACCGCTGCGTTTGCTTCATTTCACTAACCCTTATTCGTTCCTTTCGTACCATGAAGTTTTCCTTAGCCGTGTGTTTGTCTATCCTTAGTTTGGTTTCCGCTGAAAACGTGTTGGTCGTCACCAAGACCACCTACGAGACTGTTTACGTCGATGGAGACGGAAACTTGATCACCACCACCGTGCCTGCTGCCGAGTCGTCGTCTTCCAGCGCCACAGTCCCTGTGGTTTGGGTCACCACCAGCGTCAACGCTGGCGACCAGGCCCAGCCAGCTTCTGAGTTGGAGACCGCTCCTGCTCCTGTGGTTGTGACTCCAGAATCCTCCTCCATTGCCGGCACTGCTCCAGCCCCTGTTATCGTGGTCCCACAATCCTCCAGTGCCGAAGCTGCCACCACCTCCAGCACCCAGGCTCCAACTACCCTCGTTACAAAGACTTCATCCAGTGCCCAAGCCCAAAAAACTGACTCCGATTCAGGACTCAGCAGCTTTGCTCAAGAAATCCTTGACGCCCACAACGAAAAGAGAGCCTTGCACAACGTCGCCGACTTGAAATGGGACGACGCTGTGGCCTCTTACGCCGAGAACTACGCTTCCCAATACGACTGTTCCGGCTCCTTGAAACACTCTGGCGGTAAATACGGTGAAAACTTGGCCGTTGGTTACTCCAGTGCCACCAAGGCCGTTGAAGCTTGGTACTCCGAAGGTGCCAACTACGACTACTCCTCTGCCTCCGTGTTTGACCACTTTACCCAAATTATCTGGAAGGGCACCACCAAATTAGGATGTGCTCAAAAGCAATGTTCTGGTTCTGGTACCTACATTATCTGCTCTTACGATCCAGCAGGTAACATGGTGGGTTCCGGTAAGGCCAACATTCTTCAATGAGGACCTTAAATAGATGTTTTGTTAGGTAAATAAAATGATTGGTTTGGTAAGCGTATATTATGTATTTTTTACTGAGCCGGACTTGTATGGCTTCGTTTTCTTCTTCCCTACCGAATGATGCATTTGCAGTACGGCACCTTGCCCTTTAGTGGATTGTTGTTGATGATCAACGTCAAGTTGGTTCCCTCTATAAATATCCGATCCTTCTCTTCGTTCAAAGACACAATGCAATTATTGGCCAAGTTCAACTCTTTCAAATTGCAATTCCCAAACCTGACGTTGTAAATATCGCTGATTTCGTTTCCACTTAAATTTAGCGTTTCCAAGGTATTGGGGAAGACAATGTCCCTCAACGACACCAAGCCACATTGGCTCATGTAGAGTTTCCGAAGACTTTTTGTTAAAATGTTGGTAAACACAGGGTAATCCACATAATTGCTATTCAAATAAAGATATTTGACACTAGCTGGTAATTCTCCGAGGTCTTCAAAGTCGTTGATTTGGTTTTCACTTACATTTAACGTTTCAAGACACCGACACGGTTTGAAGAAGTCAACCGGGAACAGATTAAGCTCATTATGTTGAAGTGTCAAGGTATCGAGTGCAGCATTAAGTCTTAAATCGTCCAAGTTGCGTAGCCTGTTGTGGGATAAGTCCAAAAACCGAAGCTTTACCGGAAGAATTATATCCAAATCAGTAATGGAATTATAAGATGCCTTCAAAGTCTCCAAAGCAGGCGGAAACTGGACATTCAAATCTCGAAACCCGTTTATGGATATATTGAGCCAATTCAAACGTGGTAAGTTAGCAAAATTCAACCCATCCAAGGTGTCAATTGAGTTCGCCTGGATTGTTAGTAGCTCCAAGTTAGGTGGTGTGGGAAAATACTTTAAATCAGTGATTTTATTACCACTAAAGTCAATGATTTTTAGCAGTTCCAGCTCAGAGAGTTGTTTGTTCAACATAAGAAAACTATCGGTGATATTGTCGTTATAAATTCGGAGTTCTTCAAGATATTTGAAGGTTCTGGGGTTCACCAATGGCGAATGGAAAGGCTGATTGTGTTGGATCATAAGGTGCTTGATTTGATGACCCATGCTTTTGATACGATGTCTGAGTGTTTGTATGTGCTCAGGAATGTCTTTTGTAGGGGGTTTTCTAAACAATAAATGCACATGAAGATCAAGGTCTATGTTGGTATAAGCAATAAGCTGAAGCGTCGATAAAAACCACTCCAATTGTTCGGATTCGTAGCTATCAAACATGAAGTAAAGCTTTAGGTATTGAAAGCTCTCGGGAAGATATTTTGTGTAGAATTGAAGAAGATGATAGCCCTCTTGATAATCATTGATGGAAAGGATATCCTGGGGTAAAAATTTCGAAATGGGATTGAAGGTTCTAGATCCATTATAAAGGACCACTTTTCGGCCTATGTGGTTCAACACCGCCCGTTGAAGTAAATTGTTCTCTTCAAACGCAGCCAACCCCCCATGGTCCACAAACAGAGTGTAAAGCTGGCGGGATGACACATACGAGAGGATCTTGAAAACGATCTCGGGCGGCAAATGGGCCAAATTCAGCACCGTTTTTTCGGCGTAGGTATCGTGCATATCAATCAAACTAATAACTCACCATCGAATGGCAGCTTTGCTCGCAATAAAAATGATTCAGACTCCACGGCGTTAAAAGCGTCAAATCACCTCGCAGTCAAAACCAATTTACGAGCTTATCTGCGCGAAAAAAGCGTTCAATCCGACTCCGATAATCACTCCTATGAAGCAAGAGTCGTCCCAATACGTGACGTTTCAAGGGGATATAGACGCCCAGGATGTCAATCACGAGGTCCCCCCACCCAAGGATCCCAACGATAACAAGAACAGCCCCGAAAAACGGATCAAACGTACCGCGATGGCCTGTATTCGATGTAGAACCAGACACATTAGATGCCCCGGAGGGAACCCTTGCAAGAAGTGCCAGCTAGCCAAGAGCAAATGTGAGTATGTGGAGGCCGATAAAAAGATCGTGGTGTCGATGAAATATCTTTCAAAGCTCCACGAAGACATAGCACGGTTGAAGAAGGAGAATGCTACTCTTCGTACCAATTTGAAACAAGAAGAGGACAAACGTATCAAGGGAAGTCCTAGGATCACCAACTCGTTTGAGTACAATAGTAAAACCCCCCACAACCAGAAGCTTTTTCGGGAGGCCACAAACTCCACTTTTAACACGGGTGAGGTGATACAGCCAACTTTGGATAAGCATGGAAGATTGATCCAATCTCGTACAGGAGAACGTGTATACGTGGGATCGTCGTCCATGACGCTTTTTGGGATCGAAATTCAAAACATGGTTCCCACCGCCACGCCGCAGCAATCGCCTGCAGTGGCTTTCATGAGCCCTTCATCAAACACCAGCGAGCCTTCTGTAGGGTCCATGAACAGGGAAGTAGAGATCATGGCGAAAGAAGGGGGCGCCTATAGAATTGTGCTTCCAAAGACTAACACAAGGCCCGGGCTTTCGATGAATTTCACGCTTCCCTCGTGTAGTTATGCCATGCTATTGGTCGACAATTTTATCAATTATAACGATGGGTGCTTTTATTTCTTCAATGAGGGCCTTGTTAAGCGTTATATCATGAACCTCTACTCCGGAAACACCGAAGAGAATAAGAAAATCATGAAAAGGAACTTACACAACTACAAACGTTTCGACACAGATGAAAATAGCATCAAGAAAGACCGTGACGATGAAACAATTCTTGAGACCATGTGGTTTTGCAAAATCCTCTTGATTTTTGCTACTGGTGAAATGTACCTAGGCACAGAATCGGATGTTCATCTCAAGCAGTCCAAACTGAAATATATTCTGAAAAAGGATAAGGATGAATCCTCTCAGAACAAGATGTTCCCCAACAACACCCTCCCGGGGTCCGGATTTTTCTATCAGGCATCAGAGCTTTTCACTGGTCTTTTTGCATCGGGTGCTATTGATAACATAACCAAAGACGGCGGTATAGAAGTGATGCTTTTATACGCCTTTTTCTTACAAGTGGCAGATTGTACAATTGCTTCTTACTTTTATTTTGGTTTGGCGCTAAGAGCAGCTCTTATACTCGGATGGCACGTAGATTCCGAGAAAAACACCATTGATCGCTTTGAGTTGGAGCATAGAAGACGTCTTTGGTGGACAGTTTACATGTATGAACGTATGCTTCTGTCAAAGGCAGGTCTTCCTTTGTCGTTTTCCGACGATAGTGTGTCTACAGAAATGCCAAAAGACATAGATATGCAATTGGTGGACTTTCCAAAAGACGAAAACGATGTTAGGGGCTTTTTCATATTCCCTTCCGCAGAGTACATCAATAATTGTGTGACAATTACTCAAATCAACGCAATTATTTTGTCCTGTTTGTACACTAAACAACCAACAATTAACATTTTGCCCGTTGTATCCGATTTGGTACATCGTCTTATGAACTGGAAGAATAATTTGCCCGAGTTTTTGAAAATCGATTATTCGGCTGAAAAATTGGATATTTCCAGACTCATCGTGAATCTTATGACGGAATATTTCCAAGGTATCAACCTAGCGGTAAGACCGTTGTTGTTCCATTTTGCTACTAAAAAGCTTCAAGAATTACAAACCCAAACTCATGTTAATAAGTACATTGATTTAACCAAATACTCAAAAAACATATTAACATTATTGAACGCATCATTCCAAGCGTCAATCAACACTGTCAGGTCCATATGGGCACTTTTACCAGAAAACATGGTGGCATTGTTTGGGTGGATGGACCGTGAGTACTTATTCACCTCGTCGTTAACATTGATACTCTTCAATTCGTCGTTTGGTTTGCATGAAGCCACCAAGGAGCACTTGGACCATGCGTTGACCATTTTCACCAAGATGAAGAAATTGGGCAACTATCCAGCAGCCCTCAGAAGAGCCCAACTTCTAAAGCTTATCAGTGTTTTAGATTTCAATGGCGTCATGAACGATTTGCTTGTAAAGCACGATGATGACGGTATCTACAATACCACCAAAGAAGAAAAGAATGGAGACGACCGTGCAGGAGCTCTTGATGCCGATATGAATGTGGATTTCACATCGTTCAACCACAACGATTTGAGTGATATCTATGCTAATGACGATGGTGGAGGAATCGAAGGGTTTGCCCATTTCCTGGAAGAACAAAAGCTTTGGAACGAAATTACCAACGATGCCGTGTGGTTGAATCCAAACACTAACCAACAAAACCAAGGAACCCCCACACAAGAAGAATTTCATGAGATATTGGGATCTTTGGATGGAAAAACCCCCGATTTAACTGGTGCTTACTCGGACATTATAAACGTGGAGTTCCAAGGACTAATGAATGGCGAGGAGCGTGAACCCATGCTTTGACTCAAAGAATACGAATTTATGTAAATATTTATAGATATACACCGACATTATTTATACACTAGCGCTACATTTTCATCTCACCCAAAAAAGTCCATTAAGGTTTGATTATTTCCCTGTCCTCCCTGATTCATCTGTCCCATCGAGCCTGATCCCATACTTCCCTGCAGCATATGTGTAGGCGGTTGGTTCATTCCCATCTGCGAGTAGTTTGTCGGAGGAGAAGCACTGTTTTGCCCCATTAGGTTTTTGTTCAGATATTGCAGATATGCTTGTTGTTGTGAAGGCGGCTGACTCATTCGTTGATTCATGTTCATAACTTGGGGGCTTTGTGCCTGTGCATTTTGGTTCTTCAATTGGGCAACCTTCATCTTCAAAAATTGCACTGCTTCGGGGTATAAATCTTGGAGTTTGGAATACAAGCTATTCAATTCCATCATGTCAGGCGGTGGGTTGAGTATGATTGGAAACGACATTTTCGAAACGTTTTGGCTCGGGTCTTCAGAGTGGTACTTTTCGTGGAGATGCAGGAGCACTTGGAGGTTGCAATTAAGTCTCTTTATGTAGTTTTGATAGTTTTCAATTGTTTTTTGTCTGTCCTGGGGCAGCATATTCTGGCTTGCCTGCGGGTTTATAAGAATGTTATTGTAAACATGTATGGCCCTCTTCATTATTTGTGTATTTATAAGAAGGAGACAGGTCACTCTTTCCCGATCTACTTGAAGAGGAGGTCTTTGCATATTTTAATATGAGTAGCAAAATATCGCGAACACCAAAAGAGCCTTAAAAAATGCGTATTGATAATCTCCACATCACCAATAGTTACGCATGCTCTGTTAATGAAGCAGAGTAATGCCGGAAACTTTAGAGTTTTGTAGCTGGTGTTGTTTACAATAAGTATACTACCCTTTTTTTGAATTAAACCGTGCTCACGTTCTACTTTATAACCTTTGAAGACTCTCAAACCCCTAGGAACCATCTTCGTCAGATATACATTTCTGATACAAGTCTATACACAAAATGATACACGTTGGTATCATCGTCTGGGCCTTGCATATTTCATTAACTTACAGCGTTTGAGCCTACAATTTTTCCGTCAATTCAGGAAGCAATTCGTTCAAATCACCAACCAACCCAATGTCAGCCACGTTGAAAATGGCGGCTTCGGGGTCCTTGTTGATGGCCACAATGGTTTTGGCATCCTTCATACCAGCCAAATGTTGGATTGCTCCGGAAATACCCACTGCTATGTACAAGCCTGGGGCCACGATTTTACCGGTTTGTCCAACTTGCAAGGAATTGTCACAGAACCCGGAGTCTACAGCGGCTCTGGAGGCACCAATGGCGGCATTCAATTTCAATGCCAAAGGATCAATAAGTTTTTCGAAAGTTTCTTTATTTTTCAACCCTCTTCCACCAGCAATGACTCTGGTGGCAGATCCTAATTCGGGTCTCTCACTTTCAATGAGATTTTCGCTTACGAATTCGGTTCTGTTATTCGAAGAAACATCCTTTTCAAAGCTTTCTACACCTGCAGAACCCAGTCCGATTTCAATAGGTGGGAAAGCAGACCCTCTGATAGAACCCAATATAATGGAGTCATTACTTTTAACAGTGGCTAAGGCGTTACCTGCATAGATAGGCCTGACGAATGTGTTTTCGTTTTCAATCTTGATGATGTCTGATATAGGCTGGACGTCCAATAAAGCACCAACTCTTGGTAAAACCGATTTTCCAACGGCTGAAGCAGAAACAAAAAAATGGGTGAAATCTCCCGAATTGATGATTTCTTTTATCAATGGTGACAATTCTTCGGCTAAGTAATGGTCATATTTGTCGTTTTTGACTTGTAAGACGGTCTTGACGTCGGGGATTTTGCTAACTTCGCTAGCAACACTATCAGCACTAGAACCAGTGACAATAGCAGTGATGGGTTTACCAAGCTCTTTTGCAGCAGCAAGAGTGGACAAAGAGGCCGGTGTTATTTTGGACCCAGAGGCTTCCACGAAAGTCAATGTGTTCAATCTGAAGCATGTGCTTGCAAATGTTCTTCTAGCTATAAATGAACCAACCATGATTATACTGAAAAATATTTTCGCTCCGAAACCGGTGCGGTGAGAACCATGGTGTAGAGCCAAGATGAAGAAATTAGAATGAAAGAGAGCGGCTGCCGCAGTAAGGTTGATGATGTTTCAATTGTCTGTGGCTGTAGGAATGGATAAAGAGGTTACATTTGGAGTTTGAGGAGAGAGAATTGACTTGTGGTGGCTCGCTATAGCAAAACACTGTTTTATTTGCAGCCATTAAAAGGTGAGCCATGATTTAGGTTTAGGTTGTACGGAAGATCCCAAAATAAAACGCAAACATAAGTGGAGCCTGAATGCAATACTTGCCTAATTTGAGTGCAGCCGTCGAGCCTGATTTGTATTTCAATCATTTCAACGATTTGGCCTCACGTGTACCTTTCGACTTGGATTTATACCAATAATTGAAGATACTGGAGAATGAAAACAACAACATTCATTTTATGATAAAAATCAAGCAATTAGGTCTGTCTGAACTTGTTGAACACTGACTTTCACTTTTCTTACATTTCAGCACAAATGAGGTCGATTTGACATTTCAAAATCGTACAAAGCCCACAGTCCTCAGTAATGGATGGCCATATTCAACTAAATCCTACAAACCCACTAATCAAGTTATCCATATCCGTTCCTTTCCATTTTCAGCTAGCCTTTTTGGATAAAATTACCCATGGTGATCCAAAAGTTAAAATCACACTTTAAATCCCGCCAAAAAATAACATCCTTCAGATTCACATTAGAATCTTCCCATACTACAAATCAAGCACACTCCACAAGATCGATTCCCACAATACGTTCACCAAAACTAATTTGCCCAATGTAGTAGTTGCCATTTTGGGCGCCGCGCATGTACAGTATATTATATAATATACTTCAAAATCCACAATTGTTGAAACATGCCAGATAGGTTTCGTAGGTCGAGTTCGGTAGATTCTACCGATAACGATAGCCGTACAGGACTTGAACATGCCCGACTTGTAAGTCCCAGTCCCAGTCTCAGACATATATCTCACAAAAGAGTGAATCCCTCGGGTGTACCAAATACCCCAGATCGTTCGAAACAACCTTCCAAACGGGAGGTCAACTCGATATTCAACGAAAGTCTGTCGTTACTTAAAGCCCAAGAAGATACCGAGTCTCTTTTATACACTTCTGACTACAAAATAGCATTAGATACAAAGACACAGTTGGATATGAAGAAACTCGAAATGAACAAGAGCAACTCATTAAATTCTACTCATCAGTTGCATTTTTCCGAATATATACCCTCCACGGTGACTCAGTGGGAAGAAATGGGCTGGAAAGAAGTATTGCCCTATTATTTACCAATATTTTCATGGATCCACGAATATAATTTTTCATACTTTGTGGGCGACTTGGTAGGAGGACTTTCATTAGTTTTTTTTCAATTACCATTATCGCTATCGTATGCTACGTCATTGGCCCATGCTCCCGTAATCTGTGGTCTTATGTCACTTGCAATATCTCCCTTAATTTATTTGGTTTTTGGAAGTGTTCCCCAAATGATTGTGGGCCCAGAGGCCGCTATTTCGTTGATTGTGGGACAAGCAATAGAGCCTATTTTGCACCACAATAAGAATAAGATTGATCCGATTGATTTGGTAGTTGCTATAACTTTTGTGAGTGGTGCTTCCTTATTAGGTTTTGGTCTCGGTAGATTTGGATTTTTGGATAATGTCTTGAGTGGATCTCTTTTAAAAGGCTTCATCAGTGGAGTAGGAATTGTAATGATTATCAACTCCTTGATACTGATGATGGGATTAAACCATCTTATGAAGGAGATTTCTGACGATCCTTCTAAAATGGACATTCATTCGCCCTTTGATAAAGTGGTCTTTTTGATAGACAACTTCACTCATTTGAAAAAATTCACGTTTATTATAAGTTTGACCGGATTTTTCTTTCTTATGAGCATGTCATTGATTAAAAGATGGGGGACAAGAAAGAAT
Organism: Yamadazyma endophytica; assembly: GCA_030571075.1. Classification (NCBI taxonomy): domain Eukaryota; kingdom Fungi; phylum Ascomycota; class Pichiomycetes; order Serinales; family Debaryomycetaceae; genus Yamadazyma; species Yamadazyma endophytica. The sequence goes on from JAJLXA010000003.1 coordinate 1,589,271, forward strand.
TTTCAAAAGGCAATTTACATTCCCGATATTTTGGTCATGGTGATCATTTCGAGTCTTTTGTGCTACAACTTTGATTGGGAGGCTCAAGGAATTGCTGTAGTGGGAAAAATCAAGAACGAAACAAGTTCTTTTGCTTTACGTAATCCCCTCAGCTTAAAGCATCTCAAATTAATTAAGAAAACCAGTACCGCAGGGTTCTTAAGTGCCATGTTGGGCTTCTTTGAAAGTACAACTGCGCTGAAGTCGTTAGGGTCCCGTTACAATTTACCTATAAGTTCCAATAGAGAGTTAGTTGCTTTGGGATTTATTAATGTAATTGGCTCCTTGTTTGCTGCCTTGCCTGCGTTTGGAGGTTATGGTCGTAGTAAGATCAATGCTATTTCTGCCAAAACCACCATGCTGGGAGCGATAATGGGGATTGTCACTATTTTCACCATTTCCTATATGTTGGATTTCCTCTACTACATACCGCAGTGTATGTTGAGTGTGATTACAGCCAGAATTGGATTTCTGTTGGTAGAGGAATCACCTTATGAGCTTTTGTTTCATTGGAGAAGCAGAGGTTACAACGAGTTGATCACATTCTTTGTGACGGTCATGACGACTTTATTTTTCTCAATGGAGGCAGGTATAGCTGTCGGATTGGTGTACTCGCTCATGAGGGTTATTAAACACTCAGCTATGTCTAGAATCCAAATTCTAGGCAGAATTCCCGGAACAAATACTTTTGTGGATGCCGATATTAATACCAATATAACGGATACACCATCTACGGAGGATAGTCTTCAGTTTGTGAATAATTCCAAACATCTGCAGTTGAATTTATTCATCGACGAACATTTCACGAGTGTGAACACTAACGTGGTTGAAGAGATTGAAGGATGTCTTATCATCAAAATCCCGGAGCCACTTACGTTCACCAACACGAGTGATTTGCGTGCAAGATTGAAAAGAGTCGAGTTGTATGGATCAACAAAGGCACATCCAGCACAAAAACGTAGTAGAGATGAACTGATGACCCAATATGTGATATACGACATGAATGGAATGTCCGAATTGGACTCTTCTGCAGCACAGATGCTCAAAGAGCTCATCATGGGATACCAAAGTAGGGGTATATTGCAGTTCTTTGTCAGAGTTAGCAAGCATCCTCAAGTACGGGACAGATTGAAGAGAACAGGAATAGTGCAGTTGATTGAATCAGATCTTCGTAAAACAAACTACTACAAAGCACAAAACCAAATCAAGGCCACCACATTAGAATCACTAGAGCAATTAGAGGCCAATAACAATGATATCCATGATCTCATAGAGAAGGATGGTCCGTTCTTCCAGCATATAAGCGACGCTTTGAAGGTGATCGATTACTACGAGGGCAGTCATTTCTAAAAGCATAGAATTAACAATTACACTAGAACAGTATTTAACTTTATTTATTACATTTACATCAATTGCTTGGAAAGGTTGAGTCGATTCAACTGTGTAGAGCTGGGGCTTGGTACATGGTACTACCTCTCGCACCATATTGTACCACCTGTCAACGCGCTCGCACCAACTCTGGCGCCACCTCTCGAACGAAAGCCGCACCAGTCCTCTACCATCTTCGCGCACGTCTTCTCGCTCACACAGCGCGTTACCATGTCAGAAGACTCAGATAATAGTGTCAAAGAAGAGTACAAACTATGGAGGGAAAACTGTAGATATATGTACGAATTCGTCAGTGAGACTGCACTTAAATGGCCCTCCATTACTGTGCAATGGTTGCCGCTGCACGTGACTTCAGAGCCTGAAAATTCGATAGAGTCCAAACTTCTTTTGGGGACACATACTTCGGGTAATGATACCAATTACTTGAAAGTTGCAACCACCCAAATACCCATACTTAAGGACGACAGCAAAAAGGTCAATTCTCGTATAAAAATCACTAAAAAATTTGAGAATAACTACGAAATAAATCGTGCTAGGTACATGCCCCAAGATTCTAATATAGTAGGGACAATCAATGGGTCTGGAGAAGTGGATGTATATAAACTCGATCAGGAAGATAAAAAGGCGTTTTTTCATGCAGATGACCACTCTGATAACGGTTATGGTTTAAGCTGGAACAGTTTTAAACAAGGATACTTAGCCACTGCTAGCGATGATAAGAGCATCATTCTTTATGAAATTGGTGACAAAAGTGCTAAATTAATGCAACTGGCTTGTCACGATGATATTGTGAACGATGTGAAATGGCATTCGTTTGACGAGAACCTCTTGGGATCTGTTTCTGATGATAAATACGTGAACATTTACGATACCAGAACGTCGTTAAAACCAGTGTCACAGTTCTTTGCTGCTGACTCAGAAGGTGCCAACGCATTGTCCTTTTCGCCATTTTCCAAAAATCTTTTGGCTATAGGTAACACCAACTCCAATATCAACATTTTGGATCTCCGTAAGTTTTCAGCCAAAAAGAACGAAGGGTTGCTCCACACTATGATGGGCCATTCGAGCGGAATTACCAGTTTGGAGTTCCTGCCTATAAAGGACGGAATATTGGCCTCGGGGTCTCAAGACCGTAGATTGATGATATGGGACTTATCCAAGATTGGAGAAGAGCAGGCACAGGAGGATGCCGAAGACGGATGCCCTGAATTGTTTATGATGCATGCAGGTCATACTGGCGGAGTTACCGACCTAAGTTGGTGCCCTTACAAAGATTGGACTTTGGCTTCGGTAGCTGATGATAATATTGTACATGTATGGGAAATTAGCAAAAGCTTATTCGATGGGGAGAGTGACGTCAAAAACGAGGACTTGGAATAGTACATATTGTATACAATATATATAACGTTACATTACCTTATCTAACACCAGGATTCTTGCAAAAATATGTTTATTTACACGGCAAGAAGTCGTACTACCGTTAGAAACACTCAGTGCCATTTCTGGTACCAATATTAGCACCGCGCTCGTACCACTCTTGACCAAGTCTGGCGCCAAACCTAGCGCGGTCCGCGCACGCCTTCGCCTCGCACCAAACGGTAATCCTCACGCTCGCTCATTCTTCTTCTTCCAATGTGTGATTTCCCTCCAAACCTTTCTATAAGGCCCTTGACTATACAAGACATTGACCAATGCACATCTTTAGAGAACAAAGGGTTCCCAGAATCGGAAAGATGCACTCCTGAAAAATTCAAGTACCGTTTGACCGTGTGTCCAGAACTCTGTTCTGGTTTGTTCATCAGAGAATATGGATACAAATATAACGCCATTAACTTACCTGAAACGGCCGACAGATTAGAAAAAGAGCACAACGACAGCAAATTGGATGGAAAAGGCGATGACAGCGACTCTGATCTTGGAATTCCCCAAAAATCTGCCGTTACGAAAGAGATTTTAATTGGCCACATAATTGGAACCAAGATAGCCAAACCCACCGTCACAGACCTGCTGATGAAATTGCCTAGCGAAGACGACGAGACTGCAGGCCATATCGAGCACTCTCGTTATATAGGTATACATTCCTTAGTGGTTGACCCTGAATGGCAAGGCAGAAACTTGGGCACTTTGTTAATGCATGATTATATTCAAAAGTTGTCCAACCAAGATTTGGGTGACAAAGTTAGCTTGTTAGCCAAGTCGGATTTGACTCTGTTCTACCAAAAAATTGGCTTTACCAACTTGGGAGAAAGTGAATGCAATTTCGGTGGTGTCAAGTGGAACGATATGCTGATGGACCTTATTCCAGAAGATGAGGATTAAACAAAGAAGAAGATGCAACAAATCCGAGGAAATAATGAAGAAAAGGCTTTAACGAAGCCTTGATGAAGACTTTCTAGCATTTCTCGAAGGCTCTTAAGAATAAGACCCGAAAGATGTAGAATATTTATATCCGTGTGTGCATGTAATGTATAGAATTAGAAATGCTAGGTATGCGTCAAATCGAGTTCATTTTGACTCTTTTAAGATGCGTATCGAACTCGCCATTGGTCCATTCGGCCAATCTTTTGGTACCACTTATGCCGATTTTGACTGCAATTTGCTCTAAGTTTTCTTCGTACGACTTCATTCCCTTCATTTGCTCGAGATACGAGAGAATAGCATGTTTGGTAACCAAAGTGACTGTCCCATTATCGATCTCTGGGATTTTGAATAAAACTTTCAATACTGCAACGTGAAGTTGAGTCTTTCCTGGAAGATTAAGTAAATTCAATGTCCATTCAAGAAACTTATTGGCATTTAAGAGCCTCAAATCAGAAGAAACCAAATCCTGGAAATTTTGCATGTACCATTGAATAGTTCTTGGACTTTCTAATTTAATTTTGTTAAACATTGGCAAATCCAACTCTTTGATCTTTGGTGTTGAAAGCACGTATTTGTAGACAAATTCGTAAAGTGAATGGCCAGGGTTCACAAGTATCGGCACCAAACTGGAATAAATCGTCAACTGTATAGGACTTGGATTAGTTGAGTTCAAAAGACTTGCCAAATAAATCTTGAAAACCATTTTATCTGCAAATGTCTCGTCGTTCTCAATGGACTTAAGCATACCCTGTATTAACACTTTACAAATTGGGCTGTTAAAGTTTTTGATAAGAACTTCAAGGAAGTTAAAGTTGATGATGTTTTTGAAGTTAAATTTGATTGTTTCTGAGACTTCACACAAATCTTTGTAGTTCAACATCAATAATGATAGGAACTCATAATCATAGACTGAATTGTTGTACTGATAACTCAATTTGTAAATGTTGTTGTTAATATAACGCTTGATTTCAAGGTAGCTCTCTGGAAGAGTAAAGTTTAAGTTGGTCTTGATGCAATTCAAAATGAAACTTTTGTTAAGCACAATCAAATTGTCTTTAAAGTTGATAAAGGAGTCTTTGTCAAAATCGTAGTCCGTCACTTCAACTATGCTTAACGTTAATTCGCTAAGATTTCTGAAGTTATTGAGCCAACTTATACGGGTTTCCGACTCGATTTCAACCAAAATAGATTTTATAATTAAATCCTCGAACCTTATTGAACCCAAATACCATTTGATCAAATTGGAAGCTATGTTGGTATGCTTCTTGGAGTTTTGTTTGAATAAATTAAAGATCAACAAGGCCGTTTCAATTCTTATGATACTATTAGCATCTGAAGGCAAGGAATTGAAGATGATGTTCTCGTTATTTAGGAGAATTTGCATCAATTTGACATCGTCTACCTTGTTACATACAACAACACTGTTAACATATGCAATGTAATCTGTTGAAACCCATTTGCTATTCAAAATCACCTCTAATTGTGTATCGATGATATTTGTAGGAACTTGGAATGGAAACAATTTGATATACTCATCCAAAAATTGTTGAAATTGAGCTGGTAATTCTGCCTTTTCAGCAAATTGTTTCGTTATCCAGATCATTGATTCGCTAAACCAATCACCATGGTAATTCAATGTCTTAAGAATTTTCACAAAGGCTGCACAATATGAGGCTTCTGGATTCTTTTGGAATTTCTTGAAAAGATTCTCTACCATAACAGTTGAGGCTGCAACAGAATTTTCATTTTTCAAATAGTTTTGGAACAAAACAAGGTATGCACTCAATGGTAGATCCGAAACTTGTATGTCTTCTAAGCTAACTGGTTGAAACAACAGGGAGACTTTCAATTGTGACTCGGGGTTTATAATACTACCCAATTTGCAAATTTGAGCGCTTGAAAGTTTCTTCTCTACAATATAATCCACAACAGTCTGATCCAAGCCTTCAGAATCAAACAATTCAAAGTAACTGTTGGCGATAATGTCATCCAAAAACACCTTTATGTCTCTACTTTTGACCATATGCTTTAAAATGACTATCTTTTCTTCAGAGTGGAAATTGAAAATTTTTTCAATAGTTTTCTTTGGTGTCAAATTTCTTGAAATCAATATCTTGTAGTTTTCCAATTGGACGCTTTCTTCAAACTCAAAGTTGAGCTGGTCCTCATCAAGCATCCAATTAAGACAAATAAGAGAATCCAGTTGTTTTAAGCTTTCAAAGATAAAGCTTTTGATTTCTGTGCTAAAGACGACATTTAGGGATTTGATGAATCCATTAAAAGTTTTGAGGATCAATGCTTCGTTTATGGTTATTTGGTTTGTTGCAGGTAAGAAACGTTTGAACAAAGTTAACAGATTCAATACAGACGCATTTGTATGGGTTACATATGCAGTGATTTTATCGAACAAATCAAGTATATAGTCCTGATTTTTCGAACCTTTTGTAAGACATGATAGTTTCTTTGAGACACATAAAAGATCATAATCAGTAATGATATACTTGTTAGTCAATCTTTTTTGGGCAAGGGCCAACTCGCCTGTTGTTTCATTCAAAGGCTTATAATTTAATATTTCGAAGTTTGGATTACATTGTATACCAAAAGAATCTACTAATCTCATTAACTCCGTTTCGGATTGGCCTAATATCGACAAGCAGACTAAGAACCTGTTCAAAAAGTCTAGTAATTGAGGCTCTTTCTGCTTTTTGTATTCGAAATTGAATTGTTCAATGAAAATGACCGCCATCACGTCCAAATCATAACCCATATCGATGTATTTGTAAGGATTGTTGATTCTAGACATCAACTCATTAAATGCATTATTAAGGGACTCAGGAACATTCAAATATACGAACGCCCATATGGGTTTGACTAATGCTTTTGCAGATTGGAGAAGGTTCAATTTCATGGCCAAATTATAGAACAATACAGGATTGAATTCGATATTGGATAACCTTATCAAATTCTTTAACATATTGTTACTTGCTTTTAATTCGAATCTTTGGTTCAAGTTCAATTGTGAGTTGATAATGTAGTTGATTTGAACCAATTTTCTGGAATCAAAGTTTTCAAGCACTTGATCTTGATGGGCCGACAAATACTTCAAAAGATTGGCATTAGATGCATTCATGTATAGCGTATAAATACTGATGATCTTATACACTATGAGTTGTGTGATTTTATTTGTGGTGATATCTAAGAAGTCACCAATGTTGGGGAGTACCTTTAAGACATTATTAACGACTTTTTTATCATTAGGCATCTTCTCAAGCATGTAGTAAACGAGCTGCAAAGATAAATGAGAAACCAATTGGTTTTCATGAGTGATTCCCTTTGTTAAAGCCGCTTTCGTGATGGGCCTTAAAAGAATGTGGGAAAGATCTGATTTCGTAGGTATAGTTAAAATCCTGGTGTACAACAATACATGACAAACAAACTTATTCGATAACTCAGGGTCAAGATAACCGTAGTTTAAAGCAACAAAGTTAAAGTATGGGTCTATCAAATTGGTGTCTTTGGAAAGAATATGGTGTATCAAAGAGATTTTAGACACAGACTCCAATTTAATGAATGTCAATAGGTTGTAGATGGTTTTGTTGTTGATTTTGAAAGCTTTGTTACCAACTGATACAGTGGTATTGGCATCACCAATGAAAAGCACACCGTTCTTATCAATAATCTGTTTCAACAAGTCCATTACTTTGGTATTGGAGTCCACAATCAGTTGAAGATTATACAAACAGGTTTCGTTACAAAACTTTAATTTGGTTGCCTTTAAAAAATTCAGCTCTTTTAGAATCTTTGTATCAATAAATTCAAGAAGTTGGTTCACGATTTCTGGTTTGTCTTTCGATATCTCTTTGAATATGTTGGTCCATAACTTATTTCCAAGGAAAGTCTTTCTATCAAAGTAATTCAAGTTGGTGTTCAAATTAATCCAGAACCGTATAAATGCACTCCTTATTTCAATATCAAGCAGTTTTTGTTTTTGGTTAGTGACAAGCTGCACAATCACATTGGATTCGAAATTAAAACTGTTCAAAATCTGATTTGTATACTTATAATTCACAATGTTATTGAGCACCACAAGCATTGAAATTGTCAAGTTGTGTTTCTGTTGGTTCAAGCATCTGTAGATGAATTTGACGTTGTTTGCTGAAAGCAATTCGGTGTAAAACTTATTGATGTTGGCATCACCAAATATTTTTTCATCAGATATATAGGTACTTATCAGCTTTAATGTCTGGGTCAAGCGGGTGAATTCGGCATGGTTGTTAAGCTTAGCATGGTTGTTCCATTGCGCTATAACATCGAGCAACTTGGACTCATCCTGGATTAGCTGTGGTATATCAAGCTGAGTACTCATTGAAGAGAGATGAGATGAGATGGTTCAGATCGCGAAACCGAATAGGCGTCATATGGGGGCTGAAGAAAAGCGGGTTAAGGTGCCAAATATCGAGCTTTTGATAGCGCAATGAGTATCTGTTGACCTCCATGTATTACTGGTTAAGTTTGAAGCTTCATGGGGGCATCCAAATACAATAAATTGCATGCTGAGTTTTCATCACGTGACTCAAGTAATTTGTTTATAAACATGTTCAAAAATGTCACAGAATCGTTTTGTCTTTTCGGCAGCATTCTTGTCATTTCAAGGTTCATGTCGACATACACAAATGTCAGTTAGAGGCATTGGAAAGTGTTTTAAAATTGCCGTTTTACATACCACAATTTTAGAAGCGCGAGCGCCTATTCGGAGCGCCATGTCTCACATCCAATTTGGATGCAAGCCGGACTTCTCCTTCTTGGTGAATGCCACAAACGTTATTTACCTGTACCCTTATGGACCCAAATTTCAAGCCGGAAATCATAGGGCCGCTGCAACATCAAAATCACACCCCCTGGGCTAAAGTAAATTTTGTACCGTCGACCCAGCGCACCGCGAAACCTGTGCCACGTTTGAACCCCGGTCTTCCCCATCCGTCATGAACACTGAACCAGATAAGCAACCCTGGGGTGATTTCTACGTCAAAGCCTCAATCGGCACTAGGACCCGGCCTACTATGCACCAGCACAGTATGGCTCGACCAAAATGGGCCCAGTCCGACTAACCAGCCACAAACTGTGTTTTCTCTAACATTCGAGTTGCACTCAAATTTGTTCCGGTCCACGCCGTTCACGACCCTGCCCGCCACCCTGAAGCAAACGGTTCACCGCTCCGACCCAACGTAGCAAATTACGCTGTGTAGAAGACGTAGGATCGACCACAATGTCCGGGCAGCGGAGTTCTTTGTTAAATTTTTCATTAAAGGCACTGCGGTTTCATTACGTCATGGAGATTTCAAGATCCCCTCAGATATAAATATTGAGAATTTTCCAAATTGTCATGGGACTCTTACTGGTATGTATGGTGAAAACGCTGAAGCAGAGCTGAGCATGCCGTTCTGCCTGTTTATACGGATGTATATGTGTCTAGCGGAGAAGTAGAGAAAATTTGGTGGCTCCGGGTTTGATTTTGGGCTATTTAGACTCTACTAGAGATCTTTCGAGACAAGGCACACAATAGCCACCCGACGTAGTTTGGCGCCTGAGTGGCTTTTGATGCTGTTCGTACATGGTGGAGGATGTACGTGGATGTAAAATGCATCCCAGAGAGTGTTTGGGGCTATTTTTTAGGGTGCCGTGGCGTGATTTTTATGTGTTGTTGTTTGTGCAGTGGTTGACAAGACTCATGTTATAAATAAAAGTCACTCGAGAAAATGCTGATAATAAGGGACTTATCGATATCTACGCCTGTCACATAGTGCAGAACTCGAGGTTTGCCCTCCCTAGGGGCGTTGCGCCTTGTGATGGGTATGAATGGCGGCTGGTTTTAAGCGGACTTAACCTCTAAGGTTTAAGTTTCCGGTTGCGTATGGAACGGCTTACGACCTCCAAGTTACCTTAATATCGTAAAAAGGAAATACTGTGGACTTCGACAACGTCCAGTGCACGCCCCATGCTCATAGCCCGCAAGTTGCTGTGGAACGACACCTCATGCATCTATGAAAGAGCGCATAACTGCTTCGGCAATAGCAAACTGATATACTAACGTTTTAGTTTAAAAGAAAAGATCTCGATCTAAATTCATTGTACCCTAACCTCCCCAGGAATTATAATCTTGTGGAGGTGCTAGGAGAGGGTGCATTCTCTGTCGTTTATAAAGCAAAGAACATCACCAACGGTAAATACTATGCCATGAAAATCATTAACAAGGCGAACCTTAACGAAAAGCAACTTCAAAACGTGGATAACGAATTTCATATTTTGAAAACGGTGGATCACAAAAATATTTTGAAATTGTACAATTTCTATAATTATCCTGATTTCCTGTACTTTATACTAGAATACTGTGATGGAGGTGAAATCTTCAACAAAATCATCGAGTACACGTATTTCAGTGAAGAATTATCCAGACATGTGTTCCTTCAGTTGCTACGTGCTGTAAATTATTTGCATCAGCATAACATTGTGCATAGAGATATAAAACCAGAGAATATTTTTTTCTCCAAGATAAAGCACGTTAAGCGTCCTTTGGACGAATTTCACAGGAGTTTGAGAGACTCGGATGACCCATCTAAGATTGATGAAGGAAAGTTTCAACCCGGAATCGGAGGAGGAACTATCGGTGTTATCAAACTAGGCGATTTCGGCTTAGCCAAAAAGCTCTCTGTTGTACACGATCTGAAGAAGCAGCACAGAATGAAAACCCCATGTGGAACCCAAGGATATACTGCACCCGAGGTCATTTCTATCAATTCTGACATAGAAAAACTGAATTACTACAATAAATCTGTAGATATTTGGAGTATGGGCTGCTTTTTGTATACGATACTATGCGGGTTTCCACCATTTTACGACGACGATTCAGCCAAGCTCTCCTCCAAGATTTTGAATGGGGAGTATTCGTTCTTGAAGCCATGGTGGGATGAAATATCTTTTGAAGCAAAAGACCTTATACTGAAAATGTTGGTCATTGATCCAAGCGAACGTATTACCATTGACGAGATATTTAACCACCCTTGGGTAAAGGATGAGAAATTCTCTGACGATTACTTTAATGTCAACTCCAAATGGGAAAATGAATTGTCGCATGAACTAAACGGCACGGCATTGGGTCATATAGATTCTGCGGGCCATGTAGAGCATGTAGAACATGCCGAAATCGTGGAGCAAACAGAACATGAAGAAGACCTTGTCTCAGACAAAACAGAAACCCTTGTGGAACCCAAACCAATTCCGGGTGCCATTGTGATAGAAGAATCGTCTGAACCAAGTCTGCTTGATTCTGATGATCCGCTTTCTATCATAGCACCTTCCATCGTCTCAGGTGGATCACAACCACAAATGGTCCTGGTATCGAAAGCCGCTGCGCCTTTGGGAACAAAGAAAATAGTACAAGGTACATTTTCAATGGGTAATTCTAAAAGCACGTCGTTATCGAATTTACCACGTCAACCATCGCCATTTAAGCAACCCCCACCACCATCAACTGCATCTACGGCTGCAATTGCAGCCACTTCAAATTCATCATTATTATCAATGCCAATATCTAACGGGACAGGCACCAGATTTTTGAATTCTCTGGCAATTCCAATCCCTCAAGCGACTCAAAGAGATCAATCAAGCAGTCCATTATTGAGTCCTCGAGCCAATGCTATCAAGTCTGTTTTCAATAACCCCGCAATGACAGACATTTCTAATTTGAAATTCAATCATGGGTCAATTTTCAATATTGAAGAGCAAGACGAAGACGAAGCAAGAGTGCCACCAGATATGACCAGCGTATTGCATAGGCTCACTATAGGGTCGTCCAACGATTCAGACGAAGATTCGGAAGACATTTTAGATTATCAAACGAGACAAAGCTCGATTATCTCCAATGACAAATTCCAATTGAACATGAATGATTCCAATCTTATAATAAGACGTAAATCAACCCAGAGGGGTGACGAGAGAACGAAAGTACAGTCATGAAGTATATAGCAGGACTATTATGTATTATAGATGTACATTAGAATGACTTAAGAAAAACATTGGGTTGATCTGCTACAGCAGTGTTTCAATGGCAGTAAACATATTACCATTCTCTATCGTCGCGTACAGCGCTAAGTAAAAAGGAAACGAAAAAGCAATAGCCCTTTATTTAATCCACTCTCATTACATCATTGCATCCCACAATCGTTCAACCGTTCAACCGCTCACTTTTAATCAAACGTTTATTCCTATATACACTAATCCCTGCTAGCAGGCTTGATATCGCTCTCGAGCTCAGGCTCTTCAGGAATCAAACAATCGCCCTTTTCTAACAAATCGGCCAATTCGCCGCTCTGTGCCATGGACATCACAATATCACATCCGCCGACAAATTCCTTGTTCACGTACAATTGTGGAATGGTGGGCCATTGGCTGAACTCTTTGATGCCTTCTCTCAATTCTTGGTCTTCCAAGACGTTATATGCAGCGAATTTGGCAGGATCGACTCCTTGTTGACCCAAGATTTGGATCGTTGCTCTTGAAAATCCACATTGGGGGAATTCAGGAGTTCCTTTCATGAACAAAACCACTTTGGAGCTATCGATGGCCGACTGTATTGCGTCTTTGATTTCGCTCGACATGAATCTGGTGGTGTATCTTGTGTATACAGGCCTGTAGGCCATGGAAGGGGCCATTCTGGCACCTGTGGAAAGAAACTTTAACATGTTCTGATGACAAATGGTGAATTTTCATTCGCGATGATCGAGTAGTCGAAGATGCCATCCGTACACCAACCTTGCAAGCACACCCTAACACCAACTTTATAAGAGTTCTTCTTTGTTGCTATGGTATCCTATAATATATTGAGCCATTTAGTGTGGTCTTCAATTGTTCGACTGTCTGCTATCAAATGATGATATTGAGCTTTACAGAAGTTGAATTTTTCTATTAACATTTCATCATGCACTGTTACAGTCTTATATTATCTTATATGTAGCGGTCGTTTTCTTCCTTCTGCTACATCTGAAGTATCAACTACCATGTTTATAAAATTGGTCTCTATTGATACTTCAACGTATTCTATTACATATTACCATATTCTATTACATAGTAGCATATTCTACTATATATTAGTATATCATTATTAGCACATCCGATCACTCTGGCTCATCCTATCACTTTAGCACATTGCTTCTCTCGTATTCTATCATATATTAGTACATATGTTACAATCTAAAAAAGACTTTCGATCAGGCTTTCTACGGCGTCGTTATTCGACGAAGTGACGGTGTTGTCGACGTTAAATACACTCACAGCAGTGATACAGTTTCTTTTCCAAAACACGGTGTATTCACTGTCCAAATCACAAACAGCCGTTCCCTTGTCACAATCAGGCTGTATGTTGTCGAAGTAATTGTAAGTCCATGTGAACAAGTTAGAGTCTTCGTCATAGGTCATACTTGGAGCAAAAACACCGGTCTTGAAAAGACGGGTCATTTGCCATTCGGGATCAGTACAGGTGGTTTCATCATCCAACAACCAACCCACTTCGGGGAAGTTGACATTCACACCCACCAAAGGAGGCAACGGAGTGTCATTTTTCAAAATGAGGTCGATCATTTCCTTGGATTTATTGGCGTATATGTTGGCAGGGTTGTAAATGTCGTCGTCTTGGAAGTCTTTAAAGAAGGAATTGTTCAAATTCGATCCCAGGAATGAAATGGCAGGATACCCTCTGTATATAGCGGAGTAAACTGCACCCATAGTACCAGAAGAGGTGTAGAAACCAGGACTCAAATTTGGACCTTGGTTTGGGCCACCCACCACCAAATCAATGGTGATGTTATCGAATTTGGTGGGCAACAACCAGTCCAAAGCAAAACCCACACAGCTTGCAGGAGTACCGTTGAAATACCATACGTGGTCATCGTTCTCTTCGTGGTCCCAACTTGGAGCACCGGCCTTGACATAGCCAAATTCCCCGTCGGTTTCCAAAGTGTTCTTAGCAGGAACATCGAACTTACCAGCCCAGCCCGATCTTTGACTCACAGGGGCCACCAAAAAAACATTATAGTCGTCCTTTAATACCTCATATAAGGCCCTGATTTCGGCCGAGGCCCAGGAATCGTCGTTGGACATTAAAATAGTCTTCTTACACCATACCAGGTGAGTAAGAAGACACAAAAACGGAAAGTACTTGTATATGTCAGATACCTTGACCATTGTGTACCTTTTGTGTGGAAGTTAAAAGGAAAACTGATTAATTATATAATTTAAATAAACGGCTCCTAAAATTGGTCCTAAACGGTTGAAGCAATATCTTAACCCTTTTAGGCAATTGGCATAAAAACCCGTTCCATTGTTGGTAAAATCACAAACAATACGGGTTTTACCTGGAGCCAGCAGCAGGCATTGTTCTATTTTCTAACAATAGTGTTCTTCTACATCCACACGACCCCGGCCTGCGTTCAGGGTAAAGTCGTCGAGGCATATTTACCGAACTGGAAGAAGGGGTGTAACATATCCGACGCAATGCCATCGTGGATCTAAAACCATAGTTTATAGTTGCTTTGTGGTGATGCAGCCTTCGTTTGCAGCCATGGCTGAGGCAAGTTTGTGGGTTGAGCTGAGGACCAGCCTTCATATACGACGTCATTAGCACACTAGGGGCTCTTTTTGTACATCGGATCTAACATGGACGCATGCATGATGAACCCAACGGTTGCGTGCCGTGCATATAGGAGGTTTGTTCGCCTACATGAGGGAGTTCGGAAAAATAGGTGGATGCCGAATTTCAGGTGTAACAATTCATTAACGAGGTTTAGTGTGATAAGCGAAGCCATATGGGTTGGGGAGGGAATGAGGGTTTTGCAAAGGTTGGTGATAGCAGAGAATCCCATACATCGTAGAGGGCGTCCGAAGTTGTGCTGGCGATTGTAAAGGCAACCAAGCAACACCGTTGCACAATGCCGCTCACGTGAGCCGCTGTGTACAGGTGTAACAGAAGGTAATGTTTGAAGCTAAAAATGCATTTAGGGCGTTGTGTACAGGCTAGACAAACCCTGGACGCTAATTAGGGCGATGGGGCGGCGCTCTGGAGGTGCTGGCCGAGTGTGCTGGTGAGGTTGATGGGCCTTACAGTTGGATGGGTTGAAGAGAGCCAAGCAAAGGAGCAGCCAAGGAGGCACCGAAAGAGTTCGAAGGAAGATCGGAAGAGCCGAAGGGCAGGTTGGTTGTGTGGGAGACGGTTTGGTTGGTTGGGTGTGTGGTTGGGTGCATGGCATGGTTGGTGTGTGGTTGGGTGCATGGCATGGTTGGTGTGTGGTTGGGTGCATGGCATGGTTGGTGTGTGTTGTGTGGGAGACACCTTCGGTTGAGCGTAGTAAGAGAAGCGCTGGGGTACGAAGGAAGATAATCGGAGAGGGAGGGGAGAGTTTAAGTGTGAGTTTAAGTGTGAGTTTAAGTGTGAGTTTAAGTGTGAGCTTAAGTGTGAGCTAAGTGTGAGCTTAAGTGTGAGCTAAGTGTGAGCTTAAGTGTGAGCTAAGTGTGAGTTTAAGTATGACTTTAAGTGTGACTTTGAGTGTGACTTTGAGTGTGAGCTTAAGTGAGCTTAAGCAAATGTGAAGAAGGATGGGCACTCGGTCAGAACGCAGAGGTCATCCTGAGAAGCCAAGCTCAGAGGCCAAGTCAGAGGCCAAGTCAGAGGCCAAGTCAGAGGCCAAGCTGCACCTCTCCAAGTCTGCACCGTGCCGGCGGTCGGTCGGTCTTGTAAGTCGCATTGAGTCAGGCTACTGGGCTCGCCTTGTGTCGGCCTATCTCGCGTTGACTTTGAATCATGTGGAGTCATTGCGCTGCCGGCCAGTGTAAACGCTACGCTGTCTCATTCAATTTCTCCGCCACGCCTGCTCGTTGACTTCTCGCTGCAGAGATGGCTAAAGAGGTGCACAATCGGGCTTCTCTGCTGCTCTGCTGCTCTGTTGCTGCTCTGCTGCTTCGGCCTCGTTCATTCCCGGTATACCTTTTACTGTCTTCAAACTAATGCCCTTGGGCACGCCCCCACCGAAACATCCCCTGCTCAAAACAGACGTTCCCTCTAATTATATCCGTCTCCTCCAATTACACGGCCCGCTTCCTGCTGTTTCGGACCTCCCTCCGCTCCTGCCATGATTCACGGCGTCTCCGCCCATTCCGCGTCCCCCCGGGCGCGATGTCCTCCCGGCTGCTTGCGGGTTTTTATACCCCAGATCTCGCACCTTCGTCATGACGAGGAAGCTTTCCATAACAGAGAAACTAAACAGAAAACCCGCCAGCAGAGCGTGTGTTTTCTGCCACAAAAAGCACCTCCAGTGCTCCAACGAACGGCCCTGCAAAAACTGCGTTAAACGAGACATTGGCCATGAATGTAGAGACATCGAGCGTAAAAGAGCAAAGTACCTACGCAACTCCAAGGGTGATTCCCAGGAGCTATCGCCAGAAGACGCCACCCCGGCGCCCATGCCGCTTCCGTTGATGTCGAACCAGGAGTCCATGACAAACACCACCAACGAGGTGCTCACCAAGCTCTTCTCCATAGACATGAAGAACTCCAACTCACAAGACCTCAATTTCGATAATTTGTTTGACTCCAATTACTTGGACCAGGAGTACCGAATGTTGGGCGATATCATCACCAACTCCAAGCCCACGTCGCCGTCACCGCTGGTGGGCGGAAGCGGAGCCAACAACACTCCCACCAACCCCAATTACCAAATCAACTCGATGGTGATATCGGAGGAGAAGCTCAAAGATACACGGCCATTTATATCGTTGGGGGTGCCCAACACAGACGCTGCCGCCAACGAAATGTCCACCACCAACGACATTGCCAGCAATTTCAGCGATAGTCCTGCCACCAGCTACGTTTCGCCCATGGTGAGCCACCAAATGTATAAGAGCGTCAAAGACGTCTATTCCAACGACGTCATCAATTTTGATTATCCACAACTGTACCATCTGTTGACGTTTTTCCTTAAGAAGAGGTTTTCGGGAAAAGACCTATCGCCCGAAGAACGCCAGCGAAAGCGTGATAGTTTGCTTATTATCTTAAAGCATATAGCCAGTTATAGACCCACGTTTATTTCGGCGCACAAATCGCTATATAAACCGTGGGACCTCCAGTTTTTGGAGATGACGTTCCAGAGGTCGTTGATAGACTTCGAAAAGCTTTCCAACCTCAACAGCAGCCCCACGATTATATGGAGAAGAACCGGTGAAATCGTGTCGATATCGAATGATCTCATAAGCTTGCTTAATTACAACCTCAACGAGATTTTGAGCAAACGGACGTTTATCATGGAATTGATGCATGACGACGAATCGATCATCAACTATTTCAAGCTTTTCAAGTCGGTCGCAGTGGGGAATTTGCATTCCACCATCATCACCAAATGTAAATTGATCAAAATGAGAACCGAAGAAAAACCCACCGCCGAGAAATACGAAAGCAAGCACGATTTCATCGAATTCTGCTCAGTATGGACGGTCAAGAGAGATTTGTTCGACATTCCAATGCTTATTTTGGGTCAGTTTTTGCCCATTTTACCGCCGGTGTCGGAGGCATTGAGGATGTACTAGGCATGTGCTAGACGGACGTGCTAGAATGTAAAGTCGAACGCATGAATGCCTCAGAAGCGGCTTAGAATGGCTTGCTGGTTTAGGCAACTTGGTGTTCAAGCTGCTTCTGGCGGCCCAATGCCTCTTCTCTGTGCTACTTGCAAAAAAGTGGCCGCTGTCACGAAGTTTTGCTCCACGGCTTTTTGGGTACCCACCGCCGTATAGTGCCGGAGAACAATCGTACCATCGTTCTATTTCCATAGCACCATTGCACCATTGTCTATCGTTCCATCGCTAAAAATGGCACCACCGGTCGATTCCGGTCTCCTGATTTTGAAAATCTGGTGATATCGCCAGATCTCCATCGTGGTGTTATTCTTCCTCCCCAGGTTTGAACAAGCTATAAATACCCCATCCACGCCCTTTTGCACTACACTTATTTATTCATAACATGTTAGCTAACAAAATCACCCCCCTCAGAGCATTATTGGTAGGAGGCGCCGCATACGGAACCGGTGTGTACTTCATGTCCACCAAATTCTATCGCAACTCGCGTTTGAGAAGCATCTACGTCGAGAGCGATCCCCACTACGGCGATATTAAATTAATGCATAAACCATAGGAACCTCCAGCTACCTAGGTCCGCCCAATGTATAGTAATAAACAATCACGTGATATACAGAACATTTGAGCAGAGATTTGCACCGCCAATCTTTCGTATAACGCCGGTGCGAACTAATTCGGCATTCCATCAAGATCATTTAGCTCTTTTTGGTAAAGCATCCGAAGCTCTGTATTATTTCTGGCACATTTAGCTAAAACGCATTACGGGCCTGCTGTCAGCCAATCCGGGCTCGTGAACAATAACCTGCTGCGATGTTCTCAAAACTAATTGCGAGGTTTTCGAAGACGCAGCCCAGCATGCCCCGGGCGTGTTGCCAAAACGGCAGCCTATGAGCAATTTTTTAGTGCCAGGCCGTAGGGCCGTAATTAGCACCCAAATCCCTTTTGGGCTATTGCTTAGGAAAGGATTTGCGATTGTATATACAGGAGCACCTCTCTTAACCCGAATGTCGGACACTTCAACGATGGTGGTATGCTGGGCACTATCCCAGTAGCTTCAAAAGCTAAGTAATGCGATCAAAATGCCGAGAATCCAACAGCTGCCATTTCTGGGGCTTTGTACCTGCACTTCTATCAATTCTTGCACACTTATTAACATCAATATCATTGGTATATCCGCCCGGTTTTGGACAATGCTAGACAATAGAAAAATTTTAACCAATGTTAAAAAGTAAAGTAGTGGCCAGCTGAATAATACGGCAATATGCAACTGCTCACAATTGGATAGATGCATATTGTAATATGCCTCATGCATAGAATTAACATAGTTTAAATTGTGAAAGGGTTCGCCATGTGCAAAAGCAATTACAGTGCAAGGCGGACTTATGAGCTTATGGTGGTGTATGGGTTCTGTTGCATCAAATTTCAATTAAAAGGTTTAAGCCGATACTTTATTTCAAGGCGAAATGACAATCCAGAATTGACGTTGTATATCCAATAGCGAACATTTACTAAATATCGTTAAAGTGGTCGAAAAGGGTAAGGTACGGCGTATAAATTTCTTAGCACAACATTTTCAAGGCAACATGGCTAACGGTGGATATTTTGAGCGAAGTTCTAGAAATTTTTCATGTAAGCCAATAAAATTATTTCTTTTGTAGACTTTCAGCCTTGGTAATTAGCTCGCCTTAATTTATTTTTTTTCAGGTGGTAAGCCTTCTGAAAGCCTTCATTCAGCCTACGGCGCTGCTCTTCAATCCTCTTTAAGCCTCTGTCATGGTAGCAGTAACGGTCACCAACCACCCGCTCTTATCACGGACAAATTTTTAAAACCCCGGGTATTGCCAGTGTTTCATAATATCCTTCATATGCATACGACATTTGCTTACGACGGGTTTGTAGGATTACGGTTATAAGCGTTTTCAGCGAGAAATTGGCACTCTGGGTTTTCCCTCACAAAATGCCCCCCAAATCCAATGACCGTGTGGTCTATTCAACTACAAGTTTTGCCAGCGAATGGTCTACCCAAGCTACTGAGCGATCCACAAGACCTCAAGCCAGCAAAACCCCCCAGAAATCCCCACTCTACTGGCTAAACGGTACGGATATGCGGCTTGAGAAGTCCAATGCCAAGCCAAAAATTTTCCTAATATGAGGCAGATTAATCTGATAAAAAATGTAACCAGTAATATGCACCGGAGCCGTAATTGCAAATGCACAAATTATTATATAAATGCCTGCGATGCCCCATTCACCATAAGTTGAAATGGCAGATACAAGTGCTCCTCAAAAACAAGCAGCAGATTACAGCGATGATCTTTCTATAAGCGCCGATCCTCAACGGTCGCCCAACCAGGAAAAGTCTGTGGAAAATTCTGACCTTAAGTCTGTTGAGCTTGAAAAGGTAGGCGAAAAAACCCAAACTTTTGACTCTGACCACGAAGCTTTCCAAGACGACTCTAAGTACACTAAGTTTGGCGGTGTCAAGAGAATTGAAAATGTTGCCTATATGATAGAACATTCTAAAAACGGTAATAAGATTTACATTGCTTTCTGGATTTGTCTTTTGGTGATTTCTTGGGTTTATTCTTTAGACTCTTCCACCACCTATAACTATGCTGTTCCTGCAGCTTCCAGTTTCAGCAGACATTCCATGGTGTCCACCGTCGGTATTGCTACCCACATCATCGGGGCTGTCATGAAGCCTATTTTGGGTAAAATTTCCGATATCACCTCAAGACCTTGGTGTTACACTCTTTGTCTTGCTTTCTACACCATTGGTACCATTGTGGCTGCTGCCTCCTCTACCATCGGTGCTTATGTTGTCGGTGAAGTTTTCACCACAGTTGGTTCCGCAGGTATCCAATATTTGACCAGTGTTATTGTCGGAGATTTGACCTCTTTAAAATGGAGAGGTTTGGTCCATGGTTTGTTGTCCACTCCATACTTAATTAACGTTTGGTTCTCTGGGTTGATTGTGGACGCCATTGTGGCCCGTAACTGGCGTTGGGGTTACGGTATGTTCTGTATCATTATGCCTGTCGTTGTTGCACCAGCCATCGGGGTGATGTTTTTCTTCGAACGTAAGGCCAACAAATTGGCTGCCGAAAGAAACTCTCAAAAGAGTGTAAAGAAGGACTGGAAGAGAATCATTGGTAATGCTTTGGTTGAGGTCGATGCTTTTGGACTTCTTCTTTTGGGATTCGGATGGTCTCTTTTGCTTTTGCCCTTCTCTCTTTACTCATATGCTCAAGGTGGCTGGAAGAACCCTAGTATGATTGCCATGGTTGTGGTTGGTGCCGTCCTTTTGATCATATACTTCGTCTACGAACTTATGTGGGCTCCTTTCCCATCTACACCAAAGCGTGTGCTTGCCAACAAGACCTTTGTGGCCTGTGTCATCATCGATTTCTTCTACCAATTCTCCGGTGGTCTTAGAGGTGGTTACATGGGTTCGCTTTTGTTGATTTCCAAGGACTGGACTTACCAATACTGGGTTTACTGGGGTAACACCTTGACCATGGGTCTTTGTTTCTTCGGTGTGGTGGCTGGTGTCATCTGTAGAATCACCCACAGATATAAATTCCTTCAAATCACCGGTTTGGCCCTTATTATCCTTGGTTACGGTTTGGTTGTCAGACCCCAAGGCCAAGTGGCTTCTCTTGCTTCCTACATTATGGGCCAAGCCATCATCGGTATGGGTGGTGCTTTCAACGTCATTGGTACCCAAACTGCATCTCAAGCATCTGTTCCTCACAATGACTTGGCTTTGGTTATTGCCATGTTGAGTCTTTGGTCCAGTATTGGTGCTGCCGTCGGTCAAGCCATCAGTGCACCTATTTGGACCTCCAAAATGCCTAAATACATGAGAGAGTTCATTCCAGCCGACGTTCCTGATGCTACTGTTTACCAGTACTACACCCAGCTTGCTACTGTGTTTAACTTGCCATTCGATGACCCTATCAGACAAGGTACCATCAAGGCTGGTTCATACGTGAGTGTTTATCTTTATGCACCACCTGTGGCTATTACCTTTATTACCTTCTGTGTGAGTTTCATGCAAACCGATTTCTACTTGGGTGATACCCAAAATGCCGTCGAAGGGTTTGAAGAAAAGGATCCTGTTAAACCTGATCAACAAAAATTCAAACCTAAAACCTTTAAGGAAAGAATTCAATATTTATTCCATTAAGGCTAATGCTTTTTTTCATAGTTTAATAGTAGATTAATTAATATATTTGGATGGTTTCAGATTGTTTGAGGTAGTGCCATTGGCTTGTGTTGTCTCTGTGGCTTTCTGTTTTGGCTGGGACTCGGATTGATTCCATTTTTAGCTATGCTTTAATGACGGCAGACTTGACAATATGCTCCTTTTAGCTATTTGTTAGCTATGATGTAGTTCGTCTGACCTTATTGTATAATGGCTACTTACTTCTACCCTCTCTATACAATGCTCGCCTACCTCAAAGCCGCCTACCTCAAACTCAACGACTGTACCGCCATGGTATCTTCCTCTCCATCTTTCTTCACCACCTCGCTACAACTCCGGCACCTCCACTCGCTTGTCCTAACCCCTCGGGCGTCGCCTCCAGTCGCCTGGATGTGCTAAAGCTCGCTCTGTGTTTGAGATTCAAATTTTCACAGCATTTCAGCTTTATTCTCTGCATTTAAACTTTTAACTCGACGCTTCCTGTCGCCAACTAATTCACCACAAACCCTAAGTATACACATACCCTGCAAACATGCCAGCAGTACCCACCCAACATGAAATTTTGCTTCTGTGCATTTACGTTTCAACAATGCCCAGGTTTACGTCCACAGTCTACTAAATTACTAAAGCTTAAATTTCAAGGCTTTTCTAAGCGACGAACCGGTGCTGATTCGCTCTTACCAAGCCAAAAAAGCCTAACGCAGCCAAAATGCCATAAACACATTTATTAAGCGTCTAAAATGTCCCATTAGTTAACCTTTTAAACGCATCACCGCTCCGAAACCGTTAATTACATTCTCAAAGGGTAATTTACGGCGAAGCTAAAGCCCCATCAG
Source organism: Yamadazyma endophytica (assembly GCA_030571075.1). Classification (NCBI taxonomy): domain Eukaryota; kingdom Fungi; phylum Ascomycota; class Pichiomycetes; order Serinales; family Debaryomycetaceae; genus Yamadazyma; species Yamadazyma endophytica. Next base: position 1,611,774 of record JAJLXA010000003.1, read on the forward strand.
AGTATGTCCTAGGGCTCGCATGCAAATTTTACAATTAAAGGTTAATTTGTCAAATGCAGTAATGCATCTCAAGAGCTCCTGTAACCCATCTTCAACCTGTAAATTTGACCAGGTCTCACGAACTCCTATGGAGCTGCCATGGGCTGCCGAGGACGCTCCGTCCACGTCAAATTTCGAGCGCAGCCGTGCTCAATAACGGGCTATTGTCGGAAAAGTCCAAAACTCCAAGCAAAAGCTTAAATTTCAAATCTGTTACACGATCTATAATAGACTTTACGCTAAATCCGCACAATATGCGATGAAATTATACCGCTTCATCCCCCTGTTCTACCAATGGCAATTGACACCGTACGGCTAAAATTTTCTAGTACAGCCGTTGAAGTCTGCATGGATGTACGCTGTGTGCCGGGAAGGGGGTCTGTGTGCCGGATTTTGCAAGCTTATTGCAGGTATACGCCGACGTATATGTAAGTCTGCAGTTGAGGCATTTCTTGGACACCCAATTTATTTTTCTCATTTATACCTCTACGTTTCCTTCTTGTGGCTAACCAATGAGTTCCAAAGCTGCAGAGAATTCCAGCTTATACCAAAGCGACCGTGAGTCGTCTGGCGAATGGGAACAGGATGTCAATTCCAGCCTGTCATATTACGGTGCCAACGTACCACCTTTGAAAAGATTTGTAAACTCATTCAAACCCATCGACATGCAAAAGGAGGGCATAGACACCTCCGAAATGTCTGATTTGGAGAAGTCTATCTATGCCACCGCAAAGCACCCGTTGGCCAGGAGACTTAAGTCCAGACACATCCAAATGATCTCCATTGGGGGGTCTATTGGGACCGGATTATTCGTTGGTAATGGTTATGCCTTAAGTTATGGACCTGCCTCCTTATTGATTGGTTACAGTGTTGTGGGACTTTCTATGTTGTTAGTGATGCATGCGTTGGGAGAATTGGCATGTCAATTTCCTGTTTCGGGTGCCTTCAACGCCTATTTCACTAGATTTATCGACCCATCTTGGGGGTTCACTTTGGGGATTTTGTACGCCTGTTCCTGGTTGATCTCGTTCCCTTCTGAGTTGATTGCTTGTTCCATGACGGTTCAATATTGGAATACCAGTATCAACCCTGCTGTTTGGGTAGCGATATTCTTCGTGGTGATTACTCTGATCAATTTGTATGGTGTGAAAGGTTACGGTGAGGTTGAATTCGTGTTGTCTTTCATCAAAGTCATTGCCGTTATCGGCTTCATAATCTGCGGTATATGCATCATTTGTGGTGCCGGAGACCAGGGTTATATTGGTGGTAAATACTGGCACAATCCTGGTGCCTTTAACCATGGATTTAAGGGTCTTTGTAACACTTTCATCGTGGCCGCTTTCTCTTTTGGGGGTGTTGAATTGGCTGCCTTAGCTGCCTCCGAGACCCAAAATGTCAGAAAGTCCTTGCCAAAGGCTATTAAACAAGTGTTCTGGAGAATCACCATCTTTTACTTCTTGACTTCCATTGTCATCGGATGCTTGGTTCCATACAACGAGCCAAGGTTACTCCTGGGAAACTCCAGCGAGGACATTGCCTCGTCTCCATTCGTCATTGCCATCAACAACGGTGGTATCAAGGTTTTGCCTCATATAATGAACGCTGTGATTTTGTTGGCGGTTGTTTCTGTTGGTAACTCGTCGGTTTACGGTTGTTCAAGAACCATTGCATCTTTGGCTGCTCAAGGTTTGATTCCTTCAATTTTCGGATACATTGATAGAGAAGGAAGACCTTTGGTGGCTATTTTATTTACCAACATGTTCGGCTTGTTAGGATTCCTTGTTGTGAACGAAAACCAAAGCACGGTCTTTTCCTGGTTCTTTTCGGTTTGTTCTTTATCTTCCTTCTTCACCTGGTTTAGCATTTGTTTAACTCACGTCAGATTCAGATGGGCCTTAAGTGAACAGGGCAGATCTACGGATGAATTGGTATTCATTTCTCCAACCGGTATTTATGGCTCTTATTTGGGAATGTTGTTGTTATTTCTCATCATTGTTGCAGAAGTCTACATTTCTTTATTCCCTGTTGGATACCCACCTAATGCTGAAGATTTCTTCCAATACTGTATGTCCTTGCCTTTGATGATAGTAATGTGGTTCTTGCACAAGACTTTCAACAAAACCTGGGGAAGTTTGTACGTCAAATTGAAAGATATCGATTTGGATACTGGTAGAAGAGAAGTTGATGTGGAATTGTTGAAGCAAGAGTTAGCTGAAGAAAGACAACGAATTGCATCAAAACCATTTTATTACAGAATCTACAAATGGTGGTGTTAGTGATGATGTTGCTTAATAATGTTATATTTTAATACATAATGAGATGGCGAATACTCGTGTTGTAATTTACATTTCGTTTTTAACATTACGTATCTACATATCTGGAGTGTTCACAACAAGATCATCCTGTTGAAACAGCGGATCCAATGGAATTGTTCCACCTTGTGTTTGATTGTATAAAGGACATGATTTTTTGGTTCTGATGTGTCCAAAGGCCCCACAGGCTTTACATCTTCTTGTGGTTGATTTCCCTTTACCAATACCTTTGCCTCCAATTGCATAAGTACCGTTCGGTAACATGACGGTGTTTTCGTCTATGACTTTTCCTCCAGCTGCAACTGCAACATGAAGTGAATTTTTATTGCCCTTTCTTCCTTTATTATGCTTGGCTCTTCTTTCCAAATTAGCCAACTTTTCTTCCAAAGCTTGACGACGGATTTTATTGAGCTCTTTGTCGTTTGTTGGGATGATATCCTCCAAATCTGCGTTCTTGATCAAATCGTCTTCGATCTGCTTCTTCCTCTTGAGATATGCCTTAATAACTCTAGGGTCTTTGATGACCTCAGTTTTACGTTGAACAATCCCGTTATCATCTCTGAATCTACGGTTGATTCTGAGGACCTTATTTCCCTTGACCAAATCACTATTGGCATCTTCGTATTTCCTTTTCAAATATTCCCGATGATTAACCGGTTTATATTCGTTGTATATGGTGTCGAGGCTTCTTTGAGGGTTGTTGGGCTCAACAGTAAGCGACTTTCTTTGGGTATACCAAATTCTACTAACCTCTTCTTCGTAAAGACGTTGTTGGTATGCAGCTTGATTACTCTTTGGAACATTCTCCTTGGGAGGTGGATAGTATGGGTGAAAGTTAGATTTTTGGGACGTTTTCAAGTATGAAAATCCAATACCAATACCTGTTGGATCACCTTCCCCGTTCAATTGCAACATCGACTTGGTTTGATTGGCGGTAATGAAATTTCTTGTGAGGTTCCAGCATGTCAATTGTTCATCTATACCCTCCTCGGTTTCTTCCTTCTTATCTTTCTTCTTCTTGCCACCTTCTTCATCCTGTTCTTTATTAGCATCGAGTTCTTGAATTTTCTCTTTCTTGTTCTTTTCACGCTCTTGCTCTTCATTCAAAAAGATAGTCAAGTCATTCAAAAGCTGTTGTCCTGCTTGCATACTGTCAAGAAGAGAAACATCTTCGGGGGAAATCATTGCCCTTATTTCCTCCTCGGTTGGAACTGTATCCCTGTTTTTAATTTTCCAGAACCCTTTATCTTCACCTTGCCTTGGATATTCCATGAATTCTTTCAACCTTTGACGATTCTGCATATCATTTTGATCGGGGAAATGGTGGGAAATGTCTCTTACGGAGATTCTAGCTTGACCCTTTTTGTTCATAGTTCTAAACACAACCATTTTAAGTCTATTTTTGGATGTATTGGTAACTTTTCTGGAGTGTGGTGCAGGGATTTCTACACTTGGGAAAGTATGACCCACACCAAACAAATGGTCCACCTTTTTCAAAAAGTAACGTTGATGGTTTCCACCTCCTTGTGATCTCAACAATAAAAAATCTGTTGATTTGTTGTCGTGTTTGAAAATTGGGGCTCTGATCATATTATTATAAAGGGTAGGAACAAAGTCACCTCTTCCAACATAACCAAAATTCCAGAAAGGTGATCTGTCTTCAACACCTAAAACATGGGTCTCTCCTAATGCTGCTTTGGGTCTGGCATTGTCATCCTCTCTTTCTCTTCTGTAATAATTGATCAATTTGGAACACATACCAAAATTTGACAAGATCATAGGGTATTCTTCCGCATATTCCATTCCAATGAAAGTGGCATTGTCACTCGCAGTCAAATCCGTTGTTTTACCAAAAATCTCCTTGGAAGTTTTGCCCTTATCCTTCTTTTTCTTACGACTTTTGACTTTGGAGAAACTCATTAAAGTACCCGGCCTGACTTGGAATTTGGGCCTATGGAAAGCCCTAGCTTCTTCTTTGTTAAGTTTCACCTTGTAGTAAGGAGCTTGCAATCTGATAGCTGGCACTGAATGCTCAATGTTAAGATTACTGATCTGACTTCTCACTTTAACATTATAATTATGTTCAAGTAAATCATATTGTTTGTCGTTGGAAATATTAAATCTATTCTGAAGTAGTTTATCATTGATTGGAATGGTGGAGGTTGCACCTTTCTCTGACCTTTCTTGTTTGGCCTGTTCAAAAAGTAAATTGGGATCATTCATGTCTAATTTAACCTTAGATACATCGAGCTGACCGTTGATGATATTCTCATCTTCCTCCTCCTCATTCTTGATGTCCATATCTAAATTCAAAGCTGAAGTCTCGAGATTGACCGTCGTAGGTTTGACAGGTGCATCCTTATCTCCAGAATTCAAAATAACATCGTCATCCCAATCTGCTGTCGCAAGAATTAAATCCTTGCCATACTCGTGGAATTTGTCATCATTAAGTCCGTCTCTTGTTAAGTAACTCAACGGCACAAGCTGCCTATAGTCAATACCACCACGTTTGTAAATTTCTTCCAAAGTAGCATAATCGTTTTCGTTAATTGACACGATATTCTTTTGGGGCCTTTCGTAGCCCGCAGGGAGTTTATTTGTCTTGAAGTATTTTCTTTGGTCAAGCTCCAACTCTAGTGACACCTTATAAGGTACTAGAGGCTTTGGTTTAAAGGCAACCGGAGGAACGTTATACTTATAGTAACTTGGTTCTGGTAAGAATAATTTGTGGTTATTGAATGGTTTTGACGGTTTAAACTCAGGGTAATGGTAACGTAAATTACGCTTGATTTGTCTCTTTTCCAACACCGAAACAATCTTCATTAACTTTTGTTTCTTTAAAATGCGTTTTTGGTGCTCTTCTTGCTTTCTTTTTCTCAAAAGCTCCTCGTTCTCCTGTACTTCTCTTGCCAAATCTTCATCTTCATACATATCACCCATTGAGATGTCATTTATTCCATCGTTCTCGAGGTAGTTGCTTTGTAGTTCTCCCTCCAACAATCTGTCTGGACTATGAGGTGCAGGCTCGTCGTCATCACCAAATATATCATCAAAATCATCCTCGGCCTTTCTCTGAGCTTGATTCTCGTTCTCGTCATTGGTCCCATCCGCTACCGCTGGTTTAATCTCTCCGTCACTATCATCTTCTGCTAGTTCATCAATATCTTCATAGTCGATTGCATCGTCTGCATGCACCGTGGACCTTGCAGCAAAAATGTCGTCTATCACCTGGTCATCGGGCATATCTGGAGCCGCATCATTCATGGCAAATCCACCCAAGGATTCGGGGTTATTTTGAGCTTTCTTCTTGCCCAGTGCCATGTTATGTGGTAAAGAATGCGAAATCTGAACGGTGATGGAGCCTGCGCGAAGAAATGCAAATTTGGTGCCAGACTTGTCACTAAATTACCGCGACTAACCGCGCACTTTCTTTACTTATGACACTCTTTGATACACCTTTAGAGCACTCAAGACGGCCGGTTATCGTAGCTCTTCTGGATGATACGGGTAAGGATACGTGTATTAACTATACAGGAACAGACACGCACGAAATCTATGTAATCAATGGCCTCTCGCTTTACTCGGGGGTTTTAGAGGTTTTGGCTGCAACAAAAGATATATATTGGCTACCTGTTTTTACCGACGTAAAGAGCTTTTTGGCGATAATTAAGTTTGTCTATAAATTGGGTAATGTGTCTAATAGTGGTCTGCTGATAAACGGGGGGAACGAAGCTGAAAATTTGGACTCTGGAGCTTTAAAGATGGCATTTTTGGCACAAAGCACACTTTTCGATGATGATCCCACATCATCGTATGCAATTTGCATGCACCAGACGCTAAGATCCTTTGCAATAGTTCATAATGCCGCATACGTGGTCACTTCAGATGCTTTCACGCCCTTTAACTTGATCAATATTCTTGCAGATTCTGGTTTTATCGGTGACACCACGGTTATACAGCCTATTTACAGCGCAAAAGCATCGAGAGCTCTTTGTATACCACGTTTGTGGGACTCATGGACCCGTATACAAATGTTGGCCAAAGCTGTCTATTCTGACCCCGACGTCGTGATGTACAAGTTACTTTTGGAGCTGAACCAATATGACGAATTGGTGCATCAATATCATCTATTTTTAGCCAACGAGGTCGACTTAAGTCAATTGATTACACAGATAAAGAAAGAAGGTACTTCTAGAATCAACGGTCAGCGCAATCAAGTACAAAACATAGAGTATAGTGATCTAGTGAAGGCGATTCTGGGTTGATCGCTTTGATTTAGTTTGTATTTTTCACCGCTAGTTCACCACATAAACCCATACAATGTGGTAATTACAAACCCCTTGAGAGAATTCCAGCCCATATCGGTGATAGGGTGGCAAAGGAGCGGTGGCAAATGATAGTATATAAACGCCGCAGCACCCCAGAATTTCGCACAGATGAAGATCACCATATCGAACGAAATAGACGGCCAGATTATCTCCGTTGATATCTCAGGCTCGTTGACATTGGACGATTTCAGAGCCTATGTGGAGGCCGAGACAGATATTGCTGCAGATAAGCAAATTCTCATTCTTGGAAGTAAAACCCTTCAGGGATCGCAAACACTTGAAGCCCTTGGACTTAAAGACGACGATTTACTAATACTTAAATCCAAGAACTCGGGCCAATCGTCGGGGCTTGCCGCAAATCCAAGTAATGCACAGGGATCCCAAGTACTGCAATCGCCAATGGACCAGCAGATAGAAGGAATGAGACTTCAATTCCTCAACAATCCACAAATGAATAGCCAACTCAGAGTTTCCAATCCTGCAGTACACGCCCAATTGAACAATCCACAGGAGTTCAAAAAGCTCATGTTGGATTCGATTCAACAGTTTCAAAACGGCGCCGGTGGACAGGGTTTGAACAGTGACCAGCAGGCGGAATTGGCCAGGTTAGAGCAGGACCCTGATAATCCTGAAAATCAAGCCAGAATTTTAGAGCTAATAAGACAAGAACAAATCCAGAAAAATATGGAACTTGCATACGATATTACTCCTGAGTCGTTTGCGTCGGTGAGTATGCTTTATATCAAAATCAAAGTGAACGGGGCTCCAGTACAGGCGTTTGTTGATTCGGGTGCACAACAGACTATCATCTCGCCTAGATTGGCCGAAAAGGTCGGTATTGATAGACTTATAGATAGAAGATTTGTAGGAGAGGCAAGAGGTGTCGGAAGCACAAGGATTTTAGGTAAAATTCATAGTGTCCCCATTACTATAGGAAATTCCACCATTGAGATTCCATGTTCGTTCCACGTGATCGATACACTGGTAGATCTTTTGTTTGGCTTGGACATGTTAAAAAGACACAGATGTATCATTGACTTGGTTAATAACAAATTGGTTGTGGGATCCAACATCGAAACAGAATTTTTAGCCGACCATGAAATCGAAAATAACGATTTATTAGGCAGCTCCGTTGGTGGTGAGCAGAATAACTTTGGTTTTGGTGGAAACATATTTAGTGATGCCACCATACCCACCAAAACCCAGGCTGCTGCCAAGTACACCCCTCCTGGAGGGTCTTCGTCTTCGTCTGCCGCAGCTGCTGCTGCATCTGCTGCCACCAAACGTAAAAACGCATCACAGACCAACTATAAAGACGAAGATATTCAACAACTTATGGGATTAGGATTCTCAAGGGCAGAGGTCATAAAGGCATTGGATGCGTGCCAGGGGAATGTAGAGATGGCGGCGCTGTATTTGTTCAATTAACACCCCAATTTATTCACGTTTAATGTATAAATAATTTATCTATTATGGCTTATTTCACAAAGTTGAAGGCTTGGAAGGAAAATTCGTCCTCCATCTTATCGATGGTGTCAATGTCTTCCTTATCTAATTTGAAATTGTACACCTCCAACGATTGTTCAATCCTTTTTTCATTGCTAGAAGTGGTGATAGGAAGCACGCCCTTTTCAATGACCCATCTAAGAAGAATTTGTGCGTCTGTCTTGTTGTATTTAGCAGTCAATTTGTCCAAAATAGCCGTCAATGGATGCTCCTCTTTGACTCTCATCAATGGCGACAAAGGACCATAGGCTTCGATGAGAATGTCGTTTTTGATGCAGAAATCATACACCCCAGGAAATTGGCTTTTCAAGTACGGATGGAATTCGATTTGGTGCACTTTAGGCAAATACTCTTCTCCAGCCTCTTTGGAGAGTTTTATGATGGTTTCTAAAGACTCCAAAGGGAAATTCGATACCCCGATGTATCTGACTTTGCCAGACTTCTTCACCTCGATCATTTCCTTCCACGTAGCCTCTAACGTACGTCCTTTTGAAGCATCCCACTTGTTACTGTGGATCAAATACAAATCAAAGTAATCGGTGCCCACTTCTTTCAAAGAAACGTCAATGGCCTCCACCGGGCCGCTAAGATCGCTAAAATTGTTAAACTTCGAGGTGATCCAAAGATCTTCACGTTTGACGTTTTTGTTCTTGTAGGCAGTACCCAATTCTCCATGAGTGGAGTAAAACTCAGCACCATCTAAATGGTAAAAACCCTTATCAATTGCCAATTCCAATTGCTCCACCAATAAATGAGAGCTATCGGGGTCCTGCTGCTTCATAATCTTCCACTTTGTACCGGTACCGGTACCAATAAGCAAGGGTTTACCTGAGACGGTGTTTAATTGTGGCATTTTCTGTCAATTGCGCTAATTCGTAAACTACAGGGGATCTTCAATCTTTATATAGATAAGCGCCGGTGCTCGTAATCAGATCGGACCGACACCTCGAAATATGGGTAAGCCCTTTTCAGCTCAAAACGGTGATAGAATTAAGCGGGACGTAAGGATAAGCATTTATACGGATTGTGAGTCACGTTGGTGCTGCATGTGTGATTTATGCGGCATATAAGTACTTCTTTGCATGCAACAAGTGGAAAAGCGTTTCTCAACTCGATTCTTATTAGTAATACACTTTGAATTAGAGTGAGCCACAGTTGAAGCAATGAAATGGGTATGGGAATGCATGTTTAAGAATTAGGAGCGATAAGAGTTGAAGAGAAGCTTATGCACATCAGCCATTGCGTTTCCGAAGCAAAAATCATTGAGGATTTGCACATACTGAGCATTTGCACATACTGAGCAGCGTATCTCTAATGATACATTGGCGTATCTCTGGTGACACGACACCTTGACATGGTTTTTCTCTTTCTGTGTATTGATAATATTATTTCCAACAAGCAGCAAGTACATGCTATTATAAGCCCTGGAGCTCTTCCTCTTCAGAAGGTCTCTTTTTCAAGACCAAAGGCTTACCCATGACTCTGAAGTATAAATCCTTGACATCGTCAGTCATGGTCTCAAAATGAGAAGAGGAATCGTAACTTTTCAGTATGAAAATGTTGGACTTGGACCCGTCGTCCTTGGGTTCATACATTTCTGCAATTCCCATCAAGGTGTCGATTCTTGGGCCCAACAACTTGAAAGCCGGCTCCAATTCGATATGAGGGGTTTCTGTTTCAATCACGGTACTGACGATGGCCAAGTAGTATCCTTGTGGAACAACACGGTGGACATCACTCAAAACAGCTATGTAAATGTCGTGCTTTCTGCCGACCTGGTTTTGAGGAATGATCAATTGAAGAGAGTCCAAATCGCTGGTGTTTGGAATTGGATGGTCCAAGATACACATGGCTCTAATGACTTTTTCGCCGGTTTTCTTGACTCTTTCCGGGAAATAGGTGGGGTCTCCAATGACAATTGGCGCAGTGGCCTTACCTTCCTTGGTGATAACCCCTTTGAACTTCTTGTCTTCTCCCTCGCCTTCATAGAGATATTCGTCGATCGGAGTGTTTAACATGTAGGTACCCCCGTAGATAGCAGACAATCTGGAAAACCCTTGTGGCAATTCGCCCAATCCGTAAAGTGGGTAGATGTAAGGGGATTTGCCGTATTTGGCAACCGATTGCACGTATAAAATAATTCTTTCGTAAGTTTGACGGGCTGGTTCGTTCAAGTAATCATCGTTGGGCCACAATGCCATGGCGTGGCCAATGAAATCCTTGGTCCCGGTCTCCAATCTGAAGTAATCGTACACCTCGTTCATGGTATTGTTATCCAAATCCAATCCCTGGTGAGTACTTGCAACATCTTCGTCATATTTTTGAATAAATTCCAAGAACCCCTTCATTCTTCTCTTTTCAAAGATTCCCATCAACGACGATCTGACGGCCTCCATTTCGTTCGATGGAACTTTGGCGATTCTGCCGTTTCGGTACACATAACTTCCCCCAATTTGCTTGAACTCCATGTACCTGGTGACATCAAGCCCCACCAAGATGTTGGTAAGCTCTCCGTTCAGCATCAAAAACTTTGGGATCAAATCAACACACCAATCTCTATCTCTACCGGCCAATTCAGGCTTTTGTCCTGAGGGTCTAAATTTGGTGTATAATTGAGATAAATTTAAAGAGGCTGATTCGCCCCCGTAGAAATCTTGTTTCTCAATGTGAAGCACCTTCTTTCCCTCTATGGAAAGAATCCCTGAAAGAATACATTCGGTAAGTCCTGTACCGAGAACTATGACATCGTACTGTTCATCCATAGCAATAAACGGTGAATTTTTGAATTGGGGTGCGCGGGATGTTAGGTATCGAGAGGAAATGAAACACCGACTTTAGGGGGCCATTTCGGGATGTTTTGGAGGGTGTGGAGTTATTGGGTGTGGGAATTGAGACCAATTGTAAGTTAGGGGTTTTTTGGAGCCATATTGGAGGATTTAAATAGATTTAACTGTGGTGTTAAGATGCGACGATGAGCTCTAGCCAATAGTTTAGTTATTTTAGTAATAATGAGGGTAGAGAGGACGATAGAAAGGTGTACGATGCTTTTTGTGTCTCTGTTGCTATTAATATAATTAAAAATATCTTTTTTGTACAAAAACCGACTGTTAAAACCAAACTATTTGGATGTGCCAAATTCACATATTTCAAGTAATTAGAGCTCTAGTGATCTTACACTAAATAAATATCTTGTATATATTTCAAACTCTCAAACTACATTGTGAAATCCTTCTTTTCCTTTAGCCAAACCTGCCTTAACGATCTTGGAGATTTCTGCGGGATCAGAGGTGATCTTGGTGAGGTTCTCGTATCCATCTTCAGTGATCAACAAATCGTCTTCGATTCTGACCCCTCCAATGTACCAATATTTATCGAGAATCTCTTTGTTGATGTACTTGATCTTTTCGGGGTTGCTCAACACATCCTCCAACAAAAATGGAGAAAAGTAGATCCCTGGTTCGTCGGTTACAACCATACCCTTTTGCAATGGCCTACGCAATCTCAAGTATCTCAAGAGCTCATCTGGATCCTCGTAGTTGGCATGTCCCCCCACATCATGCGTGTCCATTCCTATCAAATGGCCCAAACCATGAGGGAAGAATCTGCCGGAGATCTTGGACTTGAAAATCTCTTCACTAGAATATTGGTTTTTGAAAATTCCCAATTCAAGGAAACCGTCAATCATCACCTTGTGTGCAGTAAGATGGCAATCCTCCCATGAGGCGCCTGGTTTTACTTTGTTCATGACGACCTTTTGCATCTTCAACACAAGATTGTAGATTTGAAGGTGTTCTTTGGTCCATTCCCCGTTGATTGGGAAACACCTGGTAACATCACTGGCATACAACGACCATTCACAACCGGCATCTATCAATACGGAATGCTTGTTGGCCATGTCGTCGTCATTTTTCACGTAGTGTAAAGTGGAACAGTTTGGTCCACTACAGCAAATTGGGTCGTACGATTGGTATTTACTTCCTTGTCTCAAAGCATGGTACATGAACTCTGCATGAATGTGGGTTTCGTTATTTTCGATTGGGGTTGCAGACATTACTGCATAATGACAATTGTCAGTAAGTTTGGAGGCATGACGCATCAATTCGATCTCATAATCATCCTTGATGAGTCTGGCCTCATCTAAAGCATCAAGAAGGGCCTTTTCGTCGAAAACCACGCAACTGTGAATAGTTTCATTAACTTCCTTGACTGTGAGGGAGAAAACCTTGGTGCTTAACGCTTCCAAGTCGCTTTTCAAGTCCTTTTCGTACTTGACGGCATCGACATCGAATTTTTTTGCAGCCTCTTCAAGACTCATAGGCATTCCCGACCACATGACGTCTTCGTAATCAATGTTGGGTAGATAAAGAGTAAGAATGTCGTTCTTTCCTTCGTAAATTACATGGGATCCGGGGATCTCGCATCCACTAAGATAAAAGAAGTATCTATTCTGTCTAAAGGGTTTAGCCTGGTCCGAATATTGATAGAGCACCTCCTTTTCTCCCGAAAGACAAATCGCTGCTTCGTCGTTGCTGGTGGTTTTATGGAGATGGCTGAACACAGTTCGACAATGTGCCTTGGCAGGGTACTTCTTACCTTTTAAACTAGGGATTTCTGGAGTCATTGGTGCCGTGTGTGTAAAGTGCGTAGATTTAAAATGCGATTTAGAGTAATTTTTCAGTTGTTGCAAATGTTTAATTAAATTCTATTTCATTGACCTTTCTAGGGAACATAGTCACCTCTATTATATATGCTAATATCCACCTCTGCCTTCACATCCACCAAATCACTCACATCGATACAGGCGTCCACACTCATACCTCTTTCTTGCTGTTCTCTCAATCTTTGGTTCTGAGCACGAATCTTTTCCAATTCTTGCAAGTAGTTGTCTTCCACCCCGGTGATGTAATTACCGGTGAAAACACCCACCTCGAATTCCTTGACGTCGTCTGAAACACAACAGTCGACCAAATCTTGCAAATCTTGGTAGATGACTTTGTCGGCACCGATAACCTTGGAGATTTCTTCCTCATCCCTGTTGAAGCCAACTAAAGCCTTGGTGTCGGCCAAATCGATACCGTAAATATGATTGAATCTGATAGGTGGGGCACAGGAGGCAAAATATACTTTGTTGGCGCCGGCTTCACGGGCCATTTGAACGATCTCTTTGGAGGTGGTACCTCTGACGATGGAATCGTCGACAAGTAAAACGTTTCTGCCTTTGAATTCCAGCTCCATAGCATTCAACTTTCTACGGACGGAGGATCTTCTTTCCTGTTGGTTGGGCATGATGAAGGTTCTTCCAATATATCTGTTTTTGACGAACCCTTCTCTGAAAGGAATGTCCAAGGTGACGGCACATTGCAAAGCGGAGGTTCTGGAAGTATCTGGAACAGGGATGACGACATCGATGTCCTTAAGAAGGTCTTTAGAAAGATACGAGGTGATTTTGGCGGCCAATTTGTTACCCATTTCGATTCTGGATCTGTAGACAGAAACACCGTCGAGAATACTGTCGGGTCTGGCAAAGTACACGTATTCGAAGATATCCGGAGCAAACACCTTTGGTTCCACCACTTGTCTGAATTCGGGCTTTTTGGTGGGGTCTTTTTGAATAATGACCGCCTCACCGGGTTTCACGTCTCTGAAGTCGTCGAATCCTTGGGCCTTTAAAACCACACTTTCACTGGCAAGCATGTAATCCACAGAACCATCTGCGTTGGTACGTTCTCCGTACAATAACGGTCTGATCCCGTTGGGGTCTCTGAATCCTATTATACCGTAACCGGCCAACATAGAAATACACGCATAAGCACCTCTGATCATGGTCATAGTACCCTTCAAGGCACTGAACAAATCTTGGTTGTTGACTCTGAACTTGTTGAATTTGTCCAACTCACTGGCAAATACATTGATCAACAACTCGGAGTCACTGTCAGTGTTGATATGACGATGAACCGTCTCATCCAAGTACTTTTTCAATTCGATGGAGTTAACCAAATTACCATTATGACTCAAACAGATCCCATATGGAGAGTTGACGTAAAATGGTTGGGCCTCGCTACCAGCACTGCTACCGGCAGTGGGGTAACGCAAGTGAGTGATCCCCATGTTACCCACAAGGTTGTTCATTCTGGATTGAGTGAATACATCTCTTGCCATTCCATTACCTTTACATTGATAAAATCTACCTTTGGAACCACAGGTAGCGATACCTGCGGCATCCTGGCCTCTATGCTGCAAAAACATAGCCCCTTCGAAGAGTTCGGGGGCCACATTAGCTTGTTGGTTGGCTAAAACCACACCTAAGATACCACACATGGATGAAAAATTAATGCGAACAGAGTCAAATCTGAGATGAGTAAAAACTGGCGATGCGGCTGCGATGACTATGGAAATGCTCCAGAACAAGCCGAAGCGAGCACAAGAGAACCCTTTGGTTTATCTCTACATTTCTATACGAGATAGGAGGAAAAATAACCCCCTTTTCTATCATTAAAAAAAAGCAAACAATTCGTAAGTTCTATCCTCCGGTTTGGATGGGGAAGAGATCATCATTAATCATTATATCATAATCATTACTTTTTTTGTTTTTGAACTTTTCTACTTTTTTTTAGGTTTTTCTGGTTTTTTATTGTTGTGGAGGTTGGGTTGGTGGCGCTTGTTGGCCCATTTGGCCCTGTGGAGGGAATTGGCCATATTGAGGGTACCCATATTGAGGGTACATAGGCATTTGCATGTAAGGGTATGGCATTCCGTTTGGTCCAGGGGCTCCAGGGGCGCCGGCAGGCAATGGTTGGCCTGGTGCAACTTGTGGGGGCATTTGTGTTTGAGGAGAAACTTGAGCTTGTGGTTGTTGAGGTTGTTGAGGTTGTTGCGATTGAGGTGGTTGTTGGTTAGCTTCGCTAACGTTCTTGATTTGTGTGTCTTTAGTGGCAAAAGGTTTTGGCACTGCGCTCTCGTTCTCTGCCACATATAAACTTTTATCGATATCCGAAGGAATTGGTGCAATCTCAGTACCCAATTCTTGCTCTATTTTGTACAAGGCGTAACGGTCGTTCCAGGATAATAAGTTGACAGCCAACCCCAAATGACCAAATCTACCGGATCTACCTATTCTATGCAAGTAGGTTTCGGCGTTTTTGGGGAAATCAAAGTTGATAACAACGTTAACGGCTTGAATATCGATACCTCTGGTTAATAAATCGGAACAGACCAAGTTTCTAACTTTACCCATTCTGAATTCGTGAAACACTTTGTTTCTGGCTTGTTGAGGCATTCTTGCGTGGGAGTAGTAACAAGAGTAGCCTAATTCTGTAATTTTTTTAGCTAACAATTCGACTCTATTGGTTGAGTTACAGAAGATAATCGATTGATTGATTTGCAATTTGCTAAATAATGTGTTAAGACAGTGCAATTTTTGTTTTTCGTCAACAAAAGCATAGAACTGACTGATACCCTTCAAGGTCAATTCGTCCATCAAATTAATTTCGTATGGCTTGGTCAAGTGTTCGTCCATAAAACTCTTAACCGCCAATGGGAAGGTTGCACTGAACAACAAACTTTGTCTTTCTTGAGGGAAGTATTGCAAGATTTGTTCGACAATTCTTTTGAATTCTCTACTTAACATCTTGTCAGCTTCATCCATAACAAATAACTTACATTCGGATAAATCAGCAACAGATTTGCTGGTCAAATCCAAGATTCTACCGGGCGTACCCACCAACACATGCACCGGTTCATTCAATCTTAAAATGTCATCTCTGACTGGGGTTCCTCCTGTGGAAACCATACATTGCACACCAAGGTGTTTACCCAAAGTTCTTACCACTTGACTTGTTTGCAAAGCCAATTCTCTTGTTGGCACCAATATCAATGCTTGAATCTTGTTGATTTTGGGCTTGACAAGCTGTAAAGTTGGAATTACAAAGGATGCAGTCTTACCTGTCCCATTTTTGGCTCTAGCCAATATATCTCTGCCGGTCAAAGCAATTGGAATGGATTCTTCTTGAATTGGGGAAGGTTTCTCAAACCCTGCTTCAAAGATACCCATCAAAAGCTCTCTTTTCAATCCCAAATCTTCAAATGTTTTCCCCTTGGTATTAAGCACATCTTCCGTTTGAGGTCTGGTGTCTTTTTCCGGGAGATTCAACTGATTTTTCCAGTCGTCTGACATATTCAAAATAGATTGTTCGAGGTTATTGGTAGAAAATGGACGATGTTGAGTGCGAAATGAGTACCACCACAATTGCGGTTACCCGGAGAGGAAACGATGTTTGGGATTTTGCAGTGGATGCAGGGGGAATTACAGGTTCAAACTTGAGTTGTAGCTTGTACTACTTCCAAGGATGTATGATGTTTTACTTTCGAGTCAATTCACCGAAAAGCCTCCAAAATTAGCCCATCTCTATCAAGCTTTATTGTCGCAGCATCATCTCATCGCACTATGAAGCTACCTACAGAAACCATCAATGGGCTCCAACTGGACCCCCTGTGCATCAGGAACATTTGTATTCTTGCACATGTGGATCATGGGAAGACGTCATTGAGTGACTCGCTTTTGGCCACAAACGGAATCGTATCACAGCGTATGGCAGGGAAAGCCAGATTTTTGGATTCCAGAGAAGATGAACAATTAAGAGGTATAACGATGGAGAGTTCGGCTATTTCACTTTATTTCAAGACTGCCAAGCGTGATAAGGAAACTCAGGAGCTCAAAGTGAAGGAAAATCTTATCAATCTTATAGATTCTCCGGGACACATTGATTTCTCTTCAGAAGTGTCTACAGCTTCTAGATTATGTGACGGGGCCATTGTGCTTGTGGATGTTGTTGAAGGGGTATGTTCACAAACAGTCAATGTGCTCAGACAATGTTGGGTAGATAAGTTGAAACCAATTTTGGTGTTGAACAAGATCGATAGGTTGATTTTGGAATGGAAAATGTCACCTGCTGAAGCCTACCAACATCTTTCAAAGACTATCGAGCAGGTCAATTCGGTGATCGGGTCTTTCTTTTCAGGTGAAAGAATGGAAGATGATATGCTTTGGAGAGAAAAGGGGGGCGTGGAAGAATTTGTGGAGAAAGATGATGCTAATCTTTATTTTGCACCCGAATTAAATAACGTCATATTTGCAAGTGCAGTGGATGGATGGGCTTTTTCCATTAATACTTTTGCAAGCTTCATGTCTACAAAATTGGGTTTTTCTCAGCAAGTGCTTTCCAAAACTTTGTGGGGGGATTACTATTTGGATATGAAGAACAAGAAAATTTTACCGGGTAAAAAAGTGAAAAAAGGGTCCAATTTGAAGCTTATGTTTGTGAGCTTGGTATTGGATCAAGTTTGGGCCGTCTACGAAAATTGCTTGATTGAAAGAGATGACGATAAATTGGCAAAAATTATCGAAAAATTGGGCGCCAAAGTATCTCCCAGAGACCTTAGATCCAAAGATTATAAGAATTTATTGAATGTTATCATGTCACAATGGATTCCCGTAAGTCATGCCGTTTTGGGAATGGTTGTAGACTACCTACCAAGTCCCGATGTATCACAAGATGAAAAAATGTCAAAGCTATTGGATGAATGTTTGGACGACCTTATAGTCGACGATTCGATTTCTCAACCATACATCGAGCCAGGGTTTGAAAAATCCATTAAATTATGTGACTCAAGTAATGTCGATAATTACACTTTGGGTTACGTTTCCAAAATGGTGTCTGTGCCCAACGCAGAATTGCCCAAAGATTTCGTGGTACCGGTAATGTCTGCCGAAGAACGTAAAGAACGTACCAGAAAGGCCCGAGAACTTGCAAAAGAAGCATCAGAAGCAGCCCTTGCAGCCCAAGAAGCCGTGAGAAAAGCTGAAGAAGACGAATATGCCCTTCCTTTAGCAAAGGCCGATCCATTTGAGTGGGAATACGAAGAAGATTATTTCGAAGAGGAGGATGACACGGATGAAACTCTTATAGCGTTCACAAGGGTGTTTTCAGGGTGCCTTGAACGAGGCCAAAAGGTCACTATAGTGGGACCTAAGTATGATCCCAATTTACCTATGGACAGTCTTACTAATAAGGCTCAAATCTACAAAGATATCATTATTCAAGATTTGTATCTTTTCATGGGTCGGGATTTGACTCGTATGGAGCGTGTTCCGGCAGGTAATATCGTAGGTGTAGTCGGATTAGATGGAATAGTTTTAAAGAATGCCACCATTATATCCACACCTCCAGATGACTTCAAATACCCACTTATTAATCTTGCTGCCACATCTACCTTGATCCACAACAAACCAATTATGCAAATAGCAGTGGAGCCAGAAAATTTACTTCATTTGAGTAAATTAGAAAGAGGTTTAATGTTTCTTTCAAAAGCAGATCCTGTTTTCGAATGGTATATTGATGACGATTCGGGTGAGCTTATCATGTGTGTTGCCGGTGAATTACATTTGGAAAGATGCATCAAAGATCTAGAGGACAGGTTTGCCAAAGGATGTGAAATCACCATTAAAGAGCCTGTTATTCCGTTTAGAGAGGGACTTGCCTCCGATGGCGTCAGCTCGTATGTAAAGGAAGACAGATTGACCAACATTGTGGAAGGAATGTACATTGACGTTCAAGTGTTTCAAATTCCAGAAACTGTGGTTGCATTTTTGATGGAAAAAGAACAAGAAATTGCCATAATCAGAGATTTGCTGATGAAGAACGTCACCGACGCAAAGTCAGAGGTTTTTTCTAAAGAACTCCAAAAGATTTTTGAAGAAACAGAAGAATGTGCTGGATTTCTTGAAAATATAGGCTTTACTGATTTTACTGACTTCTTAGGTCAAATTGTTGCTTTTGGTCCGAAACGTGTGGGCCCTAACATTTTGATTGAAAGTCAAGAAAATGGTAACAAATTCAACCACTTGCTTGGTACCAAATGTGACGTGCCGGTTGATTACGAAACTCAAATTGTGAACGGGTTCCAAATGGCCATGAACGAAGGACCTTTGGCCTCAGAGCCTCTACAAGGTGTGGCAGTGTTGATCAAAAAGGTGCAAGCAGTGGAACAAGAAGAAGAACAGGAGTTTTTGTTGGGACAAGGTGGTAGAGTTTTGATTCATACCAGAGACTTGATCCACGAAAAATTCCTTCTTAAGGGTCCTCGTTTGTGTCTTGCGATGTATACCTGTGAGATCCAAACATCCACCGAAGTATTGGGTAAGGTTTATGCCGTTGTTCAGAAACGTGGAGGTAACATTGTTTCCGAAGAGCTCAAAGAAGGAACGCCATTTTTCACTATTGTTGCCCGAGTTCCTGTTGTTGAAGCATACGGGTTCCCCGAAGAAATTCGTAAGAGAACCTCGGGTGCAGCCACACCTCAGTTGGTCTTCGACGGTTATGACATTTTGGACATTGATCCATTTTGGGTGCCTCACACAGAAGAAGAGCTCGAAGAGCTTGGAGAGTTTGCAGAAAGAGAAAATGTCGCTAGAAGGTATATGAACACCATCAGAAGACGTAAGGGGTTGTTTGTGGACGAAAAAGTCGTCAAGAATGCAGAGAAACAACGGACCATGAAGAAAGCCTAAATGTTTTAGCACGAGCCCTCGCGCCGCAATGGTGCTAAAATGTGCAAGATGGTACCAAATGGCGCGCTAATGGTGCCAGCCATTACTCATCGTGCGATGAGATGAGCTAGCAGGGCACTTTTGATAAGCTTTACCTTCCCTTTTAAACAAATTGCATTGCACAAATAGCATCAACTACTTACGAGTAATATCAATTATATACAATACACAGATAAACACAAAAAGCGCCAGTATATACTTTAAGGCTTGTGCTTCTTAAACCGTCCCCAGATTACGCACAAAAGTTCAAATTTTTATGTCTACTAGAGAAAAGAAGGTAGAACACCGAAGTATACAGGAGTACATACTGCAGAACTACAGTGCATGGCAGAAGTTTCTCCCGAGAATGCAATCGTCTAAAAACCAAAAACAACAGCCGCCCCAAGAAGAGGTGTTGCAGTTGATACAAGAAACTGTGCTACAGCATCCAGGTATCGTGCCCAGAAGAGCGCCTGAAAATGGTTCTAAATCGAGTGAAAATACCACCGATAGTGACAAAAACGGAAGCATTAGTTCTAAAAACACACACACGCTGGAGAACGTGAAAAACAACGAACAGAATCCAAAGAATATGGAGAACGTCTCGAATCTAAAAAAATTACAAAATGTCGAAAACGGCAGCAAAGAGCACTCACAACCCGCTGCTTCTGGCAAGGATTCAAATGCTGATGATCCTGAAAAGGAAATAGTGGAGCTCAATGGGACAAATAAGGAAGTAATTTCCAATGAAACTGAAGACTCTAAATCGTCTCAAAATACCCAAACTGTATCAGAAGAACCCAAGAGAAGGCTAAGTGCACCACCAACGTTTTCTCCGTACGCAGAATCGTTGATGAATATCATTGCAAACTTGGACTCCAAAGATGTTTCTCCAGATGTTAAGGAAAGGGCGCTCAAGCGATTCGAAGATATCATTTCTAGCAAGCAATCGGCCACGGACAAAAACTTCATATCCAACGAGGAAAAGTCCATTATGGCAGAACTCATGATGAGCTCAATCGAACGTCATCGTCCCAACAGGGGCCTCGATCTCTACGATACCAGAGACGAGGAAGGATTAAACACATACGAATACGACGATGACGACGACGATATCGAAGAAATAGACCGAGACTCGTACGATGGAGGAACCGAACACCATTTCGAACTAGAATTGCATCCTGAGTGTGAAGTACACGGCATGGAGCCGTGTGACTGTCCGTTCGAGGGATCCGATGATATACAAGAAGAACTGTACGATTTCACCTTTGAGTATAACCACGAGGGGAAACTAGTGCCCAGTCTAGACTCAGTAAAGGACTATCTTGATCTAAAGGCCCGTCAGCTAAGATACGACGACGGGAAGAAAAAGAGAGGCAAGAAAAAGAAGAAGAAGGCCACCAAACCCAAACCGGCCAATTCCTTACCGCCCTTCGACCCCGATTCAGAAGAAAACTGTCTCTTTTGTGATTACGAAGCAGTTTTCGGCCACCCTCCCAAACAACTCATCAAGTGGTACAACAAACAGCTTTCAGAAGAAGACAAAAGAAGAGAGGAAATACGTAAAAAAGTGCAAACCGCCCGTCTGAAAGCTCTAAAAAGACAGCAGGATATACGAGAGAGGCAGAAGGAGCAACTTGAAAACCACTAATGTGTATATAGCAGCATTAAATAGATAATGAATGGAAACGAATAAACCACGGTGGATCTCCACGACTCCAGATTTTTCGCAGCCATAACGATGACGAGGTGAAGCAATTTATCTCTCGAAAATGGCAAAAAGCACCACCGGCACACCGGCTCCAAAAAGTTTCAACGATGACTATGTATGGGTAAACGATTGGTACAAACCAGGCGAGCCATTCAAGCAAATCCACCTTAAGGGTTGGCACAAAGTGAAAAGCACCACCAAAGCAGGCATTTCTTCGAGTTCCAAAGATATTTTGGATTTGGACAATTTGAAATATTACGAGGAGGTGCCAATTGTGGACCATTTCGAAAAGAAAAAAGAGGAGGAAGAGGAGGAGAAGAACCCCGAGGTCAAATCGGAGTTGAAAAGTGCTTTGAATATGACCCAAGAGGGCCAGATAGGCGAGTTGTCGGGATTTGGGAATTAAAGAGGCGGCTAGAAAGTTCTTATTCTGATTCTAAATTGTTTGTTATATCGAAGCCCTTTTTGAACGTCAAATATTCATTAGGATGTGAAGAGTTCATCAGGGTAAAAGCAATGTAAATTTATTCGGTTTTGATTGTCACCATGGAAACACCTTCACGGCATTTCTTGATCTCTTGTTTGTACAGGGTTTCGTGGTCAAACGTCCACTCACCTTTGGTGTTATCTTTTTGGAAATCTCTTCGAGTGGCTCTCATTTCACGGTGCAATCGAAGATCACCTCCGCTATTATTACAAAGTATAAGAGCACTCTTTGGAGGCAAAAGCGAGTACACGGTATTCAATCGACGATTCAATTCGAGATACGCCGTACTTAAGTCCTTGCGTACGGCGCATGGGGAAGACCAGCCCTTGGCGGCTTCGAGTTCTCGGAGGTTCAACACAAATAGGTCGTGTTTGTCGACTTCTTTTGCAAATTGATCCACCAAATCTTCGTCGTCGGTAACATTGATGTTAGTGGTTGCTTGAGAATCGACGTTTCTGTATCTGTACTCCAATATACAGGCCTTAATGGGGTCCTTTCCCTGTTGAGATCGCTCACTATTGATTTTATCCACCAAAGGTATGGAGGTGTTGTTTTCCCCATGCAATTTACCTTCTTGGATCTTCACCTTGATAAGATCCAAACACGCAATAGCATCTTCGACCGAGGAATGTCCTTTTCCAGAGTGTTCGCCTGCCTGTATGTCTCTGGCTAGAAACTTTTCTGCGAGCCATTTCAACCCTGGTTTCATTGGAGGTCCTCGTATATGGTGGAACAGCAATGACGTGTCGACTATTTTGGGGTGCTTTATCTTCAAGACATTGAGATCAGACTCGAGTGAGTGTCCTATCAAAACATCGTCACAAGATATGATTTTAACAAGTTGTTCTTGAACGTCTTTCAAGGTGGTGGTCACTGACTCGAGCAGTTCCTCGGTGATTCCAGAATATTTGGTAAGATAATCGGTTATTTCGTTGTGTGGTTTCACAAATGTATCGTATACCACCTCTCCCTGGAAGTTTACTAGCGACACTCGGGTCAATTCCTTGCCTTGATTCGATTGGCAAAACTCACAATCCAAAGCAAAGGTATGTGACCCCTCGTGATCGAATTGGGCCGTTTCGACCCATCCTGGCTCCAAAGGTTCTGCTTTGTCCATCAAGGAACTGTGGATTGGATAATTATTGTACATCATAGTCTCTTTGGTCAAGAGAAGATCCAAAATGGTGATTTTGGTCGATTGCAGCAATTTGCGTGCTTCTTTTTGCTCCTGTTTGGTCAACTTGGAGTTGATAAGTGCATCCAAAGGTGGAAACATGTTTTTGGCATCCCCTGGAAGACTTTGGGCATACACATGGAAGAAGTTGTCTCGTATGAACAAAAGCTCATCGTTTATATTTTGTTTCAAAGGGAGAATGAATTTGGTTTCGTCGGCTCTCTCTTCCACCAAATCGGACCGACATATG
The DNA here is from genome assembly GCA_030571075.1 of Yamadazyma endophytica. Classification (NCBI taxonomy): domain Eukaryota; kingdom Fungi; phylum Ascomycota; class Pichiomycetes; order Serinales; family Debaryomycetaceae; genus Yamadazyma; species Yamadazyma endophytica. Next base: position 1,635,165 of record JAJLXA010000003.1, read on the forward strand.
CCTCCTATAAAGCAGAAAACCAACTTCTCCACAGGTTTGAGAAATTGAGGCTGGTTCCCTTTGACTTTGTCTGTGAAATGATTCAATATCAAGTCCGAATAAAATGACACTGAAACCTTTTTAACTCCATGATTATCGGGGAATATTGGATCCTTTGGCTTGGAATCTTCTTCGAGTTGCTTCTTGAGCCTCCTTTTGTGTGGCTTCTTGCCTGTAACGTTGGATGCAAGTGATGATCTTCTCTTCTTGTTTGAATCTTTTACGCTGTGTTCGCTGCTCGAAGACTCTACAGACACGGCCGTTTCGTCTTTGTTAAAGACCAGGTCATTGCCCTTACCTGAAAAATCCAATTTAGGACGTTCTTGTTCCGAAATCAGCATTCTGGATGCCTTTCTCGATAATGCATCGGTCTGGTGAAGCATGTTCGCGATGTCAAATGTTCATAGCGCTTGCAGTAGCCTATACGAATTTTGGCAATAGGGTCGTCTTTCGAGTCATTAGTTCTTTAAGTTACTTCTTCCCATTTGCATGTTACGATTTTCAACTTTACAGGTTAAAGTTTGACCCAAAACATAGAATATACCCTTTCGAATCTCACACTGTTCATCTAAACTTAGATATATTGAAAATATACTACATAACCCCTATTAGTGTGATTAAATCACAATTTGCGTCAAATCCTTGAGCTTGCAACAATTTGCAACATCGTCTACAGACTTAGGCAGATACAGGCACTATCATCGCTATCATTCCTCCATTTAACAACATGCTCTTGATGACACCTTCCTTAGTGCCCTCAGCATCAATTTCGACGGCGTTTTCCAACACAACATTAACGAAATCGTCAAACCCGACTAACTTACCTTTGAATTCCTTGTCGCTGGTCAACAACACTCTGACCTCGGACCCTATGGCCTTGTCAATGACTTCTAATGGGAGAACGGTTTCTTCAGACATGAAAATTTTCGAGCGCGAGTAAGATTGATAGTACTTAAAGGTAGCATTAAATTAGTATATTAAGTATAAAGCTAAAAAGAATTGGTCTTTCCCTTGTATTTAACCCCTATTTAACATTATTATCGTTTAATCATCACCTTGTTTTGACTGTTGGACCTTGATCTATTTTTCAAAACGTTCCCATTGAAATTGCTTCTTTTGCATTTCCAACCATCGAAATCAATCAATGCTTGCATACATCCCCACTCGGTGATTTTTTTCTGTAACCAATCCAAGTTTACAGGTTTTGTAAGATAATCGTTGCAACCTGCTCGTAAGGCGTTACTTCTGTCCACAGAGGAGTTAGAAGATGCTGTCAAGGCTACAATAATCACCGGGGATCTGAAAATACCCAAATCAAGTTTGTCTTTGTCACTTAGTTCGTTGGGGCCATGCATTTCGTTTTCGGCGAAAACACCTATCTTATTGATTCTTTCTAGATGTCTAATCTCTTTGGTGGCCTCGATCCCCGATTTCACAGGTAATTGAATATCCATAAGTACCAAATGAAACCCTCCCTGTCTCCACTTGGCAATTGCCTCTTCACCGTTCTTTGCAATTTCGTAATGGATCTTGTGCTTTCTCAAAAACGCTCTTAAAATAGCCTGATTAATAGCGTTATCTTCAACTACCAATACTGAAATCGAAGGCAACACCGTCTCTCTAGCCGAGCGTGGGTCTCTTCTTTTCTGCGTCGAAGAATCTCTACTAAGGGTTTTGGTATTTGAAGTGTTATTTTGTAGACCCTTTGTATCTTTTTTGGCTACGGTACTAGTGCTGTTGTTAGATTTTGGAGATGTCTTAGTAGGTTTGGTGTTTTCGGTTAATGAAGAATTAGCCTTGTTGAAGCCATTCTTTGAATCTTTCCCGGATACAGGTGTTGGCGGGATGATGTTTGTGGTGATTTTCGGTGGACGGTTATTCGAGTCCTCTTTGTCGTGAGCCTCGTTACCAGACGCATCGTTGGATTCGGTATCGCTGGTTTGAATAGTCACCTTTTTCTCAACCTTGGAAAAACTATTTTCCAGCCGTGGTGATTCTTTTGGTGAGTTGTTGTCATCATTAAGACTTAATTTTGACAACAAATATGGCTGAGGACTCACAGAACTGCTCAAATTGGATATGTTTTTACCAGTTGGAGAAGTAGTGTCACGTGCATGTTTAACAAGATTTTCGTCTAAACTGAGTCGTTTTTTATCGTTATTGACAGTATTGGAGGACAATGAAAAGTTTTTTGGAAGCAAAAGCACCGCCTGGTTGGATTTGGAGTCGAAATTGGAATGCAATCTTGAAACTGGCGATTGTGGAGGATTGGATTGAGAACGTCTATGCAAATTAACACCCTGGGGCAAAGGGTTTAGCTTGTTGGAGGGTGATACCGATCTTTCCTTAAATAGACTACCATTGCCGAGGTACTGTGGTTTGGGCTGGTAATAGCCTTGATTTGGGGTGGAGGAGTTTGGCGTCAAAGATCTGGCATTTGCACCCTGGTTGTGGGTGTGCAGGGGCGACGATGAATGATATAACTGAGCCAAATTGGTATTACTTCCAGCGTAATAGTTCGAAGCCAATTCGGGCGGATGTGAATGGGTATGGTCTTGTGGGCGCAGCAACGGCATACCCGGATCGAACGCAGGTGTTTCTATGATAAAGGCTTCGTTCATGTTCATTCCTCCTGGAAAATAAAGGTCCAATAGGTTCCATACGTTTTGGTCGGGCTCTAGATTGATGAATCCATAATTAGTGGAATTAGGATGCACTTGGGCTTGTGCGTGTTGTTGGGACTTATCGAAGGTGGAGTATAATGGACTGGTTGGCTTTGCCACGTCTGGTGACGTCGACGTCCACATACTCGCCTTCTTCTGTGGTGGTGCCTGGGAATGATGTTGGGCCGCTGCTTTGCGGGCAGTTAAGTCCATCTTGATGGTGATGTCCACCGGGTCAAAATACTTGGCCAACGCGTTGGGAAACTTGTTCAAGATCCCTGTCTTGAGGTCGTCGATAATATCAGATTGGTTCACCAGAATGGTGGTGGCCATTCCATTGGGACGCTTCACCCATACACGCTTGGAGGTGAACAAGCCTGGGGAAAACGGGCCCGAATTGGTGAATCCGGGAATGGAGCTTGCCACACTGGCAATGCTTCGGGAAGAGCCTTTCAGACCGTGGCCCCCCATGTTGAGTTTCAAGTTGGGTTTGGGGGCTTTGTAGCCGGGTCCGCCTGAAGGTGTCATTTCGGGCATTCTAGGATGCAGCTGCAGCTGCGGACTGGGCGACTTGGGGTCCTTCGAATTCGTGTGGATCATCCCGAGTATTTTGACTTATATGCACAAACTTGAGGCGCTGCGTGTTAGCGATGGGGATGGTACTAATCGAAGGAGCAGATTTAAGGATAAATGTGCGTATGCGAAGAAGTATGCGAAGAATCAAAAAACGAGCGTGAGGCCCACACCGGGACACCAGCTAATACAAATATACATTAAATACCAACACAGCAACTATTCCCAGTCGTCGTCTTCGTCGCCTTTGTCACTCTTGACGGCGTCTTTACCAATATCCACGGCCTCTTCGTCATCTTCGTCGTCCCAGGTGAAATCTTCGTCGCCCTTTTCCTTACTGTCCAAGAGCTTCTTTCTCTTTTCTTCCTGCTGCTTCAATTCGTCCTCCAACTTGAAGTAGCGGTACCAAAACACGTTGTAGGGGATTTTCACAGGCACTACCTCGTTCATGAGTTTTTGCAACGTGTCGCTGTACTTGTCGAGCAAGCCAGAGATGTCTTTGGTTCTTTCGTCTACGTTGAACGACTGCAAGTCTTTGCCGTCCAATTTGTCATCCAAGTATTTCTCCGGCGTGGTGTGCAACTTAAACAAGTCGGTGTCGTACCGGGAGGTCCCGTAGTTGGAGGTTGAGCTCAAATTGCTGGCGAACAACGTTTCGGGCTCTTGCTTGGTGTCCTCAGGGTTCACCGACACAATGCCGGAGAAAAACGATGCAAACTTGCTGACGTAGGCCCCTGCTTGCTTCTCCACCTGTTCTAATTTGCTATCCAACCCGTCGAGGTATGTGGCGGTCTGGGATTTGAGATTATCCACGTCCACTTCAGGGATGTGCACTTGCGACGATAAGCTCTTAAAGCTGCTTTCAAAATTGGCCAAATGCTCGCTGACTTTGGCCTTGTCGTTAACGTTTTCCTTGGCGGCACTTAATTGCTTTAAAAGCTCGTTTTTGCGGTCTTCCAAGTGGTACTTTTCTTGTAATTCGCCTGCGTTCTTGGATGCGCTTTTCCACAACTCACCGAACCTGGTTTCGAGGCTTGAGTACGCCTTGTCGATTTCGTCTTCGAGTTTGGATACGGCCTTTTCGGTCTGGCCGGCCTCGTGCGAGGGCTGTTCTGGTTTGGGTGTTTCTTCTGCGGCCACAATGGGATCGATAAACTCCATGGTGTGATAAGTGTTGCGGGAGAGGCAGAAACAGTGAGGTGCGATGGCTTCTTTGGCGTGCGAGCGCTCTGGCTGCCGCACTGATTGTCGTACCGTCTGGCGCCATTCTCGCACCGCGCACCCGCGCGCACCACGCAATTTGGCTGCAAATTTGTGGCTATTTTGCAACCAATCATCACACACCAAGCTGCATCTTCCAATCCACCATTTGCGCTACAAACTCTACCAACTGCAGTGGAAATGAATACCACAATTTAATTTTGGGCTCCGCCCCCCTCTTTGTACTATTTTACCCCTGCTTCAAATATGCCCCAGAACGTCAAATCTCCAACTTTCGCACCTGCGGAACATTAATGTTTCCATCAAAGAGTCTTGGGACCAAATGTCTTGTGCAGCTTGAGAACTGCGTTTTAAAACACAATTTTAGCGACAAGAATGGAATCTTCAAACACCCTATAAAGAATTTCCAGGTTTACTCCCCCAATTCCGACGGAAACCCATCCAATTGGGCCGTTTTGGGGTCTGCCAAAACTGAATTTCTCAATGTAATAGCCATGAAATATTTCCCCGACCCTCCACTCTCCAGAACCTACCCCTTTATGAAAGATACTCAACGGTACGACCAAGTGGAGTATCTTAATTTTAAGGAGAGCTCGGGGTTGGATAAGGTGCATCTTTCGGCAAGATACGAGTCGTTTTCGTACAAAGGTACGCTTGAGATGACTGATGATGTAAATTCAGTGAAAAATTACATAACTGGAGCGAATAACTACAACACCAACCAGAAAATCGATTCTTCAAACGTCGATAATATAATTGAGTATTTTGATCTAAGCCATCTCACCAATAAGTGGATCAACTCTTTAAGTAATGGCCAATTGAGAAGAGCACGTATTGCCAAATCGATCTTACATGGCCCCAAATTGTTGATAATTGACGATCCGTTTTTGGGCTTGGATCCCAAGCAGACGCTTAAAGTGGCAGAATCGTTAAATATGGTCAGTAAAATGTTGGATATGTCCATCGTTTTAGGCTTGAGGTTCCAGGACAAAGTTCCCGAGTGGATCCACCATATCGCCGAAGCCACCCCCGAGGGTTTGGTTGCACAAGGTCCCCGTGAAGAAATTATGCCTCTTATTTCCAAATCCAGCGAGGTGGTATCTCCACCAGCCACCAAAGTAGATTTGGAGAAAATGGACTTTTCACCAAAAACAGAATCTACTCCTCATATCGAATTCATAGACGCTTCCGTCATCTACAAAGATTTGCCTGTGCTCACGGACTTTACATGGACAATACCCAAAGGGTCCAACTGGCGGATTCTAGGCGAAAATGGAACCGGCAAAACCACCATTATTTCTTTGATCACCGCCGACCATCCACAATCATGGCGGTCTGTTTTGACTGTTGACGGAGTTTTAAGGAAAACCGGTAATGGAGTGACGTTCTTTGATGTCAATAACCGAATTGGGATCTCTTCGCCGGAATTGCACGCTTTGGTGCCCTCTAATAAGACCATGTGGCAGATTATCAGAAACGGGCTAGTGAAAGATATTGGCAATTCCAATTTCAACTATTCTGGCGATCAACTAGCCATTCCAAAACGTATTGAGTCTGTTTTGCAGACGTTCCAACCTGAACTCGACCAATACGGAGACGTTCCGTTTAATGAATTGTCTATTACCCATCAAAAACTTGTGTTGTTCCTTCGAGCCATCGTGAAGGACCCTGAATTGATCATTTTGGACGAGGCTTTTTCATGCATGGACGACGTAGCATTGATGCAGAAGTGCCACCAAACCATCGTCAGGGATTTTGAGAATGCAACTGTGTTGTCGATAGGCCATATTGAATGGGAGTTGGCTTCGTACGACTATGTGCTCAAATTGGTGGGGGATAAAAGGAGGCTGTATGAATTTTACAGGGCCATCAGGGCATAGAGAGCGGGTGAAGGTGAAGGGAGAAGGCTGGGGTGGAGCCAGGAAGAAGCTGAAGATCCAGGAAGAAGCTGAAGATCCAGGAAGAAGCTGAGGAGTCAGAGAAGCGGAACAGTGGGTTGATCGACATGGGTCCCTGTAGGTCCAATTAGCACGAAGCAGGAAGTATGACGAAGCCGCTCAAAGTGGCTGGGACTAGGTGGTGCTTTTTCACCCGAAGCCGCCAAACTTTCTGGTTCGGCAGCGGTTCCTTCTCCCGGCCCAGCTCTCGCGCCAGCTCTGGCTCTACCGCACCAGGACCCTGGCTAACCTTCGTCCAATGGCTCCACACAGCTTTAACAGCTTCAACATCAGGCTCATTCCGGTTCCACCAGACCCGCCCGGTTCCACCCACTTCGTTTGCAGCCAAAGCATCCGCTAAACCGTCTGAATACCCCTTTAATTCTGAAGCCCAGCGTATATTCGTTGGTTCCGGTAGTTCCTGCGACATTTTTGGAGACCCCGACGCAAACATCCTCAAAAAGACTCAAAAACCCAAGAAAACTTAGGCTCAATCTCCTACATACATAAACATGCATATTTCTAAATGAGACCTCGGTCGCCTCATTTGCGTGTACCTTTTAATTCCTCTTGATGTCTCACTTTGAGCTGCCCCTATTGATGTCGTCCGACACCTGACGCGCATACTAAAAATTTTCATTGTTAACCCAGATTCGTTTATTTAAAACACAACTCACTTTCTCTTACTTCGGACCCAGTAGACCATTTTTCCACCAACATGTTCAAGATTCCAGATGCCCCTGTGGATAACCAATCCAAGGAAGAATTGGCTGAAAAGGAGTTCGGAAAATTGACTTCCAAAGACTATTTATGTGTATCAAAACATCCGGATGGAGCCCCATTTCCTGAGCCCATAGAGGACGAACCTCCCCTTTTCATCAATGTGGCAACCTATTTGAGTTACCTTATCCTTATAATCATCGGGCACATCAGAGACTTCTTCGGGAAGCGTTTCAAGCCCAAAGAATACGCTCATTTGATGGAGACCGACGGATATGCTCCATGGTATGAAGGTAAAGAAAGTTTCTACGAACGTAGATTGAAAAATAGAATTGACGATTGTTTTGCAAGACCCATCCATGGTACTCCAGGGAGATTCATCAAATTGTTTGAAAGAAAGAGAGTTAGCAAGAATGACTACGAATACACCGGTGAGTCTTCTGAGTATCTTAATCTTTCTTCCTATAATTATTTGGGATTTGCACAATCCAAAGGGATTTGTTCTGAAATCGCCAAAGAGACTGTTGAAGAGTATGGTACCTCTGGCTGTTCTCCCAGACAAATGGTTGGGTACACTGATTTGCATATGAGATGTGAGGCCTTGATTGCTGATTTCGTAGGCCAAGAAGACAGTGTGATTGTTTCTCAAGGTTATGCCACCAATGCATTTATTTTTGCCAGTTTGGCCGACCCAAAAAGTTTGGTTATCAGTGATGCATTGAACCATCAATCCATAAGATTTGGTGTCAGACTTTCTGGTGCTAAAGTGACTGTCTTCAAGCACAATGACACAAAGGATCTTGAAAAGGTCATCAGAGACGCCATTGCTCAAGGCCAACCTGGTTCTCATAGACCATGGAGCAAAATCATCGTTGCAGTCGAAGGTTTATACTCCATGGAAGGAAACATGTGTAATTTACCCGAAATCATCCGTATCAAGGATAAGTACAAGTGCTATCTTTTTGTGGATGAGGCACACTCCATTGGTGCCTTAGGTCCAAGAGGTAAAGGTATTTGTGATTATTTTGGTGTGGATCCTAAAAACGTTGATGTTTTAATGGGTACTTTAACAAAATCATTCGGTGCAGCGGGTGGATACATTTCCGGTTCCAAACAACTCATGGATAGAATCAGACTCGATTACGCCAGTAATATTTATGGTGAAAGTGTTGCTCCTGCAGTCATTTCCCAAATCATCTCAAGTATGAGTATCATCAAGGGTGACTTGAACCCTGGCGAAGGGCAAGAAAGATTGCAAAGATTGGCCTTTAATTCACGTTATCTTAGATTGGCATTGAAGAAAATGGGTCTTATTGTTTACGGTGCAGATGATTCTCCTGTGATCCCAGTTCTTGTATATTTACCAGCTAAGATGCCCGCCATTTCCAGAATGTTGTACGAAAAGAAAATCGCCGTTGTTATTGTTGCTTATCCTGCTACTCCTGTAAACAGTGGTAGAGTTAGGTTGTGTTTGAGTTCCGCTTTAACCAAGGAGGATTTGGATTATGTTATAAAAGCCATCAGTGAAGTAGGTGACACCATTTACTTGAAATTCAGTAGTGGTATCGCAGGTGGATCCAAAATACCTGGTAAACCACCTAGAATGAGTTGTGAAGAGGCCTTGTCTACTAATGTAGAGGACACCAAGAGACCTGGTCTCCGTTTGTATTAAACTATCAACATGTGCCAAACTGTTTATAATCCAAAGATGTCTGTGTAATCCTTGATGGCATTAGCTTAATATTGTAACCTCCACGTGCTAATTTCAGACTATGTACAACATTTATTCCTAATTAATCTTAATATATAATATTTAATGTCTAACAGTAAAATTCCGCGCATGGATTATGGTACACCATTAGTGTTGGTTCCACCTTTGAAGTTCAGTCAGGTCCAGGACGACTTCTTTAGGGGTGGATATCCTCGAGAAGTGAACTTCACATTCTTGAAATCATTGAAGCTAAAAACAATCGTGTCTTTAACGCCCAACCCCATCACAATGGAAACCGATGAAAAGTTATACACTTTTGCTCAAAAGAACGGCATTAAATTGGTGCACTTGAAATGTGAAAAACTGGGCAAAGGTAAGAAAAGAGGGGTTCCATTGGGGTATTCCACCATTTTGGAGGCTTTAAATTACATCATCCATTCTAATAATTATCCTATATACGTTCATTGTTTGAACGGAAGTCAGGTGACAAGTTTGGTGGTTGCATGTTCAAGGAAATTGCAGTTTTGGACGTCTTTGACGATATTTAACGAGTTTATCAACTTCACAAGCAATATAACCGTCAATGACAGAAATTTTGTTGAAGAATTCCGAGGAGAAATCAATGTGGATGTAAATAATAAAGTGCCTTGGTTATGGGCTGGAATGAGTAAAGGTGTAGTGGCAAACCACCCTCTGTTGCGGGTGAATGAACGGGTGATGCAAAATGAAGTAGAAAGCTTGTAGAATGTATCGTATTAATGAATGTATGAAATTTATATAAATTTGGTTGTTATACTCTTTGGTAGAATAAACAATATGCATTTTTGTTCATCACGTCCCTCTCTTTATGATTGTAGGTCACTTTAGAGTCATCGAAATAGCACCAGTTTTTGGTTCTGGATTTGTCACTCTCCTTGTGTACATAAGCGGTGTAATGGCCTGTTGTCAAATTCCCAAAATGGTTTGCAACTCCATATAATTTATATCTGAATGGAGGTATTTGATTTCTTGTTGGTAACGACGAGAGTATTTGTGTCTCCTTCTCCCTTGACATTACTTCGCTGGCACTAAGGTTGATGTTGACAGAGGTGCCCACGTCTGGCCAATACAGGCTCAAATCAAGAACTTCGTTGACTGGATATTTGATAAAAGTGTCAAGCTTGTTGAAGTACCCATTGGGGGTAATCTTGAACCTCTTGAAGTGGATAATTAATACCTGGGGTAATCTTGTGATGCTAATTTTCTTTGTCAGTTTGGTGAAACGTTTACACTTAGGACAATGCCATTTATTCTCGTCGTCTAACAATTCAAGTTGGACAAACTCCTCTAAACAATCCAGAAGGCTGATATTCATGTTTCCTAGCTTTTCTGGAATAGGCAAAGAAAGTATCAGAAAAGCATTATACGTGGTAGAAGAGTTGCCACATTCCAAGCACTTCAATTGGGAAAGGTACTGACCTTGAAAATAATCCACGATTATGGAGAAATTCAACTTGAGATACCTTTCCCATTCGATCGTGGATGCTAATCTTACCGGCAAGTATTCTCTGGTTCTTTCTTGTTCAGGAGTCAATTCCATGATCGCTTGCTTTTCTTTGGGGTCACTTATGATCATTTGATTCAAATCCTCATGCAAAGAGTCAAGTAAAAACGTCAAAAATTCGATACAATCCTGTTGATCGAAGTTTGCAAATTGCTGACCGGGGGAGAGCGATCCAATGACCTTTTTGAAATTAGTGGGCGTATAGTAACTGCCTGATTTTGAAAACATATTCATTAATAAGGTCACAAAATTTGTTGTGACGATCCCCTTTGTTCCCAATTTGTTATTAACATTAATGTGCTGTCTATATGACTGTTGAAGAGCCGTACCGTCATTAACTGATGTAGGCAATGTGGGGAAAAAAAACTTGGTCAATTGAGGTGTTGCACCAAGGCATTGTAAGATGCAGTTCATGTAACAGGAATTACCCAAATTAGTAAGCCCTGTTGTGTACTGCTCTAAAAACTTCACAGGACTTTCCTTTTTAGACTTACTTGACCCATTTGATGATAGCGAAGTCTTAGTAGTAGTAGCTGGGGCTTTGCCGTTGGAAGGAGTAACTGTATTGTTAGTTGCCACGTTATACAGAGGGGGGGCTGAAGGAACTGTTTGAGATATTGTCGGTGAAACTGTGGGAACGTACAATGGTGGGGTTTTTGGACTGTAGTATGAATCCAGTCTAAATGTATTTGAAGAAGGAACATCATTGGTTGATTTAGCAGTTCCTAAGTAATCACCGAAGTTTTTCAAGTATGGCGAGTTGGTCACAACAGACTTAACTGTATCGCTATTGCTTCGAGTCATGCTGGTTTTGTAGCTGTCTCTACGGGTCATAGAAGGGGAGTTGAAAGCAGCATCTCTAGACGCTGTTCGTTGTGGAGGCGAAAGAATGGTCAGGTTTACTGTTTTTCTTATCGATGTCTCTCCGTATAATGAAAACCAATAGGATACACCGCCCATTAAAATGCAGGGTGATCGTTTTAGTTTGGACGAAAGGTATTTGTTTCTGTACGTTATCAAATCAATAAATTTGACGAAAGGATTCTTCGATATGAGGCCTTGATAATCACCTGTGATTAACTGGTCAAGCAAAAGCTTTTTCGTGTCCACTTCCTTCTCTTGAACTCCAAATTTGAGGTTATAGACGACAATTAAGTCGTATTTGTGTCTCTCCAGAAATTTTCGATATTGGTCGTCTGGGAGCAACAACTTCAACCTGGACTCTAAATCTTGATCCGTTACCTTCTCTGAGGCTATTTTTTCTTGTTCAAATAAACCGTTGATCACTGAGGGCTCGATATTCACCACATGTTCATAATTGATGTGATTATAGTTGTATTCATTTTTGGTACGATAATCAATAAGCAACACTTTTTGAGTCAGTATCACTTCTTTTAATTGAGATGCAGTTATTATTTCGGTATATTGGAATCGATCTAGCGAGTTCGACGTATTTGTGGCCTTAATGTCAAGCTTTCGAAATCGGTTCATTAAAGGGTCATCAGATTCGCCCAGATCGGGCTTTTTCGTTGCAATTTCGCTAATTATTGCTTTCTTCTTTTCGATTGTATCCCTGACGATCGCTAACAAGTCCTTTGTCTCCTTATTCTCGGTCTTTTTGCACTCTTCATATAATGTTAATACAATTCTATAACTAAAGTCTAGCAAGTCAAAATCGCAAACCCCCGCCTTCTTGTATCGATTCACTTGGTAATTGATAAGCTCTAGTAGCTCTATTTGATATTTGATATATTTCACAGGCTTGTTAGTGCTATCAAGTAGCGTTTGTATGAGCCTTTCTGACTCCATTAGTGATATCAAAGAGTGCGGCAAGATTTGAGGTGTGATCGAGAAATGGTCATTTTCACTACACCCTATAAATTTCAAAATGCATTTGTAAATTGGTATAAACTACAAAATTGTGCTTGTTTAGAAATTTTCTATAACGTCATCAAGTTAAAAAATCAAACCTTTTGTTTTTGAGCCTAAGATTCACCCTTTAAGATGTTCCTCAAATTTGGAAATACCCGAATCGAACCCATGTTCCCATTCCCAGAGGAAATTGCTTTTACCCTTGGCTTTGATATGCTCTTGTAACCTGGTGGCTTTCCATGCCTCTTTACGCCCAATCACAGAGCCGTTAAACAGGGCGAATTCCTTTGAATCGTTCCAGCCGGAGAGAAACCCATCTTTGAATCTTTCATGGTCAAATTTCTCGTTAGGACTAGCTTGATCCCAGTAATTTTTGTGGTTATTAAACTCAGTATTGCAAGTTTGGTCTCTTTGGTCGTCGCCAGGAACGCTTTTGCCTTTGTAATTTATAGGACTCTGGATGGCACCTTTGTCGCTCATAGTCTTAAAATCCCATTCTCCGCCATTTCCAGCTTGAAATTTGAAAGTCCAGAAGTAGGATCCAAAGCCTGCTCTTTGCTTGGCCAATTCAACTTGCTTTCTGCCGAAATTGATGACCAATAGATCTCTTTGAGAGTTAGCATTGTCTTTGTCCCACGATTGGCCGTCAATAACGCATGAATATTCACCGATCATGAAATCCGTTCCTTTTCCATTATCGTTCAAGTTGGTCAAAAGATCGCCGTCTAAATCTTTGATGATCGTTTGGGGCAGCTTCTTCTTGTCATTGTCAGAGTGACAACGGTAACAGTGTTCGTCAATTACCACCCCAATGTTTCCACCGGCCTTATCTTGCTTCTCTTGCACCCATTTGACCCACTGATCGGCCCACCATCCGTCGGATATCACCACAGGAATGTGCTGGTCGACTTCTCTGATCAGATTGATAGCAGCGCCATAATAGTATTTTTGACGCTTGGCTTCACTATCAAAAACGGATTCATTCACAACTTGAATGGCGGCAATATTTTCGTATCCTTTCAAGTCTTTTGCTATGAAAGCCAACATATCACACATTTGCAATTGCAAACTTTGCGATGACCAGAATTCTGGCGACCCGCCTTCTTTTTCACCACTATGTGCATCGCCATTGGCTCCACCTGGCAATCCATGGATATCTACCACAACAGAAATACTTTTCGATGCTGCTTTTTCCACAAAATCCTTTTTGAAAATGCTCCAGGCATTGGTGTAGATTGCATCGGCAGCTTTTGCAAATTTAGTTCCTTTGGCGTACTTGCCTCCATCCACCTCCCAGTAACCTAATGGGATTCTTACGCTGGTGACTCCATGCCTTTCAAGCCAGTCCCAATCTGAATCACTCATATAGCCCGTCCAATGCAGCTCAAATTTCAGTCTAGCCTCGTCCTTACCTAATTTTTTGATGGAAGCATTGGCGGCATCCAACTCCACCGAAGTATTGTCAATGAAAAGATCGTGGTAAATCCACTTTTCTAGAACAAAACATGCACCCAAATTGACACCAAAATTGGCTCTGTTTTGGTATATGCTTCTTTTATCGATGGATCCATTAAAAGCCGGAAATGCAGCAATATTGCTTCCTTTTGATTTGATCTTTAAGTTATCGAAAACCATTGCCTATTGTCGAGTTGTTTCTATTGATAAGGTACTTCTAATGGCTCAATTGATGTTATATCGAAAGCCAATAATGCCACTTGTGTGAAGTATAGCAAACTTTAAACTATTTGAAGTTGCTCCGACTAGCTGCAAAATTGCGAAGCCCACGCATGACGACGATAGACGAAGATTTCATAATTTCGGTATTGTCTTGGCGATTGCAGGCATTTTTGATTCTTTATCGATTGTTGTAGTTGACTTTGTAAACATTGGGCCTCGTTAGGAACTGGGAAAGCATTGGCGAAATTGGAAGTGTTGATGGTTTTAGATCGTTCAAGGTCTTTCAATGGTATTCAAATTTCACTCTTTTGGGCTCTATAATTGATCTCGATGTGTAATTTGCTAACATTCGTGTACACACTTTCTAGATCCAATGACATATGCTCTTTCTAGTAGATATAACCTATGGTATGGGACATGTCTTTTTTTTGAATGATTTGGCTGCAAAATTAATAAGTACCCATTTAAACTCACAATTGTATCTTTTTCATTCACAAAAAGCTATCACCTACAATATCACTGTACTATATATATATTATTACTCTAAGTCACCCAAAATGAAGCATATCCACCCATTTATACCTACCTTTTTAAATCATCTCTTTCTCTTTACGCGCATCTTTTTGTTGCACCTTTGATTGCATCAAATGCTGCACATACCCCATGAACAGTGGCCGCCATGGGCACAACGGCTAGACCGTATATTCACCTCTATAAACACGCATTTGACATTTTTGTTGTCACATTCAAGAAAAACAATACCAACCTTGGAACACTTTCAAATGCTAGTGCCAGACATTAACATCGTAGATCTTGCTGCCATCAAATATCTCCTACCAAAAAATACGGTATATTTTGACTATGTAGATCGCCAGCAAATAGCTTCTTTTGGTGAAACTGTAGAATACGATAAGCAGAATGGGTATCTGATGAATCAGCCCGGTACTTTAGATGATGCCTATATTTTACCAGACATGGAATCTGGTGATCTGACACAATTGTTGGTATTTGTGTTTGAAGACATGAAATTGGACAATATTGGGTCTGCGATGATTGGGTTCCGTCGAAATATCCGACAAAAGTCCATGGACAATAACCAATTTTTCACCCATAAAGACCTTTCTACTCAAAGGTTGACTCACCTGCAACTTATCAGTATCATTAACAATAGAAAACAGAAGTTTCGTGCAGGCATGGAGCTGTTTCTACACGAAAATGAAAATATTGACCCGCTCTTGTTGAAGCAAAAACTTGAAGAGGACGTAGTGGATCTAGTGCCTAAACATCCTGACTTCAATGATCCTGTAGATAGTTTGAGTTTTAAAAGAAGAAAAATCGGGGTTTCTGGATGTACATTGAGTGCTGATCAGATGATTGATATTCTAAAGCAAAGTTCCATGTATTCGGATCAAATTGAGTTCGAAGATACTTTTGTTGAAAGCCGTGAAGCTAAATACAAGCCCTTTGACGGCGATTTCTTCAACATTCATCCAGCCCTCATCCACGGTATCAAGCTGTACAAGGGTATAGATATCGAAAAAAGCATGTACTCACATCAAACAGAGGCTCTTGAAGCCATTATGGACAATGAACCCACTCATGTGATCCTAAGCACCTCTACAAGTTCAGGTAAATCGCTTGTGTTTCAAATACCAATCCTTAACGAAATTCTTTGGGATGCCGAACAGAACGATCAGTACACTAGGCTGAGTACGGCCATTTTCATATTTCCTACAAAGGCTTTAGCCCAGGATCAAAAAAAGCATTTGGAGGATCTTATTAATTGTATTCCTCTTCCCAAAAATAGAAAAATCACTGTAGATACCTATGATGGTGACACTGATTCAAAACTAAGGCCAGAAATACGTAAGTACGCCGATATAATATTCACCAATCCCGATACCTTGCATGCATCTGTGTTGCCCAATCATGATGGGCTACATTATGGAGACACCAGAAATAACTGGTCCGACTTCCTAGGTGCTCTCAAGTACGTTGTTATGGATGAAATTCATATATATAAGGGCATTTTTGGAATCAATGTCAGTTTCATTATGGGTCGATTAGCTAGAATTATGGAAAGGTCCATACAGACCAAGCCACCTAGGTTTATTTCGTGTTCGGCTACTATAGAGAAGCCAATTGAACATTTTCGAATTGTCTGCTCAATACCTAAAGATGAGCGAATAGTTCATGTTTCCAATGACGGCAGTGCAAGCTGTCAAAAGAAATTGATCATTTGGAACCCACCACCTTTAATCAACAAAAGAGGACAGGGAATTGAAGAGACTCATATGGTTCCCAGAGTGAGCGTAGTGTTAGAACTGGCTAAAGTCTTATTGCTGTTTTTGAAGGGAGATAAATCGATTAAAATAATAGTATTTTGTCCCATACGTAAAGTTTGTGAAATCTTGTTAAAAGAAGTGAGACAGCTTCTAACCACTTCCGAATTTTCTGATAGTGGAGTAGATATTAGAGATATCATGGCATACAGAGGTGGTTACTCTAAAGAAGATAGAAGAGAGATTGAACAGAGAATGTTTACCGGTGATTTGAGAGCCTTGATAGCCACGAATGCCCTTGAATTAGGTGTGGATCTTGCAGATTTGGATGTAGTGATATGTTGTGGCTTCCCATTTCTGAAGCTGAATATGCATCAACAATTTGGACGTGCTGGTAGAGGAAGAAACGCAAATGGAAGTTTGGCTATGTTTATAGCTGGTGGTGTTCCACTTGATCAATACTATTTAACTCATCCAGAGGAACTTGTTGATAAAAACCAGTATGAAGATTTATGCGTCGAATCTTTGATAGGTGTGCAAATGCATAAACACAGTTTGGATAGCCATTTACAATGTGCAGCTTTTGAATTGCCAATTGACATTGATATTGATTTCAAGTTTTTTGGTGACAAAGAGTTTTTCAGTCTGTTGGTAAAGCTGAAACTATATCCAGATAACACAGGTATGTATCGAACAAGTCCCAAGTATCTTCCCTGGCCACCAGAGAAAGTCCCTATAAGAGCAGTCGAGGAGAACTCGTACGCTGTGGTTGACATAACAGAGGGAAGGAACAAAGTCATTGAAGAAGTGGAAGAATCCAGAACCTCGTTTACTTTATATGAAGGTGGGATTTTCCTTCATCAAGGTCTATCTTACTTGGTCAAAGAATTCAACACGGAAAAGAAATACGCCAAAGTTCAACAAGTCAAAGTTGATTGGATAACTCAGCAAAGAGACTTTACCGATGTGGATCCTCATGAAATCGAGTTGATTCGATGTCTTAAAAGCCCACTTAAAGGAATGTCTGATCTTCCTGCCTACTTTGGCAAAGTGCAAACCACAATAATCGTTTTCGGTTTTTTCAAGGTCAATAAGAAGAATGAAATCATTGAAGCAGTTGAAGTGAAAAATCCTCCGATTAAGCATATGTCCAAAGGCTTCTGGTTAGATATTCCAAGACAGCTATTGGATGCTATTTCTGCTAAAAATTTGTCACAAGCAGGTGGCATACATGCAGCCCAGCATACCATAATGAACATCTTACCTTTATTCATATCTGGAGGTGCCTCAACCAATCCTAATGTCAGGTTCAATGCAGGCCCTGGTGAATTGATCACCGATTGTAAGGCACCTGAAAAAGAATTTGCACAACGTCAAACAAAAAGAATAAGGCCAGGAAGGCTAATTTTTCATGATGCAAAAGGTGGTGAAGATGGTTCAGGAGTTTCTGCAAAGGCTTTTGAGTATATTGATGAGATACTTATGGCAGCATATGAGCGTGTGAAGACTTGCGAGTGTAAATGGGGGTGCCCACAGTGTGTAACGGGAAGCTTTTGTAAAGAACTTCTGCTTGTTATGTCCAAGCCTGCGGCTTACATCATATTGGGAGGTTTAGTAGGAAGAGATCTAGAGGAACTCGTTAACGAGGTAGATGATGGGCCAGAAGAGAATTTGCCCAAAATTCTGATAGAAACTGTTGAGCCGGCCTCAAGCATAGTGAGAATGTCACCAGATGTAGAGATAATTGACGTGAAATCTGCAAAACCGTTTAAGCCAAAAATAGAGGTAAAGCAGGAACCAGTTTAATTTCACCTGATATTTAATATTGTATATATAGGTTGAATGCTAAAGTCATCATTGTCACTTACGTCTCATCATGGAGGCTCTTCTTGATATTCTTGAAGCCAAACCTCCCTTTTTTATCTCTTCTGATTGAGCACTGTCAAAAGAGGATTGTCTTAATGTTGATTTTTTTCGATGTAGTCCTTCCATTGATGCATTGTTTCTTCTGTAAATGGTCAAACTTTCTTTGGAAGCCATGTTTTCTTTTGAAGAGTTAGAGTTTGAGCTGATTCGTAATTTTCGTGGTTGTAAAGCTGGCGATCTGGGAAGGGTTTTTGATTTCGAGAGTCTGAAAACTTGTGAGACTGGTTTGAGATAAATCGACGCCAAGGATCCAATGCAAAGTTCAAGTTCCTCCAATACTTCGGGATTGATATTGTCGTTCTCCGAATCCATTACTGGTTTCTCATTTAGAACAACTTGCTTAGCTAGATATTGAAATTCTTTATCATTTCCTACATTGGTCGAAATCAATCTCCAATAAAATAAGCCTCTTTCTCTAAGGTCAGCATTGTCAACTTCTTCAGTAGCCCATTTGAGGGTTTCTAAAATCACCGATTCAAATTTGTCTGGAAAGTGTAAATATAATTTAGTGGTGGAAGTAAGCAAGGCCAATTGAACTTCTAAAGGTTCCTCCTTATAGTTACTACTCAAGAATTCGAAGATCTCCAGCGAGTTTTCTATAATTGGTCCATATTGTCCTATGATCCAAAGCATTGCCAGTTTTGCATCTGTTTCATCGATCAACTTATACTGCTTAGCGAGCACGCTAATGGCATAGTCAAATTGTTTGGGGTATCTCCTTACGATGTTCTTCAAAACACAGGTAGCCTCTTGCACAATATATGAAACACCGTTGGCTACAAGATCCACTATGATTTCTACACAAATAGCGGAAGCGTTCGTTAACTTGACGGCCAAATTCCCGAACGCCCTGACGGCTTTTCTGGCCATTGCAACATCGACATCAGTGGCATATTCCTCCAATTCTCTGGCAACAGTCATCACATTGCTCTCATTTGCGAAAAGGTAGATAATTTCCAATTTGGTGTCCTTCACGTAGATTGTGTCGTCGTACTTACAGAAAAGCATTTCCACGTCAATCTGCACCAAATCTTTCTTCCCTAAAAGTAACAAAATGATGTTACGGAGTACAAGGAATTGAGTTTCATTTGGTTTATTGAGCAAACTTACCAAAGAAGACCCTAATCGTTTAGGTAACACTGGCAAAATCAATTCAATGTTGGCAACGTAATTACTGAGATAAATTATAACTTTGACTGTATTCAAAACCACAGCACTATTTTCGTGCAGTAGGTAAGGCATAACCAATTCAATGATTTCCAATGCCTTTTCCGACGTTTGCGGCACGTAGGAACACACCGAATTAAGTATGTAGATTTGAGACCATTCGCTAGTGTTGTTGAGGTTTCTCAAAAGCGCCATCGTATGGCTTTCTTCGATAGTAAGCTTCAAATCACGCGTCTTGTCTCTTTCTATGATAGAGTCCAAAGACGAAAGTGCCATGGATTTGACGGTCTCGTCTTTATCATATAATAAATTGTTTAAATCACCTATCAAGCCGCTGTTGATGACTTTATCGGGGATTTCAAAGTTCAATCGTGCCACTGCATACGCCCCTTGAATTCTGACGTATGAATGAGGGTCTTCCAAAAACACCCGAACGAGTTCCAAGGATGTTTCCATAAATTCCGGAATATTGATCGATGTGAGTGTTTTTATAGTTAGTCCTCTTAGTATGGCATCGGGGTCTCTGCAAAACTTCTTTAAGTACTCCAACGCGTTCAATGCCATCTTGGGATCGTAAATTGCAAAGTTGCAAAGATAATCAAGCACCACCCGTCTGATTTCAATGTCATTGTATCGTAAAAGATTTATCATGTCTGGAAGTAATTTGTACATTTCCACATTGTTGAGGATGATATTGGCCGTCACTTTTTTCAACACTAGCTTAATCTTGGCGTGCGGTTTCGATTTCTTGTGAGCCTGGTCGAGCTCCGCCTTTATTTCCGACGATTTGGTCTTCACAAAGTACTTTCCGTCACTCATCAAAGTCGCGATATAAATGCGGCTCGATTGGGATTAATTTGATGCGATCCAATGCCCCCAGTTTGGAAATACACTAATCGGGCCTCTTTTAACCTGCAACACCCCAAATTGTAAAATGGCCTACCTGCGGGTTTTGCGGTTCCATACATGCAACATTTGACTCATTTGGCATGGTTCCACGGCTTCTATGCTCCGAAAGGCATCGCGGAGGAACCTGCCCAAAACGGAAGTGCCGCTGCAGGCGCCTATAAAAGGTTCGAGATCTGCAACCGCTCTACAATTTGCAATCAAATGGCACCTACTCTCAAAAACCCTCTGCTTTTACAAACCAAATCGTTCATTAATGGAGAATGGTTTGAAAGTAAGTCCACAAAAACGTTCAAGGTGTACGATCCTGCCACTGGGGAAGAAATCGCCGAATTGACAGACCTTTTACCAGAAGAAATCGACTATGCCATTGAGAACACCTACAAAACGTTCCAAACCTACAAAAAAACCAGTCCTTATGATAGAGCCAAATGGTGCAGAAACTTCTACGAGTTGATGATGGAAAACATCGACGATTTGGCCAAAATTTTGACATGGGAAAACGGGAAACCATTGCCTGAGGCCATTGGGGAAATCAAATACGCTGCTTCGTACTTTGAATGGTTTGCAGAGGAGGCCAAAAGAGTATACGGTCACACCATCCAACCAAGCAACCAACACAACAAGATTCTTACTATGAAACAACCAATCGGACCGGTTGGGTTGTTATGTCCCTTTAATTTCCCCAGTGCCATGGGAACCAGAAAAGCTGCTCCTGCCTTGGCTGTGGGTTGTACCACCATCATGAAACCTGATGCACAAACACCATTATCATCCTTGGCATTGTGTGTTTTGGCAGAAAAGGCAGGGTTCCCTAAGGGTGTGTTTAATGTGGTGATTTCATCTGTTGAAAGCACCCCAATGTGTGGATTGAAATTCTGTGAGTCTCCACATATCAAGAAAATCTCCTTTACCGGGTCTACTGGTGTGGGAAAGATTTTGATGAAACAAAGTAGTTCCACTTTGAAGAAGCTCTCTTTCGAATTGGGTGGTAATGCTCCAATCATAGTGTTTGAGGATGCCGACTTGGACCACGCCGTTGAACAGTCGATTATTTCCAAGTTTAGATCGTTGGGTCAAACCTGTGTTTGTGCCAACAGAATTTACATCCAGGCCAAAATTTACGACGAATTCGTCAAGAAATTTGCAGCCAAAGTGGAGGCATTCAAAATCGGTAATGGATTCGATAAAGACGTCACCCACTCGTGTCTTATCAATGAGAGGGCTGTGGCCAAGGTTGAGGACCACGTCCAAGACGCTATCTCCAAAGGTGCACAGTATGCCGTCAAAGGTGGTAAATTGGCCGATTTGGGTAAGAATTTCTACTCTCCAACAGTATTAATCCATGTCACGCAAGACATGAAGGTTGCCAAAGAGGAGACTTTCGGTCCGTTAGCTGCATTGATCAAGTTCGATACTAAAGAGGAGGTTATCAGCCATTGTAATGACACCGAATTTGGTTTGGCCTCCTATATCTTCTCCGAGAACATCAACACCATTTACCAGGTCAGTGAAGACTTGGAGGCTGGTATGGTTTCTGTCAACACAGGTGCGTTCACAGATGCCGCCTTGCCTTTTGGAGGAGTCAAGGAGTCTGGTTTCGGTAGAGAAGGTTCTTTGTACGGTGTGGACGATTATACTGTTGTGAAGAGTGTGGTGTTGGGCCATGTATATAAGTAGGGGTATTTATATGTACGATTAAGTGAAGAAAAGGGCATTGAGAGCGCAATGTTATTATTTAAGGTGTTTGGGCCTAGACAGTCTGTGAGAATTATGGATCTGAACGTTATGGGCTTGAACATACTATTAAGAGTTCTTAAGAGGTTTACTTTAGTCAATATAAGTGAAAATTTTGCTAACATTCATGCAAGTGAATAAGTAAAATTATTCCATAAAATAGAACCTATTATTGATTTGTAATCTGAGTCTTGAAATAGTCGAAATTAGCTGGTCCTTCAAAATGACAGTTGCTTATGCTTTCTGTTGCAACTCGTGATTTTCACAGCTTAACCTATGTTTACGGCTCTCTTTTGATGTTCCTGAATTTAAGGCTTTGTTATCATATTCGGTGCTCTTCACCTTTCCTTGTCAAAAGTACTACCTGATAAGCCCTCTTCTTTTCCCAGCTCTATCTTTCTCTCCACATTTCACTCTTCACTGTCGTTTCGGAACGAAATACCTAATTCGGAAAGAGATGCCCAAACGGGAATTTCGCAGCCCAAGTATTTAGCAGCAATTCCTTAGCCACCTCCATATCATTTTCATGATACTTCCAGCTTGCTTTTTGCTTCAATTATTGGCCGTTGGTGCCGTGGTAATTGACGTGTATGAACAGAACCAAAAACCATCCTATATCGATTCCATTTACGGAGATTTGGTGGCTACCGACGAATCTATCCAGTTCAAGGAAAAGTTACTTCGAACTGGAGCCCTTTCAGCGGCCAACTCCCAGGACGTATTACAATTTGATTCCTTAGACGTGGATCTCTCCAACTATCACCAATTCATGCACTTATCAGCAGAAATGCATCGGGAGAAGATGGCTGCAAATTCTCACGACGGCTACCTCAAATACCAAACCAAACTCAAATTACCGGACGATGACCAAACCGACGACATTGACAGTGACATGAACATCTTTGGAGGAATTGTCACATTCGGAAGACTCGAACACTTCAACTGCTTCAAGCAGGAAAACCCCTTGGATATCGCCATAGTGGGTGCACCTTTTGACACCGGCACCTCCTACAGACCCGGTGCCAGATTTGGGCCCGATGCCATCAGACAAGGAGCCCGTCGTATTGGCGGCAGATCGCCTGTAAGAGGCATGGCCCCTAACACCAATTTGAGTGCCATTGACCCCTACGACAAACGCACCCACAATTTGACCATCGTGGACTGTGGAGACGTTCCTATGACGCCTTTTGACAATCGTATTGCTTTGAACCAGCTTTACCGAGGTCATCGTGCCATACACAAGCACAACACCACTACGGCCCACAAAAGTCCCCGTATTGTCACTCTCGGAGGCGACCACACCATCACGCTAATGACACTTCGTTCGGCGTACGAAAAATACGGCCCGTTAAATGTGATCCATTTTGATAGCCACATCGACACCTGGAACCCCAAAGTGTTGGGTGGGGGCATCACCAACTATATGAAGCTCAACCATGGGACGTTTCTTCATTATGCCGCCGAAAACGGCTACATCAACGCCAGCTCCAGTTTCCATGTAGGGCTTCGAGCACCCTACATCGACGGAAACTACGACCCTGCTCACGACAAGGAGTGTGGTTTCCAGACCATTACCGCTAGAGACATGGACCGATACGGCATCCGGGGCGTGGTGGGCAAATTGCTTGAAAATATCGGCACTGAAGCTCCTACGTACATCTCGGTGGACATCGATGTGCTTGACCCAGCATACGCTCCGGGAACAGGCACCATGGAAGTGGGCGGGTGGACCAGCAGAGAGTTGATAAGCGTTTTGGATGGACTAGAAGGTATCAACTTGGTGGGCGGGGACATTGTCGAGGTAAGCCCGCCATTTGATAGCAATAGTGAAATCACCAGCTTGGCAGCCACCGCCGTGGTGGACAGTCTTTTGGGCCTAATGATCGTGCGAGCCAAGAGCTAAATGGCGCGAGAAAAACAGCTAAATGGTGCCGGTGATATATCTCCGGGTCGGGTCCTGGTTCGGGTCCTGGTTCGGCCCAACCACAGGCTCATCTATAATATACATTGTCATTATATACATACGAAATGAAGTTTCCTATTCGCCCCTCAAGGCTCTAATGACAGCGGGCCGTCTCATCATGTATTTGGTCCATTTGTAGACTTCAGGGAACTCCTGCTTCAAATTTATGCCAATACGGTCCACCACGTTATTCCATGGAACAAACGACAAGTCTGCTATGGTGGCCCTATCGCCCACCAACCACACAGGATAGTCAAAGTATCGGGACTGGCTCAAGGGCGTGGTGCCGGCAGAGTAGGCAGCGGCGTTTTCTACGTCTAAATCCATTATTAACGCTTCTCTGCGTTCTGCCAAGGCCATTTCGATGACCCCGTACACCCTTCTGACCTCGTCTGTGTATCTTTCGACGGCGCTGGGCACCGGCGACGAGTGGAAGTACCTAAAGTGCAACGCCTGGCCTATCATGGGTGCATGCCCCGAGGTTTGGAAGAACACCCACGAATTAATCTGCGATTGTTCGATCAAATTGTTGGACCATAACTTGCATTCGCCCTGCTCCGCCATGAACTTGGTAACGAGATACAATATGATAGCCCCGCTTTCCCAAATGGAAGTGTTTTCGTTGTAGTGGTCGATCAACGCCGGCACTCGTGCGTTGGGGTTGATGGTGACGAATTCTGGGGCCCGTTGTTCGCCGTGATTGAAGTCGAGGAAGATGGTATTGTAATTCAAGCCCAACTCGCTCAATATGATGGCCACTTTGAACCCATTGGGGGCCGATCGGTGGCTGAACAACGTGTACCCTTCTGTGGGCTGGTTCTGGAAAAATTTACTAATTCTCGAAATCTGCACCTCATCGGCTGCCTCGCTCTGAAGTTGCTGCTGGAGCGTGTTGAGGTTGTTTTCGTTTTCTCTTAACGATACATTCTTGAGCCCTACACTGAGGTTCGAGATCGTATGAGGTTCATTGGGCCTGTGATCTCCCATGTTCAAGTGAATAAATTAGTGCGACTGTGGTAGTTAGTCGCACACGGCGCGAACAGGGCGAGCGGACGGCGCAGGGCGAGCGGAGTTCGGCGAACCCACGCTGGCTCGCCTGGTGGGGGAACTGACTCTCCATGCATACATTCATATTACTGTATTAGTTCCAATACGTTTGCGTACTATACATAGCTTGCGGCCGGGCGGCGGAAGCTGTTCTATATACGAGGCGGTACATTTCCCTAGCACATGCTGGGGACCACAAATGCAGGGGAGCAAAAACCAGTGCCTGCTTGGGCGTGACTTGAAGCCATAGTTTCATAGTTGCAGCCAGTATTCGTCATTTTGAGTCATATGAGTGGGTCTCAAATTAAACCCATTACTCAATAAGAAAGTTGGCGAGTCAAACATTGGTGGGCTCATTACTTCAGAGGTGTGCCCATTACTTCATTGTTCTGCCCGTAGGCTCTGGCTGTGTGCTCCCTCTAATCCCGGTTACCTCTTTATCTCATTAACTCTATTCTCGTGCATTGAGACAGAGCTTCTATTTCTCGTTTCTTCTCTTTCGGCTTTCCTTTACTAGTCGTACTCCCTCGCTTTCCCTCTGTGGCTCTTCTTCTCTCTCACTCCCATGCGTTCTTTATTAATGCGTCGTATGACCACGATGATACTTCAACCCATTCAAGTTCTTGTATCTCTTTCCACAGACCTCGCATCTGTAAGGCTTGTCTTTCTCTAAGGCTGCCCCGTCCAAGTATGGTGTGTTCAGTTCGGGATCAATCACAGAAATGGTTCCATCGGGATTCTCCTTCAAGGTCTGGTTCTGATGGCCGTGCAATCTGTGGTACTTCAAACCGTTTTGGTTCTTGTAGTTCTTATCACATCCAATCACTGGACACTTGAACGGCTTATCCTCGTTGTTTTCCATCACATAAAGGTGTCTGGCTGGATCATCGATGTACATTAAGTCATCCTCTTCCATTGGAGAACCATTATCATCGGATGGCAGGTGAGAGTTAAGATTCTGTGGTGTCTGCGGCGTGTGTTGCTGCAAACTGATGTTTGGTCTTGAAGGGTTTTGTGGATGCTGCTGCATGGCTTGCGGGTTCATTTGTTGCTGGTGGGACATGTTAGGCTGCGCCTGTAAATGGGATGGTTGCAAATGGTTGGGCTGCATGGATTGGTTGCTCACCTGAGATGGCGGGACATGTTGCTGGTGCAAGTTCTGCATGTGTTGATTGTTCAAAAACACATCGGTGGTGCTGACGGTCTCCAAGATGTTGTGGATATTGTTCATATTACGGTTTCTATTGCTGTTCAATAAATGATTGGTGTTATCTGTAGGAGGCGACAAATTGATGTGTGCCTCTTCATAATGTCGTAACAAGTCGTGCAATGTGGGCAATAACTGGCCGCAACAGCTATAATCTTTACAGTAATCGGCCTCCAAATTAGGCAAATACGAGGTTTGCGGCGGCGAAAGGGCAAGGAAATTGTTGTTGTTCAGGGGATTGGGCGGGTTGGAATGAACGTTACTGAACCTTATGGACCCTCTTCTGGGATTGATCAAGTGCGGCTGTTGCTGGTGCTGTTGGATGTGTGATGGATGTTCCTTCGAATTGTTCAACATCATCACCTCATCCTTAAGCCAACTTCCTATGGTCACCGATCCCCAGCTGACCCCGCCCATTCCCTGCGAGTGGGCCAAACTTTCTCTTCTGAACTTGGAATTGTTGAAGATCGACAGCCTCTGGTATGTTATATCGATCGGTTGGGTGTCGTTCTGATTCGGTATATTGATGGAGGGCGTCGATGACGTATTGTTGTCAAAGATTTTTGTGTTGAACATGGTGTAGCGGTGGTATGTGCTTGCGTGTACTGTAGGATGATCCACTTGGGTGTCTGTGCTAGCAATATCTGTCTATAAATAAATGGCCCCTTGGTTACTAATAGCTCTTCTAACTTGGCTGTGGGACTTCCTGGGTGCTAATTCAACCGGGTGCGCTTCTGTGGGTGTCTAAAAACGCTCTATTAATACAAGGATGTGTTTATATGTACGATTCCTGAAAAATCTATGGCTTAACCAATGAACTCTATGATATATAGAATAATTGAAATTCCAGTTTTTTTCTTTTTCCCAGTTCTCAAGAATTGGACTATTTTGTGTAATGTTCGTCTGGTGCGCGCACGCTGTCTGGTTTTGAGCTGACTGAAGACGTTGGTGTTGTGGCGGAGTGTGGTGGGTTGGGGTATTCCAGCAAAGCTGTGCGAGTGTAGATGAGGGGTTGGATTATGCCACGGCAGCTTTCCCGCTTTAAATACGCCCATATCTGCCCTTGGTGCTGTTAGGCTCTTAGCCGGAATTATGCTGGCGTGCGCACACCACTTGAGCCTGCCTATAACCTTCAACCGTTTAAGGAACCGTACGGTTTAAGGGTTTTCAAGGACGGACACCCACTTGTTGCTACATCCATGTGCTGTTATACGTCCCACATACAACTTCCGAAAATCTACGGCTTTTTAGGGCACCCCAGCGTCGTTTTCACAATCGTCTTATATATGCTATCACGTGAGGTATCACGTGTGTTTGTCGAATCGGGCTAAGTCTCATGACACCACGCCGTTAAGCACCGTTTGCCACCAAAAATAGCCGAAGATCCCTTGCAGATGCTCCTAGTCCTTATATCCGCTCTTTAATGGTCATAAAGGCCCCCCACACCACATCTATGTGTCATTTTAGTGCCCCCACCTCATTATTGAGTAATCCATCAATGATGTGTGATGACGTGCGCATACCATATCACTATTTATCACACACTTTATCCTTAAACTTTTTTTTACATGGATACTTATAGTAATCAGAATTGTCCCCATTAAAGTAATCCGATTTTTACTTTAAAATATTCTGTTACGTGTCCTGAGCATTGATTTATACCTATACGTCTTAGTTGGCCTCGAATTATACGTCACACACATATTAAATCTCTTATCAGTTAATAGACGGGTTATTAGTCATTTTAAAGGATGTCTTCACAAAGCAAGCCGGTCCGTATAGGCGACTACGAAGTGGGTAAGGAAATCGGTAAGGGGCTGTTTGCCGTGGTGTACAAATGCAGAAACGTAAAAACAAACAAATCTGTGGCAATGAAGCTGGTGGTAAGGTCCAAATTGAAGTCTAAGAAATTGATGGAGAACCTTGAAATCGAGATATCTATCTTGAAGAGCATGAAACACCCGCACATAGTGGGTCTTTGGGATTACGACCAGACCCCCACCCATTTCCACTTGGTCATGGATTACTGTTCCATGGGTGACTTATCGTACTTCATCAAGAGAAGACACCAGCTCATCAAAACCCATCCTGTGATTTCGAGTTTATTGGAAAGATATCCGTCCCCCGAAGGATCACATGGTCTTAACAAGGTGCTTGTGATTCATTTTTTAAAGCAGTTGGCGTCTGCGTTGGAGTTTCTCCGTTCGAAGACCTTGGTTCATAGAGATATCAAGCCCCAGAATCTCTTATTGTGCCCTCCGATGCACTCCAAGCAGGACTTTGAGGATATGAACTACGTGGGACTTTGGGAATTGCCGATCTTGAAGATTGCTGATTTTGGATTTGCCAGATTCTTACCTTCTACATCCATGGCTGAAACCTTGTGTGGCTCGCCTCTCTATATGGCACCCGAAATCTTGAGATACGAAAAATATAATGCAAAGGCAGACTTGTGGTCTGTTGGGGCCGTTTTATATGAAATGACGGTTGGAAAACCTCCATTCAAGGCTGCTAATCACATCGAATTGTTGAAGACCATCGAGAAGGCCAATGACCGTATAAAGTTTTCCTCCTCCGCAAAGGTTTCTGATAACTTGAAGAAACTTATCAGATCTTTGCTTAAATATAATCCCACCGAAAGATTAAGTTTCAACGAATTCTTTAGCGATCCTTTGATTGTGGAAGATTTAGAAAGTGCAGATAAACCTTTGGAAACAAGCCAGATGGATGAGAATTTGTTCATCAGTGAGTATATCTCACCTATTAAGAAAATGGCTCCTATCGAGAACTTCACCAAGAAGGAATCGGAGGATGCCTATCAAGAATATAAGAGAGAGGCTGATAGTATCAGGGAGACTGATACTGAAATCAAAAAGATCATACATAAAAGCAGTCCGGGGCCAGAATCTACTTCGGACTCTATTCAGCCTCAAACAAGCAGGAAAGATGATTTGTTCTTAGAAAAGGATTATGTTGTTGTCGAAAAAAGAGCTGTAGAAGTTAATGCTATCGCTGACGAATTGGCCAACGCTGGAAGTGGTGCCGTTGCAATCTATCCTAGAAGAACGTCGTCTGCATCCTCTGGGAACTCTTTTGATTTAACAAACTCAAAAATCAACCTTCCCATAAGGAGATTGAGCAATGCTAGAAGACCTAGTATTAGTCCTTCGAATGCTCTCACCAAAGCTATTGGCTTAGCATCCAATAGAATATTTGGTGGGGCTAATCAAATTATCGAAGAGCCTTTGAAACCACACCAACCACCAAGCCTTCTAACGAGAGACTCGTTCAGTGGAGGTGGCGGTGATGATATTATATTGTCAAAACTTGAAACAATTGCTACTAAAGCGCATGCGGTAAATCTTTTTGCAGATGTTAAGTTCAGCCAATTGATACCATCGCCACCTTCGAATAATAATGACAACGATGATGAAGTGTTGCATCATAACGACATTTTGCCACCTAAGATGATCAGAACGATAAGTGAAGAAGGTGTTGTATTATATGTAAAAACATTATCATTATTAGCCAAAGGCATGACGATTGCAAGCGACTGGTGGTATAATCAGAACGACTCACAGAATTTGAATACCTCGGTCAGAATTAATGAATTAGTTCAGTGGATCAGAGACAAGTTTAACGAAAATTTAGAAAAAGCCGAATTCATAAAATTGAGATTGCAAGAAGTGAACGAGCTGCTTGAACTAGACCAGAGTTCTAGCGATCACGAATCGAAAGTCATTGCCGAGAAGTTGATTTTTGATAGAGCTTTAGAAATGTCAAGAAATGCAGCTGTGAACGAATTGGTCAAGGAAGACTTGAAGGGTTGTGAATTGGCCTATTCAACAGCAATATGGATGTTAGAAGCTTTATTAGATGATGATATGGAAAATTTTAATAAATTAGATAATGAAGACAAGCAAATGATCGAAAAGTTCATTGTTAGTATTGGAAACAGATTAAGTGTTTTGAAGAGAAAGATTGAAGTTTAGTATGTGATAAAAAAAAATAACAAAACAGTAAAGAAAAGATAAGAAAAAACAAAAAAAATGCATTGGGTTTTTAGGGTTAGGAATTGTGCTGGGATAGCATGTAAATAGAAATATAATGTTTACCGATTAATATTCATTACTACATATTTTCTCAAGGATGTTGCAAAAGTCCTATAGTTATAGAACTGGACCTAAAGTGGTGAGGCCTGTGCTCTTCTCTATTGACAGCCTTATCTTTGGTTTCCTTATCTGTTTCATTGTGTATGGCATTTGGAAATGGAGAGCTTATAGGCTCCTTTTTGTAGTGATTATTAAAAGCCGTATTCACTAAATGCGAGTTCGTGGTGGCGTGTGCACTAGATGGGGCATCACGTACTAATGGTGATGGCTTACGCTCTTCAAACATCACCACTTTATCTTTCTTCGTCGGTGGCGATGTGTTGATCACCAAACCGCCGCCTGAAACACTGGTGCGAGGTATCTTCGACATCAATCCGACAGGAATATCCTCTAATTCTCCAGTTTCTTCTGGAAGAACTATTGGAACTTTTGCAGCACTCACCCTACTAAACTTGGCTCCTGGCAAGCTCGAGTCGTGTGACTTCGATCTTTGATCAAGAGAAAGAAACTTGGGTCTCGAAACCCTTGATGAGAATGCTAATGTCAAGTTCCCATCTTCCTCTGAATCACTTCCATTTTCTGAATCGCATTCGCTAGATGCACTGGAACTACATGATGAACTAGAAGTAGCCACTGGTATTGTCTTGGGTGCAATTTCATCAAGAACTGAGGTTCTTTTAGCAAAGTTAAAAGCTATACCATTGGCATTCATCAGGTCATTTAGATTGAAATTATGAAACTGATTTGTGATATTATCAGTATTGTTTCGATCTCTAACAATGTTAGGATCTGAATGTGGCGCATTTGGATCTTGTAAATGCTTGTGTTTCTTCTTTATGGTGAGCTCTTTATACTTAAGGGAAAGATACTCATCATTAATACTATCCAAGGAAGCAAAACTTTCGGTTAAGGGTAAAGATATCGTCGAAGAATCTCTGCGTTCTTCGCCAAAAGTTCCCACTCGTAAAGCCCCAGGGATATTTACAGGTTGTGAGCTTTGAGATGCCGTAGGTGCTTGAAACACAGATGCCTCTAAAGTTTGGTAGTTTGTCGATGAAATGCTATTTTTAGTATTGTTTGAGGAAGATACGTTTGAATAGGCACTCGATCTTCTTCTCTTGTCGTCCAATTCTTGTATACCCTTGAATGCATCCACAGCACTTTGATTTCTCAAATATAAATCACCACCCACATTTCTCTTAGTTTCTATCTCATTTGCCCCAGATGTACTTCCCCTTCTGCTCGTAGGATTTTGGTCTGATTCAATAACATCATTAAGGATCAGGTTGGGCAATCTTCCATCCTTGAAACCAGCAAGGCTGTAGGAAGATTGATTTGTGGGGTTAGCCTCTGATAAGATGACTGAGTGATCCATACTGTTATTTCCCTTATGTGTCAATAAAGTAGACAGCTCATCCAGAGATGAGTTAAAACTGGAGGAATTCTCCATATTTTGGAATAACCTCTTCTTTATATCGTGATCTTTTGATCCTGAGGTAATGGCTTTGAAAATGCTTCTTTTCAATCTAGCACCAATTCCAACCACAGCATTGTTCATGTCATCGTCGTTGATATTGGCAAAAAACGCACTCGAGCTGGAGTGTCGTCCGACATCATTTAAATAAAGCAACTCGTTCAAAGCGTCAAGATCATTATCGAGATCCAATAAGACGAATGGATGCTCCTTGATATCCTTAATGTCGATTCTCTTGGTGGAGTCTTTCTCAAGCAATTTGGAGAGAAGATCTTTTGCTAGCTCAAACTCCTGTTCAGAAATGATGGTAGGAGAATTGAATGAGTCTTTGTTAGGCGGAAATTTCAACTCTTCGTTAACAATTACTTGGAACAAATCAAATTCCAGTTCTGCATTGAAAGGTAACGTTCCAAATAAAAGACAATACAAGGTGACGCCTAGCGCCCAAATATCAATTTTATGATTAATTTTTGGTACGATTTTGGATAATGTAAAGTCGTTCTTGAGCACCTCCAAGGAAGAGGCCGATGTCAGTTTGGGGGGTTGTCCCGTTGACGATAATGAAGATGATCTTGAGAAGTTTGTTTGACACAATTCAGGAGCAAAAAACGCAGGTGTACCGGCGGTTTTGGCCAACTCTAATTCGTTCACTAGCCCTTCGTCCACATCATCCAAGGATGATGCAAACGAAACACCAAAATCACTGATCTTCACAATGTTTTCGGAGCTAACAAGCAAATTTGCAGGCTTTATGTCCCGATGAACAATACCCTGCATGTGAAGGTATTCCAACCCCAACAACACATCCCTAAAGATTTTACGGGACTGTTTAAAGGTGAGGTTTGGAGAATATTCGTTCGAAAGCAAATCATCATCGGTAGCTTCCGTTTCTTGCGAAAGACCATGGGAATGATTATTGGCACCGCAACATGGTATATCATCGGAAATGGCGGCTGTCTTGTCGGACTTTCTCTTCTTCCATTTTATTTCGCCTTTCTCAAGGTACTCCAACACCAAATAGATCTTGTGGGTGTTCGCATCGTCCAACACCTCTCGAAGCTGTACGATATGCCTATGGTTACATTTCTTCATGATAGCAATCTCTCTTTTAATCTTCATTTCATAGTCGTTTTCGCCCGACAGCTTGGACGATTTCCGTATCCGAAGCTGGGGACGCTCCTTTCTATTCTTTCTATTTACAATCTTGATTGCCACGAGATCTTTATTGACCAAGTCTTTGGCTAATTTTACCTTACCATGTTCACCACGGCCGATTTCCCCCAAAATCTCGTATGTGTTCAACACCTTTCTCTTATTGATAGGGTCATATTCGAGAAACACCTTATTTGTTTCCTTCACGGGCGAATCCGTCCTCGACATGGGCAAAGATTTACTCACTCTTTGGGGGCTCAACTGATTCATTCGTAAAGTCGACTCAGACACCTTGTGTTGAAGAATTTTTCGATCCATGTCAAAATCGAACTCTGTCGACGACATAATGGAGTGGTCTCTGGATGACATCAAGGACTTTTGGAGTAAACCAGTTACTTTGCCTAAAAGATTGGATTTATCATCATCAAGGGTTTTGGCATCACTTGACGCCGATAACGTGGGTGTTATGGGGCTTGCGGTGGACAACTCGGTGGTGGCCACAAGGGGTTTGCTGAATCGTAACGAATTCAGCCTGCTTCTTAATCCGGGAGACGTAGACATGGAGCCTAATAGTGGTAGCAAGACCTTTAATGAAAAATTTGTGAGCCGAGATTTCGCCGAGTGTGGGGCCGCGACGCCGTGTACCCCTGGTGCGGGCTTGGGACGGTGTGGTGGTAGGACCCCGGCGACTGATGCAGCGCTGTGTTGGTAGGAGCCACCTAAGGTGGAAAGACGTAAAGAGCCAAAAAGAGGTGTGAAGAGCCAAGAGGAGACCAAAATCGACCCAGAAAAAGGCGTTTTGTGCTTTTGTTTGATCCTTTTCGAGCTTTCGACTTCCGTTAACAGATTTTGGGCGACGGCTGCATTGCTATGCTATTATAAACTACACGAAGATTAAGCAAATTACGTAAACAAATGAGTAAATCCATCTTCCTTAGTGGCTGAATGTTATCTGATTCTCCCGTTTTGGCTCTTTTGATTCCTTTAGCGCATCATCATTGGAGCAACTGCTATCTAGTAAAGCAACAAGAACCACTATGTAAAAGCATGTAACGCATCCAAAAAGGACTCAAAATACCACTCACATGTTATACTACTTATTGCCTTGGTCCTTCTTGGCCCTCTTGACCCCTTCTAGGTAATTGGCCACACCTTCGCCCAAATACTCCATCTTAAATGTTTGGCTCAATAAATAGCCTGCCCCGTTCTGTTTTCGTAAATGGGCACTGAGATCGCTGTTGTGTTGTCTAAAAAACGAGCTCTTCAATGCCTGCAATAATCTGTCCTTGGCGGAGTCTTCGCTGAACGACCCAGGAATATCCAGGCCGTACATTTCAAGCACTTCATCGTTAGTTAGTTTAGAAATATGCTCCTTCAACACCTCAAATGGAAAACAATCATTGATGTCGTAGATAGGCCCCTTGATAGCCGAAAAGGCGTGTGTGTCGCTAACGGCCGCTTCCCTGCTCGTTAATATATATTCAATCTTTACACCATGGTTATACTTACGCCTCCTGCTTCACAGATTCCCCCTCCTTTACGTCTTCCATGGCATTCTTTATGTCGTCCTCCTCCTCCGCCACACTGATGACCCCTTCCACCGCCTTAAGCACCTCAATGTCCTTATCTGTCAACTTATCCAATTCGTCTTCATCTCCCACATCCTGCAACCAATACAAATATTTGGCGCCACTACTTAAAAACGTCAATGCAAACACACGTCCGGTAGTGCACGAGGTGACTTGTTTAAAACTGACATCGCCGGGAATGATCAAAAGATCATCTCTTTCTACGTTTCCGCTGGAGCTCTTGGGGGCCCACACGAAATCAAAGAATTCCTCGTCTTCTATGCTGTTTTTGATTTGGATATAACCCTTGTGTGGTAAAGGTGTGCATTTTTTGGTCTCTTCGTCGTATTGCACCTTTCCTGCATTGAATTTGATGGGCTTTATCATGTTTAAGTTGCCACTAGTAAAGTCAAAATGAAAAATCGCGACAATTATGTTCCCTCCACAAGAAGTGAAACAAATCCTCGAGGAAATCGCTCTGATTTTGAGGGAAAAGGGGTGCACGTTGGCGGTGTCGGAAGCTGCATGTGGGGGGTTGATTTCTGCCTACTTGGTGTCTGTTCCGGGAGCCTCTGACTTTTTCATTGGTGGAAAATTGGTCTACTCTTTGAAACAGCGATTGAAGGTTTCTGGCTGGTCCGACGACGAAATCAGAAATTATATGGGTCCCAGCGAACAGGTGGCGCTCAAATTGGCCAGAACCGCCAAATATGAGTTGGGCTCCACTTTCACGTTGTCGGAAACGGGGTTTGCAGGCCCCACGGCCGATTTGCACTTGGCCAACCAGGATACGTCCAATTCGAGGGTTGGAACGGTGTATTTGGGGGTAATAGGTCCCGATGTGCAGGTAAGCTGCAAAAAAATAACCAATTTGGTCGAAAGATCTGAAAACATGGAGGTGTTTGCCAAATTGGGCTTGGAGTTCTTGCTTGAGCAATTGAGGAAGCTCTAGGGGCATAATAACTTCCCGGGAAAGCGGGGCTAATGACTT
Source organism: Yamadazyma endophytica (assembly GCA_030571075.1). Lineage (NCBI taxonomy): Eukaryota > Fungi > Ascomycota > Pichiomycetes > Serinales > Debaryomycetaceae > Yamadazyma > Yamadazyma endophytica. The sequence goes on from JAJLXA010000003.1 coordinate 1,670,653, forward strand.
GGTGGCTGCCCTTCTCCTTTTGTATGTAAAATTAACGAATATAGAATCTTACGACCCGTGTGGTGCCTGCAAGCCCACCTTCAACTGTGCTTGTATATTTATCGGTATGTACACGTCTCCAACCTCTTACTTCTTTGTAATGGTGCGTGCACGACCCGGGCCTAGGTCCACTACCCTCGCAGGCACATTTGGTGCGCACACACGACCCATACTCGTTCGTCGCACTGACACGGTTGATTCAGACGAAAACACAATATGACTGGTACGTACCACCACGAAATACGCCCATTAGGAGGGTGTTTGAGTTGGTTTTAGCTTACTAACGTGTATCTAGCAGACGTCGAGAATATAATGCCAGAAACTACCGAGGTTTCCGCCTTCGAAAAGCCCAATTTGAAGGACGTTACAGCCGATATTAAAATCATCAAACGTAAACTCAATGGATACGTAGGGTTCGCCAATCTCCCCAAGCAATGGCACCGTAAATCCATCAGAAGAGGCTTCAGCTTGAATTTGATGGTGGTAGGAGAAAGCGGATTGGGTAAAACCACCTTGATTAACACCTTGTTCAATAAAGAAATTTTGAAAAATGACATCAACTTGGAAGATTCCGAAGATGTGGAAACAGTGAAGGTCGAAACCACCAACGGAGAGATCGAAGAAGACGGTGTTAAGTTGAAATTGGAAATTATCACCACTCCAGGCTACGGTGAATTGACCAACAACAGTGACTCCTGGAAACCAATAGTTGAAGAAATCACTCAAAGATACGATAATTACTTGGAGGCGGAAAGCAGAATCAACCGTAGTTCTATCGAAGACAAAAGAATCCATGCGTTGTTGTATTTCATCGAACCCACCGGCCACTCGTTGAAAGCTTTGGACATTCAGTTCATGAAAGAAGTGCACGAAAAAGTCAACTTGATCCCAGTGATCGCCAAGTCCGACACTTTGGACGACGACGAGATTTTGGGCTTCAAGCAAAGAATCATGAACGATATTGAGTTCCAAAAAATCAAGTTCTTTCAGCCTAAGCAACACGAAAACGATGATGAAGAAACCATTATGAACACCAGATCCATCATGGAAAAATTGCCATTTGCCGTGGTTGGAAGCACCAGGGAAGTGAAGAACGCCAACGGCCAATTGGTCAGAGGTAGAAGCTATCCATGGGGTACCATTGAGGTCGACAACGAAGACCACAACGATTTCATCAAATTGAGACAATTATTGATCAGAAACTTCTTGGAAGAATTGAAAGAAGTCACCTCCAACGAATTATACGAAAACTACAGAAGCGCCAAGTTGCTCAAGATGGGCATTGAGCAAGACCACAGTGTTTTCAAGGAATTCGACCCCGTTGCAAGGCAAGAAGAAGAGAGACTTTTGCATGAGGCCAAATTATCCAAGATGGAAAGCGATATGAAGGCGGTTTTCCAATCCAAGGTCAGTGAAAAGGAAAAGAAGTTACAAAGAAACGAAGCTGATTTGTTCTCCAAGCACAAAGAAGTCAAAGATAGATTAACCAAGCAAATCAAGTTATTGGAGGATAAAAAGAACCAATTGGAGAAACAAAAATCCTTGCCACAAGACCCTCCTTCTACTCAGCCACAAAAGGCTCGTAAAGGGTTCTTACGTTAATAGGGTTTCTTCGGTGTTTAAATAGTTTTAGTAGTTATATCCATAAAGTGAACAAATTCCAGTATACCTGAAACTGCCGCACGTGAGCTACTACTATTTCAGTTCGCATCTTGTGATTGCCAGCAATTATGGAAAAAGAACCTAAAGTATCAAAAGAACCCGAAGTGCCAAAGGCTTCGGGCATCAACAAAGAACAATTGGCCACCACTGTCAAGGTATGTCGAACAGAATGATGTAAACCCAGGAAAAGCGCTTCTTTCGGCGCCTTTTACAAGCATCCAAATTTCCCCCCATATACTAACGTGTCATAGACTCTTCAATTCGCGTGGTTTGTCGGCCATGTCATCACTTTGGTGAGTGTTTTCTTTTTCACCTTGACTTACTTGAAGATCGGCAAAAAGTTGTACTGGTTTTGGTACGATTTGGCCGTTTTAGGGATAGTTGAAAGTTTTGGGATCTTGGTCTACCAACTTGTCAACAAAAATGGCTTCAATTACAAGTTGATTGTCAAAGATGACAACTTCCATTTCTTTGCCTTGGGGGTTATGTTCTTAATTTTAAGGCCATACATCATTTTGCCATTTATTCCATTCCAAATCTTTTCATTATTCCATGTTTTATCATACTCCAAGGCATATTTATTGCCAATTTTCAACAAGGGCGAAGGCACCTCTCTTTACAAAGCCATAGACCAATTCATTGTTTCTAACAACAGCAAATGCATCCAATTTGCTGGTTTGTTGGAGGTGGCTTCCTTCTTTTTCCTTTTGGTAAGAGTGATTTTCTTCAGAAAGAGATCTTTAACTCCATTCTTGATCTATCTGATCTTCATCAAGTTGAGATACGAGAAGTCCGTTATCATCAGAAACTACTTCAAGAAAATCGAATTACAAATCGATCAACTCGTTAACAATGTCAACAATCCAAAGGTAAAAGAATTCTGGATCAAAGGTAAAGGTTACATCAAAAAGAGTGGTGACATCGTTTTGGTCAATGATTACAGCAAGGAAAAGGTCAAGTGATTGCGTCTGTATGCAGGCTTATCTGTTGTGCATCCCTGTACCTCAAATCAGCACCGTTGCATCCTCCTATGTAGTTTCTATGGTAAGTATATGTTTTAGCTCCAACATCGAATCATTCTCTGTCACGTGATCCGCCGGCTGCGCTGGCGAAGATTCTATTGCCAGCGAACGTTTGCCGCCGCACGACTTGGAAACTTTTGGAACTTTTTCGAATCTCTCATATTACGTCGACTGCGAAAAAAAATTACTATAAATGTACAGGATTTATCATGGGTAAAATTTTCATAAAAGTTTTACCTCTTTTAATAACTTAATAGAAAGATGTCTAAAGCCGTTGGTATTGATTTAGGTACTACCTATTCATGTGTTGCACACTTCTCTAACGATAGAGTCGAAATCATTGCAAATGATCAAGGTAACAGAACTACCCCATCATTCGTTGCATTCACCGATTCTGAAAGATTGATTGGTGATGCTGCTAAGAATCAAGCTGCTATGAACCCAGCTAACACCGTCTTCGACGCCAAGCGTTTGATCGGTAGAAAATTCGACGATGCTGAAGTCCAAGGTGACGTTAAGCACTTCCCATTCAAAGTCGTTGACAAGGGTGGTAAGCCACAAATTCAAGTTGAATTCAAAGGTGAAACCAAAGTCTTCACTCCAGAAGAAGTTTCCTCTATGATTTTGACCAAAATGAAAGAAACCGCCGAAGGTTTCTTGGGTACCAAGGTTACCGATGCCGTCGTTACCGTCCCAGCTTACTTCAACGATTCTCAAAGACAAGCTACCAAAGATGCCGGTTTGATTGCTGGTTTGAACGTTTTGAGAATCATTAACGAACCAACAGCTGCTGCCATTGCTTACGGTTTGGACAAAAAAGACGAACAAGAAAGAAACGTTTTAATTTTCGATTTAGGTGGTGGTACCTTCGATGTTTCCTTGTTGTCCATTGAAGACGGTATCTTCGAAGTCAAATCCACTGCTGGTGACACTCACTTGGGTGGTGAAGATTTCGACAACAGATTGGTCAACCACTTCATCAACGAATTCAAGAGAAAGAACAAGAAGGACTTGTCTGGTAACCAAAGAGCCTTGAGAAGATTAAGAACTGCTTGTGAAAGAGCTAAGAGAACCTTATCTTCTTCCGCTCAAACCTCCATTGAAATCGACTCTCTTTTCGAAGGTATTGATTTCTACACTTCCATCACCAGAGCTAGATTCGAAGAATTATGTCAAGATTTATTCAGATCTACCTTGGACCCTGTCGAAAGAGTCTTGAGAGATGCTAAATGTGACAAATCTCAAGTTCACGAAATCGTCTTAGTCGGTGGTTCTACCAGAATTCCAAAAGTCCAAAAATTAGTGTCTGACTTCTTCAACGGTAAAGAACCAAACAAGTCTATCAACCCTGATGAAGCTGTCGCTTACGGTGCTGCTGTCCAAGCCGCTATTTTGACCGGTGACACTTCCTCCAAGACCCAAGACTTGTTATTGTTGGATGTTGCTCCATTATCTTTAGGTATTGAAACCGCTGGTGGTATCATGACCAAATTGATTCCAAGAAACTCCACCATTCCAACCAAGAAGTCCGAAACCTTCTCCACTTACGCCGACAACCAACCAGGTGTCTTGATTCAAGTCTTTGAAGGTGAAAGAGCCAAGACTAAGGACAACAACTTGTTGGGTAAATTCGAATTATCCGGTATCCCACCAGCACCAAGAGGTGTTCCACAAATCGAAGTCACCTTCGACATGGATGCCAATGGTATTTTGAATGTCTCTGCCGTCGAAAAAGGTACTGGTAAATCTCAACAAATTACTATCACCAACGACAAGGGTAGATTGTCTAAAGAAGACATTGAAAGAATGGTCAACGAAGCCGAAAAATACAAAGAAGAAGACGAAAAGGAAGCTTCCAGAATCCAAGCCAAGAACGGTTTAGAATCTTACGCCTACTCTTTGAAATCTTCCTTAGGTGAAGAACAAATGAAAGAAAAATTAGATGCTTCTGAAATTGAGGAAGTCACTAAGGCTGCTGACGAAACTATTGAATGGTTAGACTCCAACCAAACTGCCACCCAAGAAGAATTCGCCGACAAACAAAAAGAATTGGAAGGTAAAGCCAACCCAATCATGGCTAAAGCTTACCAAGGTGGTGCTGCTCCAGGCGGTGCTGGTGCTGCCCCAGGTGGATTCCCAGGTGCTGGTGGATTCCCAGGTGGTGCTCCAGATGCTTCTAACGACGGTCCAACTGTTGAAGAAGTTGATTAAATGGAATTTAATTAATGTGTATACTTATATATAGTTAGAGGTATAATGGTTAGAATAAATATTTAAACGTACAAGATAACTTTTCCCCGGATTTTCGGACTTTAATGAAATAATATTCCTTTTAACCTTTTTCATTGTTTCTAAACTCCATAACCCTTAACTCCTTGCTGTATCCAATGATAGAGGAGTCATTAACAATAACGGCTCTTCAACCGTCACCACAATCGTTGGGTTTGTTCATATGGCCCCATCCAACGCCCAAAATCCCCGATTGGGTAACTCGTCCCGCCAAACCGTTGAGAGGAGTAGGTGCATACAGCGAAGGAGGGGCCCAATTCGAGGTTTACTGCGCCAGCGAAACTGCAGTGAAATTGACTTCTGTTCAGGTTAGCCCATTCTACGGCTACTTGTGTTTATCCAATACTGAAGACCAGACCCTAAATTACGTAATGAGTCACCAAAATCCGATCTCGTGACATGGATCAATGGACTTACCATTTCCATGGATATTATTATTGTTTAACCCCAGATTTAAGCTACTAACCGTCGCCCCTATAAAACCCATTTCTGCACCTTGTTGAGTCTCAAATTTGGTCGTTATAAATAATCGACTAAGTTACCCAAAATTTTTTTTTGAATTTTTTTAGGGGAACGTAAATTTTTTTGGTTAGCTCGTTCAACAAAAATACGTCTCGTTTATAAATTTTTCAGATTGTTGGATCCAAATTTTAATTCGAATAGTATGACCGTTGCTGAACACAAAGTTGTGCACGAAGCCAACACCACTACTGTGCATCAAACCCCAAAGGAATTTTTCAAAAGACAACCTGAACCAGGCCATTTGAAGGATATCAACGAATATTACGCTTTATATGAAAAATCCATCAAAGATCCTGAAGGGTTTTTTGGACCTTTAGCTAAAGAATTGTTACACTGGGAAAAGGATTTTGTCAAAGTCAAATCCGGCTCATTGAACACGGGTGATATTGGTTGGTTTTTGGGCGGTGAATTAAACGCTTGTTACAACTGTGTGGATAGACACGCTTTTAAAAACCCAGATAAGCCTGCAATTATCTGTGAAAATGACGACGAAGCCTCCAGTCACGTCTTAACCTACAAGGAATTGTTGTTTGAGATCTGTAAAGTCAGTCAAATTTTGGCCAATTGGGGTGTCAAAAAAGGTGATACCGTTGCCATTTACATGCCAATGAACTCACAAGCCATAATTGCCATGTTGGCCGTTGCCAGATTGGGTGCCATTCACTCTGTGATTTTCGCCGGGTTCTCCAGTGGTTCTATCAGAGACAGAGTCAACGATGCCAACTGTAAGGCTTTAATTACCTGTGATGAAGGTAAAAGAGGTGGTAAAACCATCAACATCAAAAAGCTCTGTGACGAAGCTTTGCTCAGCTGTCCTTCTGTGGAAAAGGTCTTGGTGTACAAAAGAACCGGAAACGACCAAATTGAAATGGTCGAAGACAGAGATTTCTACTGGGACGAAGAAAGCAAAAAATTCAGCGGCTACATTCCTCCAGTTCCTGTCAACTCAGAAGACCCATTGTTCCTTTTATACACCTCTGGGTCCACCGGTACACCTAAGGGGGTTGTGCACACTACTGGTGGTTACTTATTAGGAGCCGCCATGACCACCAAGTACATTTTTGACATTCACGACCAAGACGTGTTATTCACTGCAGGTGATGTTGGTTGGATCACAGGCCACACCTACGCTCTTTACGGGCCTTTATTGTTGGGTGTTCCTTCCATCGTGTTCGAAGGTACTCCTGCATACCCTGACTTTGGTAGATTATTCCAAATCATCGAAAAACACAAGGCTACCCACTTCTACATTGCCCCAACCGCTTTGAGATTGTTAAGAAAGTCCGGTGAAGACCAAATCGACAAATATGACTTGTCGTCGCTTAGAACCTTGGGTTCGGTGGGTGAACCTATTAGTCCAGACATTTGGGAATGGTTCAACGACAGAATTGGTAAAAACCAATGTCACATCGCTGATACTTACTGGCAAACCGAATCCGGTTCCCACTTCATCGCCCCAATTGCCGGTATCATTCCTAACAAGCCAGGAAGTGCCTCGTTGCCTTTCTTTGGGATCGAAACCTGTCTTATTGACCCTGTGAGTGGTAAAGAAATCGAAGGCAATGACGTCGAAGGTGTTTTGGCCATCAAAGACTCCTGGCCTTCCATGGCCAGATCGGTGTGGAAAAACCATAACAAATACATGGACACCTACTTGAACCCATACCCAGGCTACTACTTCACCGGTGACGGTGCCGCCAGAGACAACGACGGCTACTACTGGATCAGAGGTAGAGTCGATGATGTTGTCAATGTCAGTGGCCACAGATTGTCCACCGCCGAAATCGAAGCCGTATTGATCGAATACCACGTTGTTAGTGAAGCCGCTGTTGTTGGTATCAACGACGACTTAACCGGACAAGCAGTGGTGGCCTATGTCTCATTAAAAGAAGATGCCGAATATACCTTGGCTGATTTGAGAAAAACTTTGATTCTTCAAGTCAGAAAAGAAATCGGGCCATTTGCAGCTCCTAAGTCCATCATTGTTGTTCCAGACTTGCCTAAAACTAGATCGGGTAAGATCATGAGAAGAATCTTAAGAAAAATCAGCTCTTATGAAGCTGACCAATTGGGTGATATTTCCACCTTGGCCAACCCCCAATCAGTGGCTGGTATTATTGAAAGCTTTGAAGCTCAATTCAAGAAATGAGTTCGTTTAATTTATAATGTATATTTGTATGCACGTCTTACCAAACTCTAGGGCCATAACGATGACTTCTTGTGGTGTTCTCAGCTCGAAAATTTTCATGTTGATACTCTTGAAATGGTTTGCCATAATTAAGGCTCTCCAATTGCTTATAGTGTACTGTGTGCCGCAGCAGTTCGATATCTCCAGCGGTATGATAATGGAGGAGTCTGATGTTTTCAGAGGCCCAATTGGTGAAAAACTCACGCATTTGGTGTCGAAATTGATGGTGTGGGATAATGTTTATTTCATTGATTTGGCCACAAACGACATCAAATACGAACACCAGTACGTGTTTAGTCCTGGTTGGATCTCCTTTATACGGTATATTCAAAATTGCCTTCAAACGCCCAATTCCTTGTATTATAATACGATAATTCTGGTGGTGGTTGCAAATATTTGTCATTTGTTAACGAGTATTATACTTTATTACTACACAACATATTTATTTGGACTGATACCGTTGTTCAAACACAAGGCAGACCGATTAGCTACTCTTACGGGCTTATTGTACATAATTTCACCCGGGGGCGTGTTCTTAACTAGTGGATATTCAGAGAATTTAGGTGGTTTTTTGGCCATCTCAGGCTTATTGATGAGAGAATTGAGTTTAGATCAAAAACTAGGTCATAACATACGATACAAATCGTTGTATTTGATATCTGGTTTTATCGTTGCATATTGTTTCGTAGTGAGAGCCAATTTGTTGTTGTTGGGGATATTTTACTTGTATGATTTGGCGGTATTTACGATGAGCAACGATTATCTGAACAGTATAGTCAGTGTTTTGGCTGGATTGCCCTTATTCGCCAAATTTGTGGGGCTCACATACAAACACTATGAGATATTCTGTCCTGGAAGAGAATGGTGTAGTAGAGCGTTTCCATCTTTATTTCAATATTGCCAGACCAAATACTGGAACAACGGATTTTTGAACTACTGGACTCCAAATAACATTCCAAATTTTTTGGTAGCCTTGCCTATAATAGCAGCCAATTTCCATGCAGATTACGTTTTCACTGTGAAGTATCCAGTGAAGAAGTTCGTCCCTTACATAATACTCAATTTTATCGTGATTATAAGCGGTCTATTATTCTGGAATGTTCAAATTTTAAACAGGATTCTTAATTTCAATCCTTTAATGTATTGGTATCTTGCTGTCATTGACGATCAACGAATATATTATTTAATTTTGGGCTACATTTTTATACAAGCAGGGCTTTTTGGTGCATTTCTTCCCCCAGCCTAAAGCCACACTTGTCCCTATCAGAAATTGACCACACAAATGCATACATATACAAAATATGCATAGACATATGAGATGGGCTTCCACATAGGAAATAGTGATGATTTATCCGGATTAAAGCATAATATTGAAATATCACAAATATGTGAAGAAACCCGGCCACTTTGCAGAAAGTTAATATCAGCTCATAAAAGTGACTGCTACTTTGAGACAATTTGCAACTAACCTGGAATACCTCTCCAAAGTATTACATATTGGGAAACGTAATAGGAAAAACGTACCAGAAAGAACATATATATGCGAAGGATAAAATTTCCAAATACGGAAACCAGGTGCGATGGATCTGATTACCACATATGATTTCATTCTATCAGTTGTGTGCCTCAATAAAAAAGGGAATAAATATACGTGGGTTCGTCAAGTTGTGATTTTTTACACTTGTAGCAACTCATGAATCAAACCGTCAATAAAAGCGGGTTTCCCCTAGGAGACTTTTCAAGCGAGAAGCTACTCAACTACAGTGTGGTAATTCTTATTTTGGCGTTAGCGATTGCGTTTAAAGAATACCACAAACCAAAAGCTGAAAAACCAACCACATCCAAAAACTACGTTTCTTTAAACAAAGATCGTAAGTATGGTCTGTGGAAACCCGAAAACTTCAAAACGCCAGTCCCAGAACCATATCAACATTGGGACTTTGAAAACACAAAACCCTTACCTTATAGAGCATTCAAACACAAATATAACATTACTATGGGGATCAGAAACATGGACTGGAACCAGTGGATCGAATTAGACAACGAATGGTTAAAATTTCATAACGAGAAGTTGAAAAGACTCGAGAAGTACGGCAGTAAGTTGTATGAGACCAGTAAGCCGGCTATTCCTGCAGCATACGAATTATTGGATGAACTACGTCAGTTTTTGCCCAATAGGTACCCAGAATTGTTCCAGCAAACCAAAGACGGTATTTACAATCTAAAAACAGGCGAAAGCATAAACTTTTTGAACCAGTACAGAAATTTTGATGGAACCAAAGGTGAGGACCCTCTGAAGTTGGCAGCTCTTTTGTTACAAGATGATTTGGCTATCATGATGGAAAGCGATGACGGTCAATATATTTTAAAAGGAGGGGCCATTATTTTACCAGGATTCTGGAGATTTAGAGATAAATTCGACCTAACCTTGGAGAAAATTCATACCGAAGGAGATGTTCCAAAATATAAAGAAAAATTACAGACTGGTATGGAAAGATTTTTCGTCAGATTGACTTGTGATAAGCCTGTCGTGCGTAACAACTACTTCTTGCAAACCGATGACGAATTGGGATGGTCCAGTTCTATTGGTGAAGAGCTGAACGAGGTTGTGGGGTGGTACACTGCAGACCCAGCCCAAGATATCACCAAAATCAACCTCAGGAGTGAAAGACAAAGTTTAAGAAGATTGCCAAAGCTGGGGGCTGTAATTTTCACCGTTAGGACTTATTTTCTTCCTATTTGTGAGTTGGTGAAAGAGCCATATATTCCCAGAAGGTTACTCAATGGAATTTTAAGCTGGGAACCAACTGTACAGGACTACAGAGGATACACCAAGTTTAAAGATGTGTTGTTGCCATATTTAGAAAAGAAGGCGGAGGAGCAGGAAGCCATGGGATATTTGCCTGAAAAAGGACCCAATGTATTTCCATTTTAGCATAAATATATAATAGAGTATGAATTCTATTCATAACAGGTGTCAACATTAATAAATCATTAACATAACTTGGTTGTTTCTTGAACCGTTTAGGTACTTCCCACCTCGCTTAATCATTCGGTGCAGAGATTTTCCGGCCTTCATTGCAGAGACGACAAGCATATGCAGCGAATTAATTTCACCATAGATTCCGTATACATAATTCATTACTTATATTACATAATATACATCTAAGCTCTTTCACCTCTCAATCTTCTGGCTAATTGAATGTCCTTCTTTTGGATGGTAACTCTCTTAGCGTGGATAGCACACAAGTTAGTGTCTTCGAATAAGGAAACCAAGTAGGCTTCAACGGATTCTTGCAAAGCACCAATGGCAGAAGATTGGAATCTCAAGTCGGTCTTGAAATCTTGAGCGATTTCTCTAACCAATCTTTGGAAAGGTAATTTTCTGATCAACAATTCAGTAGATTTTTGGAATCTTCTGATTTCTCTCAAAGCAACGGTACCTGGCTTATATCTGTGAGGTTTCTTGACTCCACCGGAAGATGGGGCAGATTTTCTAGCAGCTTTAGAAGCTAATTGCTTTCTTGGGGCTTTACCACCAGTGGATTTTCTAGCTGTTTGTTTAGTTCTAGCCATATTTGATAGAATAAATTATAAAAAATTATGCGCAAATGGGCGTGCTTAAATACCAATACAAAAGTGAGCACCCAAACGTCATTTGTTTATTATGTGCAAATCAACCCCATAATTTTTGAGTCGCTTTTGATAAACGAAAAGCGCCTACTTTCGCACATTTGCAACCGGTGTGCTCACACATACGCGCGCACACGCGTAGCTATCAAACCGATTTTGGTTTTTTGCTCGCTTTTGTCGCGCCTGCTTCAAATGCTCCCTAACAAAAGCGACCTTTAAAGTGCGCACTATGAAAAAGTCAGTAAATAGGGCGCTTTTCGGTGCTCACAAAAGTGACACTAATTAACACTGCGGGTTTGTATATTGTTTGTGCGTATGTTTGTTTTTAGGGGGCACGAGAATTAGCAAGGAATCCGCTCCCTATAAATAATCGACGATTTCCTCATTAAATTTTTTATTATTATACTATATTAATTAAATATGTCCGGTAGAGGAAAAGGTGGAAAAGGTTTAGGAAAAGGTGGTGCTAAAAGACACAGAAAGATCCTTAGAGATAACATTCAAGGTATTACCAAGCCAGCTATCAGAAGATTAGCCAGAAGAGGTGGTGTTAAGCGTATCTCTGCTTTGATTTACGAAGAAGTCAGAGTCGTCTTGAAATCCTTCTTGGAAAACGTTATCAGAGATGCTGTTACTTACACTGAACACGCTAAGAGAAAGACCGTCACTTCTTTGGATGTCGTTTACGCTTTAAAGAGACAAGGAAGAACCCTTTATGGTTTCGGTGGTTAATGTGTGTATGATAGGAGATAATGTAAGTTATGAGAAATATTGTGCTCTTTTGCCTCTTTGAGTCTCTTTATTTTGATTAGTCATCTGATTTCATGGTGGTAATACATTTCTATTGGTCTATCTAGTTATACAGACGGTAGTCCGGGCAGCCAGGTTACCGGCTGATGGCGTAGGGGCAGTTTTGGGTGACTGAGGAGAGTTAGAGCTGTTCTGGTGCGAGCTAGTGCGAGTTGGCACCCCGTTGGTGCGAGCTGGTGCCACTGAGCCACAGTTGGGTCGTTTAGGTCCATCTGCCTATGCAATTTCTTACACATCCGGCCCATCCTGGCTCCATCACTTGCTAAGTTCTGCCAACTCTTCCTCCGTCAAAGTTTCCCCACTGGTGTACAACATTTCCTGTACAGTTTCTGGCGATATCTTTTTCACAATTACGTGGATGTGACTGAGACTTTTTACACTCTGCAAGCTCTCCCAGTTTTTGAACCAAAGAAGGTCTTCGCCTGCAATTCCGTATTTGGCGAACGTCTTGTGGACGTATGCTTCTACAATCCTCGATGTGGTAGCAGAAATATCGCCAATGGGGCTTTCTGGATCCACAGGAATGTTGAATTTGGTCCATATACATAAATGGACCATGCCAGGCCCAAAATTGTAGGGGAAGTCGTTTTTTAAGATCTTTAAATCGCTAGGCTCCACGAACAACCTGGTGGATTTGGGCTGAACTACAATTTGCTTATCGTCGAGACTTTTAATGTCTTCGTATTGGGCCCATTGCAATTGGTTGATTAAGAGAAATTTAAACACACTCAAATTTTCACTTGCAACCTGCTTTTTGAACCCGAGATATTTGTAGCTTTCGGCTTCGGATCTTGCAAACTTCTCCAATTGTTTGTTATCGACAATGTCTTTAACTTCGCTCCATGTGTAGGGCTTCTCTCTGATTTTAAAAAGAGGCATGTTTGGTATTTGCACAAATTTTATTTTGTTATCGGCGATTAGCTTGTCAGCGATTATATCCGTATGAGGCTCGATGAGTGTCGCTATCATTGAATTGTTGAAGAATTGAACTATGGGGTATAAAGCTGTTTAGATAGTGTAATCAGAACAGAGTTTTTATGCAGCCACATGGCTTCTTTATGTACCAATATTTTGCAGTTGGCTGTGGTTACATTTTTGCTCTCATGTTGCAGTGAAAAAAAGAAACTTTGGTGTGACTGATAAAGGCTATTTGTGCATACATTCTGCACTATTTGGGGCCGTATGTGGACAATACCGACATGCAGGGTATTAAATGCCTGGCTGATGCCTTTTCTAGCTACCCTCTTCTCCTCCTTGGGTGTATGCATAAAGGATTTAAGGTATTAAGTGCTAGTCAAACTGAGGGTTCACACCTCCTTAGCGAAACCCCTCAGACTATTCTGTACTGAAGTGCTTTATTGTTCTCTGTATGTTTAAACTCTTCATGGTAATTTATGAATCTCTGTGAGGTGCTTTAATTCGTAATGCAACTCAATGTGCAAATTATGCTGGCTGGGGCCTATCTCAATGAGACCCTTTTCTCGTCCTATTTGAGCTACTGGTGACTAAAGAATTGGTGTTTCCGAACTAAGAAATATCATTGATGGTAAGAGCACTACATTAAAGACACTTTTGCTTGGTCATTTTCTGTCTTTCTTGGTGATTATACGAGTCATTAGCGTGCTGTAAATTTACGAGCTTCTGCTGCATGAGAGAACTTTTCATCGTTCTATAAAAAGAAACTCCGTATGGACGCTCTTGTGACTCTCCACAGTTTGAAGGTATCTGTGGGATTCAATGGCATATTCTCCTAGAGTCTCCCCAGAGGTCTTATCATATACTGTAGATATATGAAAAATCGTGCGTATACCATATATCATATCAAGATGGCCATCCGTCAAATTAGAATATTCAGAGCTAACAGAAGGTAAAGGTGTAGTACAAGGCTTATTTTGTGTTATGCGGTGTACAAGCTTTTTCATTGAATTTTTTATTGTTTAATTTTTGCCTACTTTATTTGTTTCTTGTAAAGTATTCAACTACCTAGTATTATTTAAATAAAAAATGTAAAACTCACAATATGAAGCAAAATGCAACCTTAATATAAATTCCTGAAAAACACCTCTAAAAAATCTCTAAAAATACAAGCAGGTTTCTATGACCCTAATAACAAAGATTGAACATTTCCCATCAATTTACCGCCCCGAATAAGGAATTAGCTCATCCATCTAAATTTGATATTTCGTCACCAGATGCGCAATATTGTTAACTATGAGACTAATAGTGCTAAGACATGGAGAATCACTCTGGAACCACGAAAACCGGTTTTGTGGCTGGATAGATATCAAGCTAAGTGACAAGGGAGAAGAAGAGGCCCGTCATGCTGCTCAATTAATAAAAAATTCACACGAAAGCTTCAATATTACCAAATTATACACCTCCAAGTTATCTAGGTCTATACAAACGGGAAATTTAATGCTTGACGAGTTGGATCTTTTGTACATCGACCACGTCAAATCATGGAACCTAAACGAAAGACATTACGGTGCTTTTCAGGGCATTAAACGGAAACAGGTGTATGATGAAGTGGGTGAAACTCAATACAATTACATAAGGAGAGATTTCAATGGCAAACCCCCACCTATAACAGGCAAAGATGAATCAATTGATAAGAGGTATGCACATATAGAAGGATTGCCCAATGGCGAAAGCCTAAAAGAGGTCATGGACCGTCTAATTCCTTTTATGAAGGAAATACTTCTGAATTGTGATCCAAACGAAGATATGATAATAATCACCCACGGGTCGGTTGTAAGGGGTTTGATCAAGTGGTTTAACAATGTGCCTGATGAAGATATAAACAAGATCGAAATACCCACCGGAATCCCTATTTGCTTCGAGATAAACTCGACGTACATGCTAAAACAGCCCTATTATTATCTAGATGAAGAATTGGCCAAAGAAAACATACGGAAGTACGAAAAAAAGACCCTGTGGACCAAGTGACCCCAGAAAGTTGCTGGAAATATTATAGAGATGGTGGTTACAATATAAGAACAGTCCGAAGAGAAATATACGTCCCCTATGATGATGTGCTTTATATCTATTTACAAGCTTATTCGTCCACAGAAAGGACGCTATATTGAGATGGCAAAGTTTTGTCTTCGAATTCTTTCTTCACCTTAGCAATCAAATCGGCTTCTTGTGCCTTGGTCAATGGCTTGACCACTTGGTCAGGTGGGACGAACTTGAAATATCCAAATCCAAACTCTCTGTCGGTGGTTTTGTTTAAAACGTATAATTGGGATCTAACATAGCCCAATAATGCCTCCACATGTCTCATGTCCACATTAGGATCTCCGTTGAACACATTTCTCCATAAGGCAGACGCTAAAGTGATGTCATCAGTCATTAGTCCTTCGTCATATGATAATACACATCCCAACATTTGGGTGTGGTAGTCCTTCAAATACCCCTCGATGATTCTGTTGGAGCTGATTCCCAACTCCTCCGCCATTCTTAATTCCATATCTCTGAAAATTCTATCTACCAACTTCTGTTGGTAGTTTCTGCCGTATTTGAAGGGCATGGCTCTCATTCTAACAGCTAAAATCCAATAGTGTAATATGGTGATCTGAAACCACTGACTGAACGATTGTGGTAAACCCAAAGTTTCGTAGTAGAATTTAGCGGTGTCACTAAGTGGCTCGTCGGGGTAGTACATACCCTGTTTTTTACATTCAGCAAAATACGTTGAGCCTGCAACAGGTCCTGCTCTGGATTTATCCATATCAATATTGAACAATTTAATCACAGCTTGTCCTATGCTTTGCTTGAACTGTGACATCTTAAAGCCAGGCTCTGATTCGATCTTATTATCGGATAAAAAGGCAGCTTTAGTTTTAGGAGGTCTGGGATTGATTTTTAAATCCTGAGGTATTCTGGGCAAGGTGGACTCTTGTGCAAGTTTAGAGGGGGCGTTCAAGTTTTCGTTGTTTTCTTTGAACTGGTTCAATATACTTTGACTCTTGAAAAGTCGATTAGCGCTGGTGGTAAACCCCCTGTATCTTATCATCATGGTAGGTTCTTGAAAAATTTTCAGTGCGATTTGCAGCCATAAGGTATGGTAACGCATGGTAGGTTTATAAAAGCAGGTGAGAAGGAATGAGAGAAACGTCAGCAGAACAGACAAGTCCTTGAAAATTTCATAGTATCCACACCTTTTAAGTTTTCAAAAAACGTCTATAGTAAAATCTATTATAAAATCTATTATTGTCATCATTTAGTTTAATGACAATGTTTCTGCCAGCCACTTTTCTGCTTCAATATTGGCCATTTTTCCGCTTCAAGAGATGCAAAATGCTCAATTAACTTATTGGAGCCGACTTCTTGGCTCTTTCGGTGGCCTCGTCAAAGGTTTTGCTCACTCCATACTTCACATAAGTGTTGTAACCCCAATTTTCAGTCTTGTTGTAGAAAACAGGTCTGTGGTATGGCACCAACTTCAAACCATCCTTCAATCTAGCAGGCAAGTCGGGATTGGAGATGAAAAACCTCGAGAAACCAACCAAGGTTCTATCGTTCTCTACGTCCTTCTTCAAGCCCTGGTATTTTGGTGCATCGTAACTGTAGTTACCGGCTCGTAATAGAACACCCTTCCAGATTTCGTACACAAAATCATTTGAACCCTTTTGTTCATCCTCAGCAACATCCATGGAAGCCTGGACTCTGGGTTCCACAAGCGAAATGTACGCCAATTCGTTCCCTTGTTCAGCTCTTTTTTGAAGCTCTTTGATCACATAGGAGAAAGTGGCATAAGGATGAACATCGTCGTCAGCACCCTTCATGTTCTGGAACTTAGCCCATGGACTCAATCTAATAGCCAATTTGGAGGCACCAATCACCGAAATTAAATGGTCCACCAATTCCAAGGTGAATCTGGCCCTATTTTCAATGGATCCTCCGTATTGGTCGGTTCTATGGTTGGTGCTGCTTTGCAAAAATTGATCCAACATGTAACCGTGGGCATTGTGGAGCTCAACATAATCAAATCCAGCGGCAATAGCGTTCTTAGCGGCTGTTGTGTAGTCTTCAAAAATAAAGCTTTTGATTTCCTCCACAGTAAGCGATCTGTAGTAAGCCCCCGACTCCTCAATGGGTCCTTTGATGTCATCGTACAAAACAGGAGACGCCGAGGTGATATCCAAGCCCAATTCCTTCATATAGAACGGATCAGCTACCCTTCCCAAGTTCCAAAGTTGGATCGCAATAAACGACTTATTTTCATGGATTTTATCATTGATTTTCTTCCATGCCTTCACATGCTTATCGTCCCAGATACCTGGAGCGTTTCTGTAAAGACCAGAACGGGGTGAAATGTGGGTGGCTTCGGTGGTGACTAAAGTTCCTGGGATCTTCGTTCTCTCGTTGTAATATTCAAGTTGCAAGTTTGAAGGTGTATGGTCGTCTAAAGCTCTGTATCTTGTGGTTGGGGCAAAAACAATTCTATGCTGAAGAATGTTATCTCCCACTTTGAGAGGCTTGAAGGCATTGGTGGTGCCCAATGGCGTGGTTTCAACGGTACTTTCGTAAGGAACAGACATTACTAATCAGATAATTTTCGCAGCACAATAGTGGCTGCAAAATACTTCTACATTTATTATACAGTACTGTACACATTTGTGGAGCCACCCTATATGACAATAATGGGGGTGGAGAAACCACAAAGGATTTGGAATAGGTTTACGTAGTTGTTGCTTTGAACAAACCTCCAAAGATCGTAATCTTTGCGGCTCTCATCGGTGCCATCTTCAGAGTAGTCTGAGTAGAAATTCTCAAGCATTTTGGTCACCAACGCCTCTAGATCGGGATCATAGTTCACGTCGATAAGCAATTTAAACCCCGCTAGGATTGTGGATGCTTTGACGGTGTACTCCATGTCCAAATTGAGCAAAAATTTGAGATACTTCTTCTTCTGTTTTAGTTTGAGCTTGTTATTTAGCACATTGGTCAAAACCGGGTTCAAATCCTTGAATTGGAAACCCAATTGGTTGATGAGGATCCGTACAAACTC
This sequence comes from Yamadazyma endophytica, assembly GCA_030571075.1. Classification (NCBI taxonomy): domain Eukaryota; kingdom Fungi; phylum Ascomycota; class Pichiomycetes; order Serinales; family Debaryomycetaceae; genus Yamadazyma; species Yamadazyma endophytica. The sequence continues at coordinate 1,688,831 of JAJLXA010000003.1, forward strand.
AAAGTCGTGTTTGTTACGGATATTACCGAACTTATCGCTAAATTTTGGGCCCTCGTATTGTTGGATGTACTCGATCATATCATCATCTTGTTCGTCATTAAAGAGTCTTTCGGCCATTCTACTTAGTTCATCGTAATCCCTTTGGGCTGAGGATCCTTGGGGTTCTGAGCTGTTTACATTATTGTTGCGATTAAACTCGGCAATTTCTTCATTGAGTCGTTTTATGATGCTTTTGACATAATTGTACCTTCGGCGTTGTTCCTCCACGATCTCGTGCTTGGGAGCGATCATATATGTCTCGAAAGCACTCAAATTCATAAGGTATGGAAATTTGAAGTTAAATACATCCAAATCAAGTGCCTTTGACGTATGTTTGAATGTGTTTAACGTTTCTTTGAAATCAGTCAAATATCTGCTTTCAATACCGGCGTCAAACTTGGCTACCAATCGCCTTATATAGGAGTTTGCTTTGATGATTTTGTCATTCAAATTATACACAAACTGGTGGCGGATAATTTCCTTGATGTAATGCTGTCCAAAATTTTCAAAGCTAAAGAGTTCATACAAACTCTTATTTAGGAAATGGAGATTATTTTCTCTAATATCGGTATATACAAAGATTTTGTAGAGTATTTCTGGCGGTAGTTTTGTAAACGATAGCTTTTCTGCCACCACCTTTGTTTTAGGGCGAGGATTTCGTGCTGCAGCGGGCCGAACCCTCCTCTTTTTGTAGGGCCTACCAGGAAAGATAAAACCCATCTAGTATACAAACGCGAATTTTGGTGATCACCTAAACCTGAACTGTGGTTTAGCCCACGACAAGTCAAGAGCAAAGTTAGCGAGGTATGTTTTAAGCACAAAGAGAAACTCTACGTTCTACGCAATATCCGTGTATTTAATAATTTAGAATTTTCCACTAGCTTTTTCCTTGAATTGATCTTCAGTAACACCCTTACCCATAGCGGCGGTTGAAGAAATACCACCAGTGACCATCTTCAATAATCCGTCGATATATTCGGCACCAGACCATTTTTGGTGCTTGACGATTTCAACCCCTCTTTCAATTTCAGGTTGTTGAACGGTTTGACCGTAGGCTCTCATACCAATTTCAGAGTATTGTCTAGCGAAGTCGTCAACAGCCAAGGCAGTGGTGTGCAAACCGGCCAAGGTGATGAATTGCCAGACGTAACCCAACTTACCTAATCTCTTGATGTAAGTTTCTTGTTCGTCAGGCTTCATGGCTCTGTTCCAGTTGAAGGATGGAGACAAGTTGTAGGCTAACCATTGGTTAGGGTATTTACCTTTGACACCTTCAGCAAATTCCTTGGCTTGGGCATAGTCTGGCAATGCACTTTCCATCCAAATCAAATCACTGTATGGGGAGTAAGCTCTACCTCTCATCACAGCACATTGGGTACCACCTCTGTATCTGTAGTAACCTTCTCTGGTTCTGGCAACGTCCCAGTTGAAGTAGACGTCCTTACCTAAGATTTCCTTGGCAAGCTTTCTGGCTTCCTTGTGGGAGGTTTCGGTCAAAGGACCAACCTTGGCGGAGAATTTGGAGATGGCACCCTTTTTGTCGGAAATGGAAGAAGCGTTGATGGCATCAATGACGGCCTCGTGGAATAACTTCAAACCGGCCTTTTTGGTCCATTCGTCTTCGATGGCTTGCAATTGTTCACCGTAAAGACCGCTTTGTTCGGCTTCGTTCATCAAGGTGGCCAAATCTGGAGAGTCTGGATTGGTGGCACCTTGGACAAAGTAATGGTCTCTGTGGTCGATGGTGGAGGTGATCAAAGTGGCGGCCTCAGAATCGGTTCTGGCCACACACAACAAGTCGGAGCCCAACATGTCGGCGGATGCTCTGATGGCGACCAATCTGTTGATGTGCTCTTGCACTGGAACCAACACTTTACCGGCCATGTGACCACATTTCTTCGTACCTGGGGCTTGGTCCTCAATGTGGATACCAGCAGCACCTCTTTCGACGAATAACTTGGTCAACTTGATGATGGCGGTGATACCACCGTGACCAGTGTCGGCGTCGGCAATAATAGGTCTCAAAAAGTCGATGTATGGGGTTTGTTCTCTTTCGGATTTGGAAAGCCTCATTCTTTCTTCTCTTTGCTTTCTGTCGTGGAATAATTGGGCAAACCACAAGTGTTCCACCTTGTTTGGCACGGTATCGTATGGGTAATCAGCCAAATCAGGACTTGGTTCGTTGGCAGTGGAGGCAGTGGAGGAACATTGCCATCCAGAAACGTAGATACTATCCAAGTACTTAGCCATTTGAGAAACATGAATAGGGTCCAAGGCACCGAAAGTGAAGGAAACAGTCTTATCCTTGTCGTGTTGTTCCAACAATTTGTACAACTTCTTGGCCTGGTTGGAAGATGGGTAGTCAATCTTCAAGGTACCTCTCTTTTTAGCAATATCGTCGGCCTTGTAGATTCTTTTGGTCTTGTGCCATCTTGGTTCTTTCCACCATTGTTCAATTTCTTGAACTTGTTGATTGTAAAAAGCTTCTTCTTGATCAACGTCTACTTTAGTGTATGGCATTGCAGTAATAGTGAAAAGTTTGGGGGAAATTTCACGCCCTTTATACTTTTTTCACAACCTAATTTTTACCCCAGATTTTGTCTTGCTCCGCTGATCCTAAGTGTGGTTGCTCGGCCTAATGGATGGGCCCTGCGACGAATAAGATTGCAGCCAAGTGTGCTGATGCTGGTAGTGTTGGAGGTGGCAGACGTCATGCAGACCGTCACAGAGACCGTCAGCGATTCTACGGTATGGCTGGGGCCCTCAAGGGTGTCCAGGGTTGGGTGAATTTCGGCTAATGGAGTTAAGGGCATCTTATCACATGGTCGCAGTTCCATGGATATTGAGACGGTGCCGAAAACGGTGATTTGCACGTCCCTTTCACCGAGGTTGAGTCACTATTAATCATGTATACACCGAGCACATTGAGCTTGTCAAACCATGACGTTGCAGGCGACGTTGAAACAGCCATTTTGCAGCCAAACGGTGTTTTTGCAGAGAACGCAGGGTCCCACACAACCCGCACGATGTACGCTACCCGATGACTACGAGTGGAGCGGACCATGGTGGCCCATATGGGATAGAGGCACAGACGGCAAGGGTACCGGTTGGTTAGGCGAATTATCACTAGCATGCTGAGATCGATGGGTGCAATTTCGGGCAAAAAGGCACGCGAGAGCCAGAGAGCAGACTGTTCCATAGAGGCACCTACGAGACTTAAACGGAGACCTGGATAGAGCGGTCCCGGAAATGCACACGCAGATGTAACTGAATTTGGCGCCGTGGACAATCGGTGTTGGCGTTGTGGTGAATTGTGGTAGCTGAGCAGGTACTACGTCACCTGGTGCCATTGCGCTCCTGCCATTGCGCACCATTGCGCAGCGCTGGCACCATTGCCCACCGCCCTCGTGCCACTCCGGCACCGTCCACACCTCAACAAGCTTGTGTCGCACCTACTAACCATGGCCACAGTCCCTTCACAATACTTCGATCTTGGCGTCTTCAAAAGCCTAACCAACTTCGCCATTCTGATAACGCCCTTGTTCAGCTATGGTCTTACAAGTTATCAAATTTATTTGAAGAAAAACTCGCAGGGGTTCAGCATAGACGTCTGTCTCATCATGTTAGTGTCATCAATACTAAAGATCATATACTTTCTATTAGAGCCGTTCGAGGTGTCGCTCTTGCGCCAGGCAGTAATTATGATCTTTGTGCAATGTTTGCTACTCAAGACTGCTCTCAAGTACATGGATGCTCCAGCAAAGTTGTATGAAAACGACAAAATCATCAACTCATCGTCTAGCGGATTCGAAATCTTATTGAATCACCTCAAATACTTCGACAACTTCTACCAAAGACCATTCAACTTTTGGCAGTGGTTTGACAACCACATTAAGTTCTGGGAATTTTTGGTCAACTTCACTATTTGCGTAACCACCATGTCCTTATTGGGCAAAACCTCTTCGGTGTTCATCAATTTCATTGGCATTTCGGGACTTTTCACCGAAGCAATCCTTCCATTACCACAAATTCTACTTATGCACAGATTGAGAAGCACCAAAAACTTCAAGTGGATCTTATTGGTGAGCTGGTTGGGCGGGGATGTGGTCAAAATCAACTATCTTTTATTTGGTACCTCCAACGTCTCAGGCTTGTTCATGATGGCCGCTTTGTTTCAAACAAGTTTGGATTTGGTGATAGCAGGGCAATACTTTTATTATAGAAGCAGAGAGATGCTATTGCCTATGTGATCAGAGGATCGAAGTAGCCGGCTCTTTTTCTGGAGAGAGGTAAAGACTAGGTGATGTGAACTTAGGTCTCAAGAGAAAGATGAAGGAATCAAAGACAAGGGAAAAGAACTTGGTTCCCAAAATGAACCATAATTTTGAACCGTAAGGCAACATAAATCAACGACAAATTCATTAAATTAGAGCATGTATATTATCAAACTTATAGACCACATTATGCACATATGTAACAATAAATAAACAGGAAATGACTGAAGAAAGAAAACACAATGATGGAGATTGTTGAGATTGCAACTTCAATTTCATTGGTGTCCTATAATAAAGCTCAATGTTAGTAAAGCCTGATTTTGCAACTTTGCCCACTATACCATAAAGATTGCTTCAGATAAAACCCACTTCAAAAAAATTTACGTTTTCCATATGCACCTATGTAATATTAAATCATAACTGAGTGTATGTACTCTATCTACTATATATAAAACCCAAAAACCGAACCTTACTCTTCGTTATCAACATATTCGACATTTTCTTTGGCTGCATTAATCAACGCCAAAGCCTCTTTCCCAACAAGTTGATGCTTGACTTTAATGTGTCGGGAGAGTGCATCGCCTCTGGAAAAAGTTTTGGATTTGCCGTTTCCTTGACCTCCGTTTTCTCTACCTTCACAGATCACACACCTGAAAATCTTCTTTCTAGTTGCATGGATGGTTTCTCTATGTCTGATTAGATCGTATGGCCTTGAGAATTGCTTATTACATGGAAAGCCTGTGTTCGGGTTGATCATATGGCATTGGTGTTCAGAAAGATCATTGCTTTGAGCTTTCTTGATCATTTCGTTCATTGATGGTTCTGGTTCCACTTGCCTTAATTCGGTAACGTGAGTTGGATGAGTATCTACATCAATGTCGTCTGTCATGGTGTCTTGCTCTGGAGCATCGGCTTCTGATTGCTCCTCGTGTGTGGGTATGAATTTGTCAAGATCTTCCATTTCGACATCAATATCGTCGTCTTCGTTTCTAGGGTTGATTTCATTCATGTCAACATTCGTGGGGGTCGTGTCAGGAGATTCCAAGTCGTTAATGGCATAGTTGTCAACGAGATCATAATCACTAATTCCCATGTCACCAGTTAAGATATCAGGCATGAGGCCCATGTTGGAGTTCAACACCTCATGACTGTTGTTTGAGGGCAAGTCGAAGTAATTAAAGTCGTTTTGGTTCAACTCTTCGTCCTCATCTTCACTCATGTCGTCATCTTCGTCGAAAACCTCGTCTTGAAAATCCTGTTCCCAGCCGATGTAACCGCCGTCTTCTTCTTCGAAAATAGCAACGTCGCCCTGCGTGATTTCAGGATGCACAAATATGGACGAGTCATCGTAATGGTTGAAATTGAAGTTGATGGACGTGGAGGGTTCAATGTTTGGGTTGAACAAGTAATCATCGAATTTCTCATTAGGGGTCGTCAACGTCTTGAATTTTCTCTTTGGGGGTGTCATTTTCTTGAATATCAGCTTACTGGTGTTGAATGTTGGCTTGGACTCGGCGCCCTCGCTTTTATTAGTCATGGCAGCACCGCTGTTGGCATCCGTGATACTTTGGGCCTTCTTTGTTAAGCTCTTTGGCTCCACCACGCCAGCAACTTTGGCTTCGGAGCCACCAGTGGCCGCTTGCATGGTAGTAGAAGCACCTTCCACACCATCGGCACGTTTACCGTGCTTCATAATTCTGCTGGGCAAAATAAATGATTGATCAGGATTGCTATACTCATTAAATATCTTCTTGTAGCTGTTCCAATCCTGGTTGTTGTTCATGGAGGAGCTGAAGTTGAAGAGAGTAGCAGGAGAAGGGTCTTCAAACGAAGAGCCATAGATATCTTCGTTAACAAGGTCGTTTAAAGACCTCTTTGGATAAAGAACAGATGTCATAGTTTTGAGAAATTTATAAGCGAGAGAGAAAGGGATAAGTGGAAGGTTCGTTTTACTTCTTCGGTGATTACCTGATCAGGCGATGTTGTGGTCCGGCATGCGCGGCGCGAAGCCACAACAAAAAGGCATGGAGTGCGAGTTGGTGCGAAGTGGCGCGAAGATGGTGCTGGGAGAAAAATCCCAGGTCGACCTAGGGGGTACAATTTTGGGGTTAGAGGGGCGTGACGGCTTGGAGATCGAAATTTGGGTCCATAAGTGGAGATGTAGGAGCTATTTCAAAAGTCGAGAAGTACAAAAAGGAATTGAAACGCCAGAAATATCTGTGGATTCATGTGAGGATGGGCTTTTTCTGCGTTTCGAACCCACATCGACCCGTTCCGGTACCATACCCAATTTCCAGGTCCACCTTGGGGTATACTTTTGGGTGTTCCCGAATAGATATGGACTAGCAGCCAAGATTCGGGACCATAAGTGGGTACGAAGAGCACATAAGTTCAAGCTGCTAACGTTTGCCGTCTTCAATGGCCCAAAAATACCCGACCTCAATCTCCACGTCTCATTACCACCTACTCACCGATCAATTTACGCTTTACATTCATACAAAATGGCCCTGCTGGACCTGCAAAATATATACTCATGAATAGCCTGAAGCCATCGTATAGCCCCAAACTATAATTTGGCACCGGGTTGGGTCCAATCCTCGCCGTTGGTGCCACGGATCATAACGTTCATCACCGCATAATCGGTGCCCTCTTTGGAGTCGTCTTTCTTCTCCCCCAACACGATGTCCTCGTAGAAATGAAACCCGAATCTGTTGTAAATCGGAATGTTGGTGATGCTGGAACTCTCAAGATAAGAAAGGTTATTTGGAGTCACATCGATGTGGTTCTCAAACATATAATTGAACATGGTTCGAACATTGCCCTTTCCTCTGGCGTTTCTGGTAGATCCCAAGTACACAAGGGTGAACAAGTTTTTGCCCTTGAACCTGAGGTCCTTTGAGAGAATTCTCTCACACGTATCGTGCAAAAGAGGCAACATTCCATCGAATATCTTCAGTTTTCCCTCATGACCAACGATGTCCCAAACTTTGCCGTAGCCAGCTTCCATCAAGGTGGAAAAGGTCTCTAGGCCCTTGTCCATGGAATCGGGAGTGGACCAAATAGCCACGGTATCGAAATCATCGTCGTTTTCGTTGATACCAAGAACAATGCCACATTTCATGTGTTGTTTAAGATACGCCTCGTAAAGTTTGAGTTCACAGTATTTTCTGTGTTCCGGACTGTCGATGTGACAAACCAACAATTTGGCTAGCGAATCGTCTTCAAACGCCTCCAATAAGGTTCGGGAAGCCTTTTCAGTATCGGAGTAATTAAGAACTCTGACGGAGCGGTATTTCTCAGATCGGGAAGTTTCTTTAGCGGACATGGGTTTAATATGGGTAATTTAAATAAAAGATTTGTATTGATATCTATCGACCATACCCTTACAAGCTTATGCAGTTGTAACAAAAGTAAAAGAAGTGACGATCGAAGAGGGAGGAGAGACCCTTTTATATCTACGCGATGACATTCCCTTTTTCGAACGCTGCATTGACTTTCCCGATTAGGAACGATCAAGATGCCGTTTTACTTCATTATTCATTAGATGATATACGAAATGATGTTTTCAGAGTAAGATTATCTTCATTAGGTTCAGAAGTCTAACGTCATATATAATCTTTTGTTCATCACCAAACATCGGTCTATTTAGGTTTTATCGTGATCACATTATCGGCGTACTGCATACACCTATTATATACAAGATTCTAAAATGTTAGTACGTTATCAAACTTGGTCCACTCAGATAGGCATTTTCTCGTCAAGGTTTATCGGAAGTCAAACGTTCATAAAAAAAAATAAGTTTTGCATCACCGTGGCAGTTTATACATACGTTGAGTATCGGTTGGGGCTTATTGCTGTTTAAAGCTGTCATATTTGACAGGAATTGAAAGTTGTCGATGAATATATCATATGTTGGTAAAATTGGATTCATTCATATGCTAAAACAACAATCCGGAAAATTCAAAATGCTTATCCAATACGGACACCCAGTCTGGCGGCATTGGGTAATGCTTTGATCCAAGACTTTCTGCTTTTTTTGTCCGTGATGATAAAGGCACGGCCCGATTGCTTCATACGTCCCGTCCGCCCTATTCTATGTACAAGATCGACCGAGTTATTGGGGAAATCCATCAAGATCACGTTCTTCACACTTGAAAAATTCACTCCTCTGGCGAACAAATCCGTGGTCACTAGGACATTGATACGGCTGGTTTCTCCATCTTGCAAGGGCTCGGCCGGATTGATAAAGGGTTTGATTTTGTGTGACCTTTCTAAAGGCGAGTCGTCTCCCAGCAATCCAATGACATTTTCGGACTTTTGGTGATACTTGGTGCACAACACACTCACAAGAGGCAAGACGTCCTTTTTGTGATTCACAAAAACGATGATTCTCTTCACTTGGCCGTCTTCAGTTCCATCTTTTTGTATGGCGTAAAGGGCCTGCGCAAGAGCTCTGGTTTTACTACCGTTGTATGGAGGCTGTTCCGAGTCAATGATTTTAATGTTGATTTGTTTGGGCACCTTGTGTAACGATGGTGTGATAACATCGATGGTTTGGTCCTTGAAGAACTTTTCAACAGTTTTGGAGAATCGTTTTGGTATGGTGGCCGAACAAAGAATCAAGTCCTTGCATTTGGAGAATTTGTTCAAAATGGCAGTTGTGTCGTCAACCCAAGATGGATCAAACAACGTATCAGCTTCATCAACCACACAGTACTGCACATTGTACAAGTGTCTGTAGGGGTTGTAATCCTTGGACTGTTGTTTACCCAAAGATTGCAACTTGGTAGGTGTGGTAACCAAAACGTCCACCACCTGGTTGTTTAAAGCACCGTAATAAACCGAGGCAGGGTCACCTGCTCCCCATTTAAGTACGTTGAGGCCCAAATTGTTGTTTTCGGCTTCCTTCTGTAGGAACAGAGCAAATTTACTGTCCTTGAAATACTTTTGGGCGATGTTCAAAGGTACCTTATTTGCCGTCTCGAGGGTCCTGTAAACCTGGTCTACCAACTCATTGGTGGGTAAAAGAATGACCGATCTGACCATAGCAACCTCCCTGGAATCTTCATACATTCTTGGCTTCTTGTTGAAAAGACTCATGTCGTCTTCTTTCAATTTGGTCAAAATAGCACCAAGATACGCCCAAGTTTTGCCCGATCCGGTCTCTGCAGCTATGGTGAAGATTTTCAACTTGTTGCTGACATTGTTTTGCATCAATTCGTTGAAAATACTTCTACTTTCCTCGAATTTATCCTTTGGTTTTTTCACACTTCTAACCTGATTGATTTTCTTTATAGCGGCTATTTGCACAGGCGAAGGTTTTATCACCAACTCCTCCTTCGATTTAAGGTACGTGTTCTTGAAATTATACAGTACCCTAATCTCCTCCATCATTGCACTTCTGACACTCGGAAATATCCTTAAAGCGTCAAAACTATCGATGTTCTCTATAAACTTAGAGTTGATATCAACAGCCTTTTTGGTGGGCAGCGTCAATTTGGAGAATTTTCCAAACTGAAACAACGTGGGCTTTGGTTTGGACGACTGTTTGGCCCCACCAAATCTTTTTGCCGTAGCATATGTTCGACTGAAATTCTGAAAAGAGATTCTACACCTCATATCATCTTATGTCAAATTGAAAAATTTTCAACTTGAGAAAACCCACACAAAGCGCACGACTTCGAGGTGCGACTGTAAAAAGTGAAAAATTTTGAAGACTCAGTTACCACAATGTCACTGTTCATAACGCCAGGATCCGTCAACAGAGGATTGATATTTTCCAGAGGGTTCCGTAGTTCTGCTACCTTGCTTGCGAAGCCAAAAGCCCCCGCGGCAAAAGGTGGAAAGGTCAAGGTGAAACAAGGGTTTAAGACCAAAAAAGATTCAAAAGACTCTAAATCGCCAAAGAAGGGTGGAATGACTCATTTGGGGTTCAGAGACGCTGTCAGAGCCTTGGGCTTTGAGAAAAACGCCCCCAAGGTAGGCGTGGAATCTTTGCATCACGAAAAGTTGGCTGCTCAACTCAATACAGTCGTCAAGTACGATCCAATAATAGAAGAAAAACTCAAAACTGCTGGAAGTTTCAAGAAATACCAACACCACGAGCTTTTCTCCAATCCTATTTTCTTAGCAAATGAAAATTTAACTCGTTTGAAGGCCGAATTCCTCGACAAACTCGATAAGCCATCTAAAGAGAACCGTACCATCTTGTTGGGTCCCCACAGAATCGGTAAATCCAGTTTGATTACCCAAGTGCAAGCTTTAGCTGCTTCTTCCACAGATGGGGATGTTGTGCTCTTCCACATAGATCACCCAGAAAAAATCAGAAATGGTACAAGCGATTACATTTTCAACAAAAAATTGGGTCTCTACCAACAACCCATGTTGACCAAAAGATTCATCATGGCCTTCAGAGAAGTCAACAAGGAAGTGTTGCAAAAAATCACATTATCCTCTGATGTGTCTTTTATCGCTGATAAAAAGGAATACAACTACAAAAAAGGCGAGAACACCTTGTACGAATATTTATTGAATTGTCGTGATTTTGGTAGAACCGAAGCCTCTTCCGGCTTCCAATTTTTCCTCAATGAATTAAAGAACTGTGGAAAGCCAATTTTGTTTACTGTTGACAACTTCAATGCCTTAACCACTCATCCTTTGACTGCTTATAAAAACGTCGATTTCGAGCCAATTCACTTCAAAGAGTTCGAAATGGGTCAGTTCGTTTTGCAACTTGCTAGTGGAGAAACCAGCTTCAACAATGCAGGTGTTTTACTTGCTGAATCCAGTGATGTGGGTAAACATGACAATTTGGCCATGGGCCTTGGATTGAAGGAGTACGATCCTTACTATTACAAGACCTTGGACGCCGAATTGATCCACGATTTATTGAAGAATGACGGTGTCAAACCTTTCAACGTGGAATGCTTGACTAAGGAGCAAGTGTCCACCTTGATGGAATTCTACAACGAAATGGAGGTTCTTTATATCAGAGATTATAACTATACCAGAACCGAAAGAGAAAACACCCCAATTGACCTCGAGAAACTCAGTGCAGTCACCTACGTCAAATCGGCCGGTAACCCAGGGCTTTTATTGAAACATGTTACCATGAACTTTTAACTTGTATATAATGTAATAGAATAAATGAGCCACTTTCTGCTGCCCGAACTCAAAGGTATATTGCATGTCTTATTAGCTGTACGAACTCGATTGTATATTACATGCCTCATTAATGCTATTTACGTAAATAAAGTATCTTCTTCTCTTAAGTATTCTCCTATATCACCTTGTCTGAAAGCGACTATGGCGGTGGGTTGTAAGTTTCTGGCCTCAGCGGTGGATTTAGCAGTAACACCAAAACCTAAGGCCACGTCGCTCATCGAGTAAACTATAACACCCGCATGTTCTGGAATATCTTCGGTCATTCTACCAAGATGGGCCTTCAAAACGTGATTTCCATACAAAAAGGGCATTTCACCGTTTGCTTTGATCCAAACTTTGTACTTGGCGTACTGTGACAAATAAGGCAAGGCAGTTATATGCAATCTGAACTTACCGGTCTTTGTAAACTTCCCGAAACAGGTACCCAAAGACATTAATTGTTTTCTGGAAACCGAAGTAGCGAAATTGGCGATGGTTTCTGAAACGTAGTACACACGGTCTTTTTGCAATCTGAAAACGTGGGGGTTGGTAGGGTTGTCTATAAGAAACGAAATGTTTCTACCTATGTAATTGGCGAGCTTCTCGAACACCGTTTTGGTCTCTTCCTCTGTTAATTGTCTCATTTACTATTTTTCACGGTATCAAAAAAAAAGTCAGAGATGAGATGCGGTCGTGCTCAGTCCAAAGTGAAAAATTATTATCATATCTGCTAAACTCGATAAAACTACCAACAATGTCACAAGATGTGGAAAGCAATGAGGAAGCTTATAAGAGGGGTCAACAATACAAATGGACCAAGGCTCGTAAAGGAGACAAGCGTGAAGGAGATGAGAAGAGACAAAAGACTTATGAGAAACAGTAGGTATGCATTGAACATTTCGTTAAAAAACACCAATACTAACTTTTGCAGAGAGTACACACCAAGATTAGACGAACAGGGTAACCCGTTACCAAAATCGGACAGAAGACCCAAAAGAAAGGTTGCCTGTATGATTGGTTATTGCGGAACTGGCTACAATGGGATGCAAATTCAAAATAACCCAGACGTTAAAACCATTGAAGGAGAATTATTTCAAGCATTTGTCAAAGCAGGTGCCATTTCACAAGAAAATGCTGATGATTTGAAAAAAAACGGTTTCATGAGAGCTGCCAGAACCGATAAGGGAGTCCATGCCGCTGGTAATGTCATCTCTTGTAAGCTTATCATTGAAGACGAAGACATTTTGCAGAAAATCAACCAGGAATTACCTGATCAAATCAGAATTTGGGGTATAGAAAGAACCAACAAGAGTTTTGATTGTAGAAAAATGTGTTCTTCTAGAGTCTACGAGTATTTGTTACCTACTTACAGTTTGTTACCACCTAAACCAAGTACTAATTTAAGCGACCAATTGAAAGAGGAAGCCGTCAAGCACCCGGAATTCTACGGTGTAGATGAAGAAGGTGAAAAATGGTGGACTGAAACCGTCAAGCAAACCGACGCTTTGAAGAAAGAATTGGAAATCACCGAATTGAACGAGGACAAAACCTACAACGAAGAAGGTGAAATCACTGAATACGGTAAAAAGGTTAAACAAGTTAAACATTTAGAAAATGATAGAAGAAGAAACTACAAGGTCAGTACTGAAAGATTGAATAAATTCAGAGAAGCAATGAAACAATACGAAGGATCTCATAATTTCCATAATTATACTGTGGGTAAGAACTTTAAAGATGCTTCTGCCAGAAGATACATCATAAACACCGAAGTTTCTGAACCTTTTGTTATCGACAAAACCGAATGGGTTTCCATTAAGATCCATGGTCAATCTTTTATGTTGCATCAAATTAGAAAAATGATTGCAATGGCCACTTTGTTGGTTCGTACCGGCACACCATATTCCAGAATCGAGGAAACTTTTGGTTCCACCAATGTGAATATTCCCAAAGCTCCTGCTTTAGGGTTACTCTTGGAGAACCCAGTTTATTCTGGTTACAATGGTATGTTGGAGAAATTCGGGTACAAACCAATTGATTTTGGAAGATACAAGGAAGAAATGGACGCTTTCAAGATGAAATTTATTTACGACAAGATTTACAACGAAGAAGTCAGAGAAAATTCGTTTTATGGTTTCTTTGGCTTCATTGACAACTTAAGAAACGAAGAAGAGGAGTTTAACGTCTTTAGTTTTTTGGCTGCCGAATACAACAAGGGTATAACTGAAGAGAAATCAAAGGCCGAACCTAAATATGATAATGTAGATTAAAATTATATATGGATCTAATACAATGCTGAAATCGGGTTATAACCAGTTGGGGTTCTTATTCTTCTTTTGATACATTTGCAGTTGCTGCAATTTATCAACCTCTCCAATATTAGGGTTCTTGATTTGACCTGGAGTCAAACTAGTTTGTAAGGGTTGATATTGGCCCTGTCCAATAGCTTGCGGTTGTTGCAGCTGTTGTGGTATTTGTTGTGGGATGTCTTGTCTCGATTGCAGTGGTTGTGCACGTTGCTGGCTCTGTTGAGCTTGTTGTTGGCCCGGTTGGCCTGGTTGGGCTTGTTGGCCTTCATCTATCAACTTTTGCTCTCTTTGTTTCTCCTGCTGGAACTTATATAAAGTCCAATCAAACACGTAATCATATCTGTAGTTTTCTCTTTTAAATAAATCTCTAAACAATTTTCTTAAGAAAGGATAATCTGGTTTATCTTCAAACCTCAAGGACTTGATGTAGTTCATGTAATCCAAGAATTCCTTGGGCAAGCCCTTGGTTAAGACGTCATTAGGGGTGGTCATTTTCTTTTCCATGATTCTATCATACTTTTGTCTTTTGGTGGCAGCCTTTAAACCTTGCCATGGCAAAGAGCCTCTGCAGAAGTAAATGAGCACATAACCTAAACTTTCCAAGTCATCTCTTCTCAGCTGCTCAATACCCAAGTGGGTGTTTACCGAGGCATATCTGGCGGTACCAGTCAAATTTTTGTTTTCTCTATATGGTATGTGTAAATGAGTTCTTGGATCTCTGTATTTCTTTGCCAACCCGAAATCAATGACATTAACCTGGCTGCCTCTTCTGCCGATACCCATCAAGAAGTTGTCGGGTTTGATGTCTCGATGGATGAAGCATCTGGCGTGGATGTACTCGATTCTGCAAATAAGTTGATCTGCCAACAAGAGCACTGTTTTGTAGGTGAATTTTCTGTTACAATAGTTGAACAAATCTTCCAAAGATGGGCCCAATAAGTCGATTACCATGGCGTTGTAGTCACATTCGGTTCCGAACCATCTGACAAACGGAATACCAACCCCTCCGCTTAAGGCTTTATAAACTTTTGCTTCGTACTCTAATTGGGGGTGTTTTGCTTTGACGTTTTCCAACTTGATGGCCACTTCTTCACCACTGATGATGTTTGTGCCGACATAGATATCACCGAAAGAACCAGAACCGATTTTCTTACCGATCCTGTACTTTTTTCCTACTCTTAAATCCATGATGTGTGATGTGTAATCTTTGCTCGCTAAAACTGATCAAGAAACGGACGCTATGACGCAGGAGTTTCGTGCTTGTGGGAGTGTAGTAGAGGAGTGTGTACACTTAGAATGAACTGGGGCGAATTTGTTATCAATAAAGTCAGACAAAAGGACTGCTTTCTTATGGATCACAAAAGGACAAAGTTTGTTTCAAGTTTTTAAAATGAGCAAAAAGGGCGAGCGATCATCCAGCAATCATGTGCGAAATCACGTGATGAAGGTGAAATTAAGACGGCGAAGGAACAAGGATTTAGCTGTAGAAATGGGGATAGGGAAGTGAGTTTGCGTATAGCCAAGGGGCAGGGGCAATAGTTGTATGTGTTTTGCTTGAAAAAAGAGCAGTAATTGAAAAAGTCTATGATTTGACGAAAGAATAATGAAGCGAGATCGACTTTAGCATTTTCAATTGCTGTAGCATTTCTGTGGACGGTTTTAGCGTAACATTGATGCTAGCGGAACGGCTCGTGTAGCAGCAGCACATTCCGTTTTTTCGCCCGTTTCCGTCGCTTCAACAGCTTCTGAAACTCTCATGAGATGACACCAGAACACCAGACACCTTATCATACCAAGCACCGAAATACTCTCCAGCCAACCACACTCACCACGACACCACGACACCACCATTGATAACACAGAACCCCTGCACTGTTAGTGCCCCGAACCGCCCCTGTGGTTATCTTAGAGCCATGCAATGGGCAAGCCACTGTGGTTGTCAGGAACATAAACCCTGCATAGGACCGACGGTTGTGGGGCAATGCAGCCAGGCCCACAAAAGCTCATACCAGAAGGACAACCTGCCGAAATAGCACACACCAGCCCAAACAGCACACGAGCTCACAGGCAACCAAATAGCTTAACACTGTGAATCGGAAGAGTTCCAGCCATGGAAGCGGCTGCAAATTAGCCGCCCACTCCAAACCTGCTCTAAATTACATTATATTAAACACATTAACTAACCTATCGTAGAGTGGCGCCCCCTAGAGCGTGTCACAACAGCGTCACGGCGGCCCAATGGCGCCACAAGACGCCTAGTGCCATAGTGCAATCGCTCTTAGACCTTGCCAGAATCGGATTTCTTGAATTTGGCAATGAGCTTCTTGAAAATGTCCTTCTTCTTCACTTCCTTTTCGACCTTGGTGGAAGTCTCCTTGACCTCCTTCTTGGCCTCTTCCACAACATCGGCAGCAGATTCAGGCTCGGCCTCTTTGACTTCGTCTTTGGCTTCTTCAGCTGGTGCGTCAGCCGCTTCGGCCACTTCGTCCTTCTTGTCTTCGGCAGCTTCGACTATTTCGTCTTTCTTATCTTCGGCGGCTTCGACGATCTCGTCTTTCTTATCTTCGGCGGCGTCTACAACTTCGTCCTTCTTGTCAGCGGCGTCCTCGACTATTTCGTCAGTCTTGTCGGAGACTTCTTTAGGCAAGTCTTCCTTGGACTCTTTGTCGGAGTCATTAAGGAAAATCTTGGAGGCTCTTTTAACTCTGTCTTTAATACCCATGGCGTGCAAATGAAATATTTTGAAATTGTGGATTTTGGTTTCCTTAAATAGTTTTCTAACTTACAACCAAAACAATAACATGGTTAGACGAGGTGGTTTGCTGATAAGCGTGGGCCCAGCACCACCAGAACGATACTGCTGCCTCCCAAACACCGGCCGCCGCCTACCCTTGCGTACCGACGTCTCCAATTGCTGCTTGCACCCATCCAGGAGGGCCCCAGCACCTTCTTAAGACCGTTCAGGGTTTTAGTTCTTATCACACGGCTGGTCGAATATTACACAAAAACGGCATTTTAGGTAATAATAAAAATACACAAGGTCATGAAACGCAAAAATGCCCTTACCCAAAACGTATTTAAAACACGTATCTGAAGCACCTGTGGATTTGGCGTGTTAGGTTCCCTTTACAACCTCACACAGTCGTCACGGAAATGTGCTTGAAACCACTGTGCGGCGCCAGTCGGTTTAAGTTATGGTTTTTAGTGCTTGACGAGGGAGTTTTAGCCACGCTATGGACGGTGTGGGAGCGACTCCAATAAACGTAGCAAATTCTAGGCCCTGAATCAGCCAACTACCATTTCCTAAAGCAGATAGACGGCTGAACATGCAGTGCTCGCACTGGCTTTAACGGAACGGCTTGAGGACTGCCGACGTGGCTAAGGGTGTGGATACGGGTCGTGTACGCCCAGAAGAGGGTTTATATGCAGGTCGCTTATATGGTGGGAAATAGGCCCTTGTGAACGGGGTGGAAATGGGGGTTGGGAGGAGTTCAAAGGGCTGGAAGGGAGACAGAGGTGGTAAGGGAATGTGTTGGCGTTTTTTGTGATGAGTTTGGGGCAGAAATGGCGGAATTAGAGCGTGGAATGTGGCGGGTGGCTCTGGGACGAGATGTCAATTTTTAACGAGAGCCGGCACCGTGTTGCCGCAGTTTGGCGCCGCGCGTGTCTATGCGGTGGCACCGTCTGGCGCTGGCGGCACTCGCGCGCTGGCGCTGTTTCTCGCTCGCTGGCGCTGTTTCTCGCTCGCTGGCGCTGTTTCTCGCTCGCTGGCGCTGTTTCTCGCTCGCTGGCGCTGTTTCTCGCTCGCTGGCGCTGTTTCTCGCTCGCTGGCGCTGTTTCTCGCTCGCTGGCGCTGTTTCTCGCTCGCTGGCGCTGTTTCTCGCTCGCTGGCGCTGTTTCTCGCTCGCTGGCACCATTCTTCCCACGCTGGCACCCCTTCTCGCACGCTCTTCGTCCTAGCTCCCGCATCTTCCTCGCATCTCTCTCTCGCGTTGTTTACATGAATCGATCCAAACCCCTAGCAAACCTCACCAATGTCTACGACTCCCGCCACAAGAAGGTCGAAAATAACAAGCTCTACAAGCTCCAGGGTTCCACGCCTCTCACTCCCAAAATTTATTTAAAGGATTTCGAGATAGGGAAGAAGTTAGGGAAGGGTAAACTCGGAAAGGTCTATTGCGTGAAGCACATCAAAACAGGCTTTGTGTGTGCCCTAAAAGTGATGAACAAACAGGATTTGGTACAATTACGCCTTGAGAGAAACCTCCGAAGAGAAATAGAAATTCAGACTGGCTTGGATCATCAAAATATATGCAAATTCTACGGCTATTTCATGGATCATAAGAAAATCTATCTTATACTAGAATTCCTTATCAACGGAGAATTGTACTACCACCTCAACTCCAAACGAAGGTTTGATGACTCGTTAGCAAGTTATTACACTTTTCAAATCACAAATGCATTGATATACTTGCATCTGAAGCATATAATACATCGTGATATCAAGCCAGAGAATATCCTTTTGGATAACAATAACATTGTGAAATTGAGTGATTTCGGGTGGTCTGTCAAGCTCACAAACGAGAAACACAAACGAACCACCATGTGTGGAACCTTGGATTATTTGCCGCCAGAGATGATCAATTCGGTAGACCATGACTATTCTGTAGATATTTGGTCATTGGGGATTTTGATATACGAATTTCTTACAGGCAAACCACCATTTGAGCATTATGACAAAAACGTCACATACAAGAGAATCTGCCGAATTGATCTTAACATACCTTCATGGGTCAATGAGGATGCCAAAGACTTGATCGAAAGTCTATTGAAAAAGAACCCCACTGAGAGATTAGCATTATCGGATGTCTTGAAACATCCTTGGATCACGAATAACATGCCTAGCTGGCCGAAGCATGACCCTGGCGCTGAAATACAGGAGCGACCAAACGCATTATGAACTTATAGGGAAGTTCAAACAAAAGTGCTAGTGGCTCAAGCAAATCAACTAAAATCTTAAAAAAACGTCATATCATCGATAGAATACCATACGCATACGGTTGTTTCTATCAGCAACCCTTATATATATGTAATTACGAAATGCATGTCCTCCATTGAATATATTAAACACTAATATACAACTTAATCCGATCATTATCAAGCGTTAGCCGCCTCTTTTTGCCTTTGTTTTAATGCTAGCTGTTGTTGCTGTAATTTCATCACCTGCTGCTGGAACATTTGCTGTTGCATTGCATTATGTTGTGCAGTTAGCATGATTTCCTTGGATGGTGCACGTACTTGATACATTTCCCCAGAAATACTGGCAACATTTTGGGTGAAACTGTCGTTTTCGATCTTCTTACTATCGACATTAACCAAAGCACAACGCCCTTGCAACCCACCGATTGACCCCGAGATAGCTTGGTTGGCCAATGTCTGGTCGTTGGAATTATTAGCATTATTCGAGTTGTTTCCATTGATAATCAACGCATTGGCATAGGCCTCCCTCATATACAAAAACCGGTGTCTGTTTCGGACAGGCATTATAATCTTACGCTCCAAAGGCATGGGCTGGTTCTTGCTTAAACCTTCCAAGACCAAGTAAGTCTCATCATCAGGATCTAATACCCTTGAAGAATTAAAGTCATTATCATTATTATTACGGAATTCTTCGTTTTCTTTCTTTTGGATGGCCAACGCATTATTGACTGCCAACTTGGCTTGGTTTCTTTTCTGGTATTGTTGCAAAAGCACATCGTAAGGCGCAGATCTTCCGGGAACTGCTCTTTTGGCACCCATCGAGTGGGTTTTACAGGTTAATGAACGGGCACAAAAACCTCCGTTTGGCAATGCAACACCACATTGCTTTTCCACGTCCACCGGCCCCTTCTGCTTGGAGGTGGTGGTTTTGGTTTGCTTGGTTTTTTTGGTCTTTCGTGGCGACCCATTTGCAGCAGCAGCAGCGTTGGCTGCCTCTTTTTCTTTCTGGGTTTGTGACTTTTTGTACTTCTTCTTGGGTTTGGAAACAGAACCCGAAGGAGTGCCCGGCACAGGGGTTCCATTTCTTGAACTGTCCACCGACAGCGGCTCCAAATCAAGCATTTTGGCCTTTCTCTTTCTAACGGCGGCATCCTCGTCGTTAAGGCTTTGTTTCTTGGGTCTCATGGTCTGGCACTTTTTGTAATGTGTTTGTAAACTTCTTAAACCAATGGGTCTGTTGCAGCTGTTGCAGATTTTATATTTGATGGCTTTAGATAATAAAGAAACAGTATCTAAAGAGGTTGAAGGGCGAGAATCGATCAGTAACTTTTTATCTAGAAAGTTTCCCAACTCCTTCCAGACGATTTGTTTGCTATTTTCACCAAGAACTTTAGTATTATCCAAGGTTAAAGTGTTGTTAGACATTAGCCAGTATAAACTGGAGGTGATAATGAGCGAAATGGCAGTAGTCGCACGACACATGTCGTGTTAGGGCAATTTAGAAGACGACGATGGTGAGGGTATGGTGTGAGATTTTGCAGGTTGGGACGAGCTGAATGGGTGGTGTAAATTACATAGATAAAACTTTAGGAGACAAAGAACACAATAGAAAAATATTGGAAAAATTAGGATGCAAATTGGACATTTCAGATGCTTTTCAATTATCACGACATTATGTAGCATATAATGGTATGGTAGTCCTTCTTTGAAACACAGAAGACACTGTAGAAAACAACGGCTGTAATTTATGTTTTAGAGACGTGAAATGTTAATCTGTGCAAGTTTGGGCCTCATGGGGGTCCTCTGGAATCGTATCAAGGGGAACGAAGTGCCTCAAATGAGGTCTGAATGGAATTGGACCTTCGGATCCCAAAACAGATGACCGGAGCGTGGATGGCACTTCCTCATCGCTATCCGTATCGGAGTGGATTGTTCCAGTAGAAGTTTCGAGATCTGAAGAGAATCTGGGCGCCGGTTGGAGCTTGAAAGGTTTTGGATTGAAAGATATGGCTGGCTCGTCCAGCTCATTTGGAGATCTTTGTGGAGTTAAGAACATGAGCGTAAGCCCTTTCTTGAACACTTGGGTGGTGCTTCTGACAAAATTGGTGCATGTAGAGAGAAGGGCATGTTTATTGGGCACATTCATAAGCTCATTGTCCAAAGATTGAAAAGAGCCCATATCCGAGTCTCCAAAAGTCATATCTGAGCCACTGAGAGTCATATCAGAACCACCATCGTAGAATTCATTTAAGGAAGCACAGTTTTGCTTTTTTCTCTTTCTTGGCCGGTCCATTTTCACCATAATTGGCTCGATATTTTGCGGGCCATCGTTAGCGCTGAAACTGGGGGTAATATCGGGGCAAAAAACTTCCAAATTAAGCTTTGGTATCAATGGAAGTGATTTTGAGCTTCCCAGAGGTTCCAAATGCCGTTTTCGGCTCATCTATAGCAATGTTTGTAGCGAATTATTCTCTGTGAGATAATGGCTGCAAAAAAGTACATGAGCCTCGCTTACAAAGTTGTGTGGTGTTTTGAAAAAACCAAAACACATTCAACATGCTATCAAAAGTTCCAACTTGAACATGCGACCTTTAATAACAGTGAATTACAGGCTCCTATAAATATACACAGATTTATCCAATGGCAACAGTGTCATAGTAATACTTCAAAACTCGAAACTATTTTTCAAGAAGAATTTGGAGTTTTAAACTTTCAAAAAAAAAGACATACCATTGGAAAGCTCATTAAACACACATAATACCACAAAATCTCCATTTCAGTCTCTATATCAGACTTTATACCGAGTCTTTAGTATATCTTGGTGATGCTCATCATCGCGAAAATTTTCAGTTCCCCATACTGTAATGATATCTCTTGATACCATTTTTATAATCCTCGCCTACTTATTGGTAGGGGGTAGATGGTCCTTTGTAGTTGCAGGTATAGTTATCTCACTTATACCACAGAAAAATATTCCAAAAGAGACCAAATCAGTCGAAGATTCGCAATTGAAACCTTCACCTATTTATGCTGTTGATTTTACACATTCTTTCAAGACACCAAGCTCCACGAATGACAGCGCCAAAAGCTTCAAAACAAAGACGGTCCCTTTAAGAAGAAGGACTCATAGAAAAACTCCAAAAATTATCAGGGCATCCAAGCCAATTAGCACATTGAAAGAGCCGACCTTGACATCAAACGCAGTCAAGTTGACCGAATCTCAAATTTACATATTTTACACCACCTTAACAGGAGCCTCCAAAAGAATTGCTAATAATTTATACGAGACATTATCCAATATTGACGATTTGATCCTCAAACCCAAATTATTGAGTTTAGACGATGACGTAGATGACTTGGAAGAATATTTCTTGAAAACTCCTAAAGATAACCACAACAAAAACATCTATCTTTTGGTATTACCATCATACGAAACAGATTCTCCTATAGATTACTTTTTGGAGCATTTAAAGGACACTTACCAAGATTTCAGAGTAGACAAATACCCTCTTAAATCATTACTAGGATTTGCTGTTTTGGGCTTGGGTGACTCTGAAAGTTGGGGAGAGCCTGAAAAATTCTGTTACCAATCCAAATTGGCCGACAGATGGCTTGCAAAATTGGGTGGAAGAAGAATCTTCCCAAGAGGCGAAGTTTGCATGAAATATCAAGGTGAACCAAGGGCTTTAGAATGGATTCAAAATTTTGCAACTCTTCTTAATGATAACGAGCCTTTCTATCTTGATGACGAAGTCGATGATAGTGACAAAGAAGATATTTCTAGTGACGAAACGGACGACACATTGGTCGATGTCGAAGATATGGGTGCTATCATGAGAAAAGACGGAAGTTTGGAAACCAAGGAAATGGTTGCCAAAAACTCCCCTACATTTAAATCTTTGACCAAACAGGGATATACTATCGTAGGGTCACATTCAGGTGTTAAAATATGTAGATGGACAAAGAGTGCATTGAGAGGAAGAGGTTCCTGTTACAAATTTGCATTTTATGGTATTAGATCTCATCTTTGTATGGAAACAACCCCATCGTTAGCCTGTTCCAACAAGTGTGTCTTTTGCTGGAGACATGGAACCAACCCTGTGGCTAAGCTGAACTGGAGATGGGTGTTAGATCCACCAGAAAAGGTCATGGAGGGTGCCTTGCAAGGCCATTACCAAAAAATCAAGCAAATGAGAGGTGTTCCGGGCATTCAAATGGACAGATTCCAAGAGGCGTTCACTGTAAAACATTGTGCATTGTCGTTAGTAGGAGAACCGATTTTTTACCCTCATATCAACGAATTTGTAGGGATGTTGCATGAGAAACATATTTCGTCATTTTTGGTTTGTAACGCTCAACATCCAGACCAATTGGCGAAACTCCAAAAAGTCACACAATTGTATGTCAGTATTGATGCACCCACAAGAACTGATCTTAGAAAGATCGACAGACCATTGAACAGTGATTTCTGGGAAAGATTGCAATCGTGTTTGAATATTTTAAGAACTGTGCAAAGTCATCAAAGAACAGTGTTCAGATTAACTTTAGTCAAAGGATTTAATATGGATGAAATAAAGGGTTATGCAGATATGGTAATCAAGGCACAACCATCACAAATAGAGGTTAAAGGAGCCACTTTCTGTGGATCATCTAATGGTAATGGTAATCCGTTAACTATGCAAAATATCCCATTTTACGAAGAATGTAAAAATTTCGTGATAAATCTTACTAATGAATTGAAATCAAGAGGCCATGACTATGAAGTGGCTGCAGAACATGCACATTCTTGTTGTATTTTAATTGCCCACACAAAATTCAAAATTAATGATGTATGGCACACACATATTGATTACCCCAGGTTTTTCGAATTGCTTGAACTGGGTGCCGAATTTGAAGATTTAGATTATGTCAAACCCACACCAGAATGGGCTGTTTGGGGCTCTGATGAAGCAGGGTTCAATCCAGCCGATACTAAATTCGACAGAAAGGCCGAGAAGTTGAAAAGAAAACTCGAAAGAGAGTCGTTCGAAAAGGAAAAAACACCCGAAACTACAGATGCACAAGTGTAAATCATCACATTATGATACATATAATGAATATATTTATTAAAACGCTCAAGTAGATTTAAGTCTGAACGAAATTCGCAGCTCTGAAAAATCTCACTTTTGAGCATGCCTTCTATAGCATTTATACACCCCGATTTGGGCATAGGAGGGGCAGAAAGACTCGTAGTGGACGCAGCAGTCGGCCTAAAGGAGCAGAAAAACGATATCACTATATATACATCGCATTGTGACAAAACGCATTGTTTTGAAGAGGTTTTATCTTTGGACGTGAACGTGTATGGAGACTTTTTACCTACTAATATACTTGGAAAATTCCATATTTTGTGTGCCATACTAAGACAATTTTACTTGGTGATAAAGCTCATAATTACCGGTGAAGTCAGCAAGTTCGATTTTTTCATCATCGACCAATTATCATTCTGTATACCAATATTGAAGATATTTATGAATCCCAAGGCTAAGATTCTTTTTTACTGTCATTTTCCAGATCAATTGTTATCACAGCCGCAAGGAACATTGAAAAAGCTTTATAGAATACCTTTTGATGCCATAGAAGAGCTTTCAACCGGTCTAAGTGATCGTATAGTGGTGAATTCTAATTTCACCAAAAGCGTCTTTCACAAAACTTTCAAGTGGATCAAGCAGGATCCCAATGTGATTTATCCATGTGTGGATGTATTGCAAGCCTTGGAGGACACAGAACAAGATATAGATGCCCAAAAAGAGGTAGAGGATTTCTTTAAAGGGCATGAATATTTCATCTCTATCAATCGATTCGAACGTAAGAAGAATATCCAATTGGCCATCAAAGCATACAAAAGATTCCGTGTGAAAAATAGCGGCTTGAAAAATCCTCCTAAACTCATTGTATCGGGAGGTTTCGATGCAAGAGTTCGTGAAAATGTGGAATATCTTGAAGAATTAACAGAATTATGCCAACAATTAGAACTCAAACTGTTTGTTATACGAGGAAAGTTATTGGTGATGCCTCCTGCAACAGATGTCCTATTTCTTCCTCTGATTAAGTCAGCTTTGAAAAAAGCCTTGATACAGAAGAGTGAATTACTTTTATATACTCCATCAAACGAACATTTTGGTATCGTACCTGTGGAAAGTATGTTATTCAAAACGCCTGTATTGGGACCTAATAATGGAGGTCCATTAGAGCTGATTCAAGACGGCATGGGTTACAACGTAGAATTAGACGAAACCAAGTGGTTCGAGAAATTATGTGAACACTACGAATTACCTAAAGAAATCAAAATAAGTATGGGAGAAAAAGGACACGAGTACGTCTTGAACAAGTTCCTGAGAGGGACTATGAGTCAGATGTTTATGAAAAACTTGAATGAATGTGAAACAACCACGAATTTGACATATTTGAAGTATATAGTGTATGCCGTTCCTGTTGCTTTTGCAATTATGACTTATGGAGTAATGCAGTATATAGCTGCCCACTGATAAGTAGGTGAGAGTAGTAGAGAAATCAGCAAGAAATAACGTTTTGCTATTCTTTATTCTATCATATTTCATTATTCACAATACTTCAAACGTTCATTATTTACAGGTCTCGTTCATCGTTACAATTCTCTAAACATTTGCTTAAATGACTTCCACACATCTATTTTATCAACAGGCCGCTGGTTCACCACCTTTGCTTCGTCAAACAATGTCAAAAATCCTTGCTTCGTGCTGGTATATACAGTAGTGTCTTCTTTATTCATCAACTCTAGCAAATTGCCGTAGGTACGTTTAAAGAGTAAATCGTATTCGTCCTCAACCAAGAGTTTCAATTTGTGAAAGTTGACCGAAGGACATTGCAAATTATAATCTCTGACAGCCTTATTGATGGTTTCAATCTTTTGAGTAATATATTTGGCGTGTCTCACTTTGAACAACTCTTTTAAAGTATCAATATCGGGTAATCCCGATTCTTTGTAGCCATTGAGCTTACAAAACAGCACTAACATATCGTCCAAAGAGGACTGAAATCGACTGATGTCTCTAGCCAAAGATTGTTGGGATTCTATCCAAGGTGGAAGCACTTCTTGCTTATTGAATATCTTATTGATAAAGAAGTTTGTGTCGTTCGAGTTCTTCAAAATATCATTACTTAAAGGCTTGCCTCTGACTTCATCCATCGAAGCGTCATCAAATTTACCGGTGGCCATATTAATTTTCGAGTTGATCTTAGAGGTGGCTACAGTTTCGATAAGATTCAACGTAGCGGACGGGCTTGAATTCAACATGGTCGGTCCAATGAACCTTTCTCTATATAATTCCCTGAAATTGTCGTTTATCTTGCTGTTAACCTCATTGATAGATTCTATCAGCTTAAACGTCTGATAATCTTGCGAGATGGATTTGGCCAACTCAATTCTTTTGGGGGTATTGGTGAATTTTACGGGTTTTGACTTCAGATCAATGATCATACGTAAAGTTTGATCCTTTATCAGTTCTGTGCCCTCCCAAGGAGCCGAGTTAGCAATTTGTTGTCCGTGATTATTGTACTTGAGGAGATTCTCCAGTTTCAAATACGCCAAATGTTGGCCATATTTCTTCTCAAAGACCTGCTTTTCGAGATTCTTAAAGTTTGGATCGGAAGCCGCCTTTTCCTCTATGATTTGGTTGAATCTCTGCACCAAAACAGAGCTCACTTCGTTAGGTTTGGGCGGCATTTGTTTGCCTTCAAAAAAGAGTAGCAGTGACTTTCGCATTTTTATTAACAAACTATATAGACGTACTAAGGCCCCGATTTGAGCACACAAAAGGGCATTTGATGAGTCTGGTTACATGTTCGCATATGTGAGTTGCATGTGGTGGATATGACGTGGAAAAAAAGACTTGGAGTCTTTTTCGGGTATATGAATCTCGAGGTCATATAAATTACCCCAGACTTGGTCATTTCTTATCAAAAGAAGCTTCCATTTACAGTCTAAAGGGCATAAAATATAAGAACACCCGACCCACACACCACCCCTATCAATATCAACAACTTCACAAAAAACCAGAACACATCTTCTCTTTTACCGCCTGCAGTTTGAATTAGTTGATTCTCTAGGTCCACATCATTCATAATCTTTTTATTCTTGTTCACATAAGCTTCGTCTAGGTCGGAGGCCATCGACAGTATGGACACACTATAGGGTCTTTTCTCTACCTGGGAAGTCGATCTTGATCTCGAGGAAGGCATCTTGAAAAAGCTGAAGGAATTCCAAAAGTTATATAGGTAGCAATTTCATAGGCTAATGCCGCACGGGGGTTATATAAGCCTTTGTTGGGACATTGTCGCACCAAATGCTATAGCCTCCGCCATGCCAGAGATCACAATTGCGTACCTTGCAGGCGGAAAAATTTGTGGCCTTGGCTCTAGAACTTCTGGCCATGTTTTGGCGTTCCTCTACCACGACATTAAACGATCAGATGCGCCGTTTACATGCTATAAATAGGTACATGCATTCGATGGAATCTTCCAGATCTGTACCTTATAGTGTAAGCTTTGATACTTTGTTTGGATGGTTGCGAGCACTCTTACGGGACTTTTCTCTATTCGACAAGAAATAGACATCATCTTTAAGATATGCACGCATAACCTCGAAGTACTCATCTGTTGAGCAACATGTACTGTAAAGCTTTCTTCACGCTGGCCTCATCGTAACGGTTCCATATCACGTAAATCTGCACCATGTCCTTGACTGTTTCTACCATTTGGTCCATGTTAATATGAGAGTGGCTCAAAAAGTCCATGAAACGAGTGATTTTAAGAGTGTCTTCGTCCATCTTTAAGCTGCCCAAATGGCCCTGGTTCAGGTCCGAGGTCGAATCCAACACTATGAGATCGTCTATGTGCATTTCCTTGCTGTCTGGGCTTGTGGAGACGTTGTTGAGAAACTTTTTGAGCACTACCGTGATATATATGGCAGACACGGCTATAGTATGAGGCGGCACCATCAATGGTAGATCAGTCATATAGCTATCATTAATGAGTGACCATGCATGTTGAAGTTCGTCACTGTTAAGCTCGAATTGATAAATATGATGGTTCTCTAAAAGATACTCTTTGATTTGTAGTAACGAGCGGTAAGGGTGATGCAACACCAAGTACAAGTCCATTTCCTCTAGCAAGTAGAACTCAAACTCGGCCAATTTCGTCATATCCAGCGGAATATACTCCGGCCACAAGTTTCGGGCCTCCGAAACCACCAATCGTATGTGTTGAGGACACTCTTCGATTTTGCAGGCAACATACACACATGTAGCCACCATTAAATACACATTGATTTCCTTTAACAGCACCCGAAGAAGAAATCGTGTCATATATACTTCTGCGGTGGCTAGTGCCACTTGTCGGACGTTCAAACGTCGCCCGAGACGAATAAGGAGATTGTGAAGATATATCCTCATATTGGAATCATAATTGATGTTGGGATAATCTTTTATAAAGCCGTTTTGAATCATTTTTTTTTCCAACACCAACAACCGTCTACGTTGGTCGACCAAATTCTGGCGATTGAATTGCCACTTTTCCCGCTGGGTAGAGGCCCAGAAATCTGCAGACATGGTGTATTTTATTCTATACGAGAAACTATCGCGAGCTTAAATTTTTCAATTTCTGGGGTTAGAGATGAACTATCACACATCCAATCCCGAGGCTTCTACGGCCATTGACAGAAGCATTCCTGAATTTCCCGGCGCAGATGTGTCTGAAGAAGAAAAATATTTCAAAAACCACAAAGCCCCGGCCTATTTAGGTGAAATAGAGGCGAAGATCACTCAGTTCATACAATACCATCAGAAGACCACCGGGAAAAAAGTGGCGTTGGTGACATCAGGGGGAACCACGGTGCCCTTAGAAAACAACACCGTTAGATTTATTGATAACTTTAGTGCCGGTACCAGGGGAGCCACTTCAGCAGAGTATTTTCTCGAGAATGACTATGCTGTTATATTTCTACACAGAGAGTTCTCTCTTTTGCCGTATTCAAGACACTACAGCCACACAACCAATTGCTTTCTTGATTATATGATTGAAAAAGACAATAAGGTGGAAATAAACCCCGAATTCCAGGCCAAGATGTTGACGGTTTTGAGGAAATACAACGATGCCAAATCATCCAATCTGTTGATCCTTATCCCTTTCACCACCGTCAACCAATACCTCTTCACCCTCAGATTGTGTTCAGAATGCTTGCAAACATTGGGAAGAGACGCTCTTTTCTACTTGGCGGCAGCGGTTTCGGACTTCTTTCTCCCACAATCGAGAATGCCCCAACATAAAATTCAATCACAAGCCACCGGGAAGCTTATTGTCGACTTGGAACAAGTTCCTAAGTTTTTGACCCGTTTGGTGGACGATTGGGCCCCTGGAGCCATGTGTATATCGTTCAAGCTCGAGACGGACAGCCTGATTTTGATCAAAAAGGCCCGAGGTGCCTTGGAGAAGTACCAGCATCAATTGGTGATTGGAAATTTGTTGCAGACAAGAAAGAAGGAGGTTGTATTTGTGAGGCAGGACGAGCCTGAAGAATGGATCACTTTGACACCCACGCAAATCGAGGAAGATTTGGAAATCGAAAGTATCATTATTCCTAAAGTTTTGGAAGAACATAAAATATGGATTGGAAAGGGAAAATAATCATTGGTAATTCTATATTTAATGTATGTACATATCACAAAAATGAAACCCCAATACCGTATTGTAAACCTTTGCGTATGAAGTCTCTCTCGTGAGTTTGCAACGGCAAAACGAAGTTTAATTCGAAACGTGCCATAGGATGATTATATAAAACACCGACCCCATATCCTACTGACATTTGAGATATGAAGTCTTTGACGTTGAGATTGGAGTCGTTGAGCTTCAAATTACCATAATTGACGAAATTGTGCAATTTGAAGTTCAGGTCTTTGGATGTGAAGGGAAATTTCGAAATAAGTGAAACACCCCCATTGAAGAAAACGTCTCCCCCAACGGAATTTCCATACGATTTGGGACCCAATCCGTTCAATGTGAAAGAACGCACATCGTTAGGACCCCCTATGTAGAACCTATCGAGAACGAAGGATGTTTTGCCGTATCCATGGAGATATCCCAATTTGTTGGAGAATATAAGCTTGTTAGTGTCATTTATAGGCGCCACAAATTGTGTTTCCATCAATGACTTCACAAAATTGACACTATTGAACCTTTTTATACCTGACTTCTCTATACCTATACGGAAATAGGACCCTGAAGATGGTAAATGAACGTTGTCTCTGGTATCATATTTGAGACCCAAATTGATCGAGGACTTGAAATTATCTCCACATTGATTCATTATCAACAACGACTTGGAGTTCTTATTGTTCAATATACGGTAAACGTTATCAAACGAAGCCTCGAAGTTCCAGGCCTTGAATTTGGTGTAGTATTTGGTAGATACTCCGGAAACATTACTTTCGCATCCCAACCATTCCAAATTACGGGAATTTATATACAAAAGGGTCTCCCAAAAATGGTTAGGGTTGTTATTTACAGGCATGTTATAATTCACAAGATACGACGAAGACGTCCTCGTACCAGTGGTGGCATCAAGAGACAAACTTTCACCACCTCCAAACATATTACGCAATTGAAACTGGATGTAACCGTCACCTTCTCCGTTTCCTATATTACTGCCGGTTTTGGCAAAGAATTTCTTAATAGGGTAAATGTTGAACACCGGTATGAGCTCCAAAGTATCCCTATTGGGGCGTAATCTGGATGGTTGTTCTAGTTGGATCACGAGATTATCCAAAACACCTGCCTTCTTCATGCTTATAGAAACGTCATCCAATGCTTCAAAGAAGGTTTTCAAGGTAAAAATCTCCTTGTTCAAAGGCTGAAACACCTTGTTGAGGAATCCTAAGCGGAAATCCTGCGAATTATTCAATTGCACTGAATTTAATTTAACTGGTTTCGACGAGTTTTCCTTGAATAAATCCAGTAAAAATTGCTGATTTTGTTTCATCATCAACGTCTCCTTATCTTGAAGCAATTTCTCGAGGTGCTTCTCCTCTCTTGTCTTTGACTCGACATTCATAAAAGGTTGATCAAAAGACATTTCATTATATTACATAAAATACACAGTGCGCGAGAAGACATCACCAAAACCTCTTTGGCAGATGGGGATGCCTGCACACATCAGTTATAAACATTCGTAAAACAACAGCCGTATAAACACCATCCGAATTGAAAGTCCTGTGAAATGTTAATTGGGCCTTGGAGGTCGATAATATCTTGAAAAATGAATCAGCGGTGGATTAGCCGCCGAGTGAAGGCTCTTAAATTGAATAATTATTCAGGAGGCAGTATGGCCACATGGGGTATGCCGTCGGGGCTCAAGAAGCCATCCTTCTTCTCTTTCTCTTCCTCTTCTATCAACAACTTTATACACACTTTGCCCGCTTCGGTCTGGAAATGTCTCCGAAGAGCATCGGCTCTCGCAAATCTTCTTCCACAACCATAGGGCGTTCCGTCCTTCAACACACCCTTGCACTGAAACTTCTTCTCCCCGCTATGCAAATCTTCGTGCCTCTTCCTATCATGCTGTCTGGCAAACGCCTTACCACACACACTGCATATGAAGGGTCTTTCGTCGGTGTGGGTCCTCAAATGGGACTTCAAATTGTACGGTCTGGTGAACCGTTTGTCACACAAATGACAGGCGTACGCTGAAGGGTGTTTTTGCACTCGTTTGTTGACCTGGTTGGGGCTGGCCAACTCAAGCATCTTCTCTCTGGACGAAATGACGTTTCTGGGTTGGTTTTCCTCGTCGTACGACGAATTACTCAAGTCCGACGCCGACCGGGAGCGGTTGCCCTTGTAGGACCTTCTGTAGTCGTCGCCCGGATTCAAAAGATTGTCAGAGTTCAAGCCGGATGCGTTTTCGTTGGCAGAAAGATTGACGGACGAATTGTGGGACGAATTGCTGAACAATGAAGGGGTTTTGTGGGCGGTTTCTATGGGCTCGTCGACAGTGAGTTCGTTTTTGGGGTACACGATGGTGGGCGGCTGGAAATCGCCGTTCAACTTGTTCATCTCCTCAAGCTGGTGGGGGTCGTAGTATTCGGTCTCGATATTGGGTATGGGCATGGAGTACTGGTTATATTGCGGCTCGTTGTTGTTGAACATGGAATTGACGTTGACGTCTTGCACGGTGTTCTGGCCGAAGGGCCCTGCTGAGTGGCTCGAGGCCCCCATTGAGTTGCCTGAAGGGCCCGCCGAGTGGGACGCCGAATAGGACGAATGGGAGTGGTTGTCGACGTTGGAGTGGGATTGGTGCAACCGCATCAAATTGGTGCTGGAAATGGACCCACCAAGGCCTATCTCATCAAAGTTGGAGTCCAAGTAGCGAGTGTCGACGTTGTGGCCTGCAGTCATCACAGGAGCGTTGCTGCCGACGTCTGAAAGGGCATTGCTGTAGGTGGAAGCTGCGTCGAAGTAGGGCGTGGCCGGGTTGGAGGAGTACTCTGAGTACAACGAGTGGGACGAGTGGTTGCCCGGGCTGTTGGGGTTCAAAAAAGCTGTGTTTCTGCTGTAGTTAGGGTCAAGCAAATCTTTATCAGGTAATACATGGATATCGTTGGAGGTAGGAGCAGGCGGTGGACTGTCCTCGTACATGCCGTTGAGCGACTGGAAGTTGTTGGCCATGGTCTTGGGCGATAGATTCAACATGTCGTAAATATGGTCGTCTTCCTTCGACATGGCTGACGCTATATATAAAAAAATAAAGTTTCCCTAGTGAGCTTTTTTTGATAGTGTGAGGATGTCAGATAACAATGAGGGCACCACACGGGGCGCGGATGATGCAGGGGCGAGAGAGGGCAGAGGACAGATTGGGCATACGGGGATGCCGGGGAGATGGCTGCGTTTTCAAACGGCGTCTTTGGGCTGGGATTGACGGTTGACGTGGTTAGGTGCCAACAAGCACAGCCAAGATGGAATAACCAGTGATGCGTTTGGGGGCGGTGTTGAATGATGGAGAGGGTGCGCGGCAGGGCAAGCCGGTGCGAGGCCGGTGCGAGGCCGGTGAGAGGCCGGCGCAGAAAACTGTCAGGGACGCAGAGGGAGCAGCCGTGCGATGCGGTGCGAGGCCAGGGATGGCACTGCGTGAGCGGCACCACACCACGCGGCACCGGCCAACACCACGAATGGCCGACCGGCCTAGAACGCCCCTCCTAAGCCCACCTATGCCTCCTGATGTACCCCGTTGCATTCTTCAAGCACAAATATACGAGATCCTTCAATTTGGTCGCTTAACTGGCGCTTTTGTATAATTCGTACTTTTGGTGAAGGTGGTGGTGCTGGCCCGTTCAGGGAAAATCCTAGCTTCGCACACCGTGGTGCTTTCAGGGGCCCTAAAAACGCCACTTTTTTTAGGAGGCTCGCCCGACCCTCTCCAATTCGTCCTTGAAAGTGTGTACAACACGAAGGGGCCTTTTTCAGCCGCCAAAATCGCCCCATTTTTGGCATTTATACGGTCCCAACTTTGTTCGTCCATCTGCAATTCTCGGTCGTGCGCAGACTGAAAAATTTCTCTCCAACTGACCTTTTGAACCCCAGTGACATGAGGCTTTACAGGTGCTACTCGGTGCTACCCAGGCCCAACCTCGACCTTAAATCCATAATAAGAAACAAGGACCTCTACAAAGACGCCATTGTCAAGCGCGAGACCAAAAACCTCGATGATCTCCAGTTTATCGTAGAGAATCGTCCTGTGGAGCTAGAAATCCAAACCAATCTCAACCAATTGAAGCACAAACGGACCCAAATATCCAAAACAATCACCAAGTCCAATAAAGACGAGATAATCCAACAGTTGGCGCCGCTCAAAACCGAAATCAAGGCTTTGGAGCTGAGATTGGCTCAGTTATCTTCCGATATTCACCTAGCCGCCGAGGCCTTGCCAAATCTTATTGACGGATCGGTGACGGAAAAGGAACAAATTGTCGACTACATAAACTGTGATCTGTCGTTCAAGCCATACGAATCGCCACACGACCACAAAACTGTTGGGGAAAAGCTCAAAATCATGGACTTCGAGAAGGCTGCAAAGGTTTCAGGGACTTCATGGTACTATATGATCAACCAGGGGGCTTTATTAGAGCACGCTTTGATTCAGTACACTTTAAAGTCCGCCATAGAAAAGGGCTATTCGTTTATTATCCCGCCCACTATTGTGAAAAACGAAATCATCAACGCTTGTGGGTTTAAACCGAAAGATAACAATAACGAACAACAAATCTATGAAATCAACAACAGCGATTACTCCTTGATCGGAACCGCAGAAATACCGTTGGCTGGATATCATTTGAACACAAACTTTGATGCCAAAGAGACGTTGCCATTGAAGTACGTGGGCTTTTCGAGGTCCTACAGATCGGAGGCTGGTGCAAGAGGTAAGGACACCAAAGGCCTTTATAGAGTGCACGAGTTCACCAAGGTGGAGCTTTTCCACTTCACGAAGAACGCAGATTCGGCCAAAGAGTTGGACCAATTGCTTGAGTTCCAAAAATCGATTATTGGAGATTTGGGCTTAAAGGCCAAAGTTATCAACATTCCCTTTAATGATTTGGGTGCTCCGGCTTATAAAAAGTACGACATAGAGGCATGGATGCCCGGAAGAAATAGCTGGGGGGAGTTGACCAGTTGTTCCAATTGTACCGATTACCAGGCCAGAAGATTGAACATCAGACACTTCGATAACGAAAAGAACCTTCATTACGTACACACCTTGAACGGGACGGCTATGGCGATTCCAAGAGTCATAGTGGCAATTATTGAACAGTTCTACGACCCTGTGAATAATCGTATACCGATACCAGAGGTCTTGAGGCCGTTCATGGGCGCTGATTATATCCAGTGAAATGCATTTTGTATATATTGTAAATAGATAACGTGATAGACTGCTCATTCACCTGATGGACCTGCTCATTCTGTTGCAACCGGCGTGCTTACTATTCTTTTCTTCATTATTAAGGGGCCTTTTATTTGGCTTCTTGTTTGGCTTATTTTCATCTCATGCAATTGTTGAACGTTGTACAACGAGTCGAACTCCGTTTCCAAATCGATGTT
Organism: Yamadazyma endophytica; assembly: GCA_030571075.1. Taxonomy (NCBI): domain Eukaryota; kingdom Fungi; phylum Ascomycota; class Pichiomycetes; order Serinales; family Debaryomycetaceae; genus Yamadazyma; species Yamadazyma endophytica. The sequence goes on from JAJLXA010000003.1 coordinate 1,723,731, forward strand.
CTCGACCCTTTGAACAAGTTCCTGGAATTGCGTGTGCAAGTTTTCAAATGCTTTGTATTTGTTATCATACATGGTAGAAAGGCTTTGATATTTTTGGTAGAGCTGGTCGTAATTTTCCTGTAATTTGTTTAATTCAAGTGCCTTGCTCATTAATTTAATGTCCGTATCTATGGTGGCTGTTGTTTGCGAGATTTGGTTTATATCTCTTTGCATGTTGATGTCATGGTTCCTCATTTCATTCATGGTTTGTGTCATTTGATCTTGCCATTTCAAAGCATCCTTTTCGACGCCTAGATGTGCCAAAATGTCCCGCAAAAGCTGCTGTAATTTACCATCAAGATTTGCAGCTTTCAATTCATCAATGATTGGCTCTATGATGTCTTGTGGGTTCAATTTGCTCGAATCGATCATTTCCATTATATCTTCTTTCGTGACACTATTACTATTTGCATACTCTACAATATTCGTCAAAAGTTTGTTAAGATTTTCGTTATTATTCTTGGAACGTTCCACTAACTGCTCCAAGTCGAGTTTGCTCTGGGTGGTGTTCAATTCGATGTTATATAGTTGATTACTGAATTCTTTGTGGTTAGAGTGTATACAGTTGAAATGGTTCTCATAATAGTCCGTTTGAGCCGCTGACTGCTTCCTTTCATTATTTGGCGAAAGAGGTCTAAGAGGACGTCCCGAATATCCCCCAAAGGGATCCTGATCCTTACTTAAAGGAACTGTTTGGTTTTCTTTATCGGTCTCCATATAGTAAACAATCGCGAATTTTGATGCTTTCGTGAAGAGTGTATAAGCGATAAAAAAATGGTGGTGCTTAGCCGACCAAAAACGGAGCATTTGATAAGAGGCGAGACACATTTGTGAATAAGGAATCGAACTTGCACCTAACAAGCAAAAATTATCCTTTTTACTGCCTTTGGAAGCTCAAATCCAGCTGTCTAAATCACAAAAGACCTTCTCTACTGACCCAACCTGTATATTTCCATACTTGTAACCTTGGCTAAAACCCAAACTTGCTTTTAAAAGCGGAGGAGTACATTTCCTTCTTTTGCAGTTCCATAGTGTCGGTCATAGCTTCACTCATATTATTGGCATACCCATTAATAGACTCCTCCAAATTTTCAATACCGGTTTGAATAGACCTCATAAAACCTGGAGCACCGATATTGTTTCTCTGTGTAGTTCTTCCTCCTTTCCTAGTGGGAACCTTGTAATCGCCCGTGGAATCATTGGTGGAACTCCTGGTGGGTGCTCCATAAGCCTGCACTGGATTAGCTTCAGGACTGATATTATAAGCCAATTCACTCTCACGATGCTTTGGTGGTTTTCTGTTAGGTCCACCTATAAGGAGATTCAAATCATTCACAGAAGCGTATGTGACTCCGCTTTTGGCCCATTGCAAAGCGGATAATGTGGGTCTTGCAGGAATGACAGCATTTTCATTGAATAACAAATCGGTAGAATCTTCCTTAGATCTACTGAGTTTCTTTTCGTTAGAAATCACTGCCAAGTTGATAAACTCCAGTTCCCCAGTTCTGATGTAAATCTCTCCTGTTTGCAACACATTAGATTTGGATATGCTATTGAGGTCGTACAGCTTAACGAGATCTTTCGATAATTTGTGGTCAGTGATGTCACTTAAGGAGGGCAAGGTGCTAAATTTGATGAACCCAGTACGCAAAACTGATGCTAAAACAACCCCCTTAATCGATATGTCGATTACCCCTACACTACAGCAGAATTCATCAATTACTTTATGAGACAATTTTTGTTTAGGAGGTTTCACAACCCTGATGTCTTTGTCGGATGCAAGTACAACATAACCGGGTACAAGAATACCCAGGCTAAGCTTATGGAACACATCAAGGGAAGGCATTGCTGATTTTCCTTTACTATTGATTGGAATGATTTGTTTGATACAAGAGTCCTCATTATCAGATTTGTAATTAAGTTTAATAGTCTTGTCAGCAAAAACCACCTCGAATCCCCCGTTTGCTTGTGGAAGGATCTTAAAGTATAACAAATTACCACCCTGATTAGTACCACAGATCAATAAAATGGAAGAAAAGCCCTCTTGACCGTACTCCATAATTGCAAATTCCATAGACGTGATTACGCATCCATTCGAAGCAGTAGGAACAAACTGGGTGATACTATCCACATTGAAAATCACAGCTGGACCTCTGCCGATATCACACACGACAAGTTTTCCCGAGCTGTAACTAACTGCACAGAATCCAATATCACAAGCCTTCAAAGCAACAATAGAATCATTTCCACCAACTTGAAGAAGCGACATAGGAAGAAATGTAGACGAGTTAGCAAACGAACCTCTGATACGTTCTTTAACGCTGATGATTTTGGCATCGCCATTGCTATGCAATCGTGGACAATTTTTGTAGTTGCTCTCTACAGGAGTTCTTCCAGGGGTAATTTTGCCGAATTTGCAAAATACCACATCACCGTTGCCTAATGCAACCACAAGATCTCTGGCCTCGAAGGCACAACTTACGGCCACGATTTTAAGATCTTCGCCTTTTTCTGCTACCAAAGTTTCCTGTAAACTGATTTGAATAAGCCCTTCTTGTTCTCCTACCTCTCCTCTGGTAATATCCAAAAGTCTCAACACACCACCTTCATGGCCAGTAACCATAATCCTACGGAAAGCGTCATTGTGACCGATGGTCTTGACGATATTTTCGTTCACGGCTGCACCACCTTTAAGAAGTAGTTCGGTTTTCGCCTGAACTCCTGATGATATTCTGGTGGATTGAACACTATACCAATCAATACGCTTGATAAGTTCCACTTTTGAGTACGTCACGGGTGGATGCACAAATGCAATTGAGGGAGGTAATAACAATTTACCCAAATCACGGGAAGCTGTTCCCAATTGGCCAAAAGCTACCAAGTATATATTGCCCAAGTTCGATCTCATCAAAAGATAGTTAGGGTTATGGCCTCCGGAATAGTAAGGACATCCATCTTGAGCCAATGGTAAAATATTATCAAAAAACTCAGCTTCATCAGACTCATAGAAGTTTACCGACAATGCCTTCTGACCATTAGCAGGACGAGCGTAGAATTCTCCCTGTTTGTCATATGACGTCAAAGAATATTTCAATGTGAACCCAAAGTCCATTACATAGATGGTATTAGGGGTTGAAGCATCGCCTCCAGACACCAAGATGGACGTGGTCTCTGGATCGTTCCCACACACCCACCTGACGTCCGTAATAGGAAAAAAAGTCGATTGGGAATCAGGAGCAGGACCTGGGGTATGTAATTTTGTCTCAAAGAGGTTTCTAGCTTCGAGGATCGTCCCGGTGTTTGCATCCCAAAAAACCATCGAATTATCTACATGAACTGTAACCACATGCAAACCGTTAGGGTGGAACCTGGCAAACTTCAACTCGGGAATTACTTCTTTTGGACTGCTAAACATCTTCTTTTTTCCATTATTTGCCACATAAAGGGCTCTATCAAACCCTTTTAACCCTTTTGTGAGCTGATACACCAATCCTTGTTTGATATCCCCCGAAACAAGCGAATATAATATGCTGCTATGGGTATAAGTGACAAGAATAGTGCCTACATCACGTGGATGCCATTGAATATCCAAAACCGCCGAAAGCTTCTCCTTGGGCATGATTATCTTTTGAAGATTGTCAATTCTCATAGGAGCCATATTTAAACGATCAACATCGTAAAACACCAAACTTCCATTTGCAAGTCCCAAAATCAACCAATCTAAAGACGGGTCCAGCTCGACCGCAGTTATAGCACCAGGAGGCAGAAAAGTGCCTAAGATTTTCTTAGTGTAAAGAGACAAAACAGTGACACTAGAAGAAGCCAGAATAGCCACTAAATACACCCCTTTTATGAACTTTAATTGTGTGATTGGCAGCGCTGAACTAAATTCAAACACCACCTCCACAGTGTTCTGGCCCATGACCCGAACTTCGTTGTTGTTTGTCGAGATTGCAAGCAAACTTTGCACTGGATCAAACGCAGCCGCCAAAACGGCGTGCTGTTTTAAACCATATTGCATGATGTGTTTTATATCGATGTGTTTTCCTGATAAATCAGAAGGCAGGAGATCCGATGATCCTGAAGTCCGCAAAGCATTCGAGACGGAATTCAACGAAATTGGCGGTTTCTTCAGTTTTATTTTGGAGAACATGAGGTAGAATTTGTGCGAATGGTGATGATGGTTAGACGATGAATATGTGTGAGTGTTAGGAGCACTAAAGGGCTTCTTTTACCGATTTTAAGAGTTGAGTTAGTTGAATAGGGACAATTAGAGACATTTTTGTGTTCAAAAGAGGGTTCATTGGAGCCGTTGGAGATAATTGAGGGAGAACGCCAAAAAGCTCAATTCGGCCAAAAGAGGCCATTGGGCAACAACATGGTTCTAAAAACCCCACATGACAGTTCCTGCAAGTTTTGTGATAGTAGAATTGTGGGAATTTCAGGCCAAAGTTGATTTTTCAATGTATACGACCGTATTATTTGCTCTCCACATTCTCATGAATCAGAGTGCCAATACGCTCTTGGGTGAGTTGAAAAAGTCATTGATTTCGTCAGATACCTTTTATTCTAATTTTAAAATGTATATGTTTCTTTTGGACTCGTTTAACGCCCTTTTGACGCCCTTTCAGGCGTGTATTACTTACTGCAAAATCTCATTAACCAGCCTATGCAGCTAATACCCATAAATATCACGACAAATCACCCAAAACGCACAAATATACTTAAAAATATATAACAAACACACCTGTTGTGCCAAAACTGGCAAATACTATCCATTTAGTCCTCTACACAATTTTGCAGCCGTCTCAAGAAATATTTCAAGTAGAATTTCTCATTCTCAATTTCTCACTTTAACAGGTGTATTCTTCTCTTACAACGTTTCTATTATGGTATGTCCATCCCGCCAAATCCAATTCAATGTGTTTACTAACAATTAGCTTGACCAATTAGTGGGCTTATCAATGCTTGGAGTAGCAGTTGCCGTTTTCGTATACTATAGTGCCTGGGTTTGGGTGTTACCATTTGTGGATGATTCGAGCTTCTTACAAAAATTGTTCTTACCTAGAGATTACGCAGTGAAGATCCCCCTTTTATTGTTGTTGGTTGCTGGTATTGCCGTGGGAGGATTTGTTGGTAGCGTGTTGGTGAAAGAGAGTCAAAAAAAAAAGAAAGCCAACTAAATAATGACGCTCGAGAGTTGTTGATGCCCTCACAATCATAGACGTCCCAGTATATGTGTATTAAGTATGTATATACAAACCAGGTATGCAACATGAGCTAACTACGTATGGTGTAGTTTGCTCTGGTCAAATATTTAACGCCCTTGTAGGGCTTGACGTTCTCTCCGAGCCCTTTTGCGCTTACGATCTTTAAGTTGTCCACTTTGAGGCCCGAAGGAACGGTGGCTTTGTTGGTATACAGGACCCTTATGTACACAGGGTTGACCTGCTTGACTGTCTGTACCGTTTCTTCTGATTCTCCGTCCTCTAGCGAAGGTTCTATGACGATTGAACCGTACATCACTGGCGTGACACCAGGCGTTAATGTTCTGAGGTTCCATTCGGCCTTGCCGTGGCCCTTATAGTTAAAGTCTCCATGTGACAAGCGGTTCTGTTTGATCACCAAATGGGTTTGTTCGGAGGACCCAGCAGGACCCTGGATTTCCACCAAAATATCTTCGTATTTGCTGATACCTTTCACTATAGGCACGTTCAATTTGATCTCAAATTCGTTCCCATTGGGCCCCAATCCGTAATCGAAGTCCACGCCCAAATGGCCCTTCATTGCCAATTGATCTTTTTGGGGGTATTGGTTCAAATCGATGTTATAGCTCATCAATACACTTTTACCGTCGGGAGGAATGAACAGCATCACGCCCGGTTGATTCGTCCATTTGTCTAACCCGACACATCTGTGCAAAGCAGGTTCGAACTTAAGACCCTGTGTGTTCAAAATCATCTGCAACGAAGGCACTCCTGTCAAATGACTGGTGAAATTGATTTTACCATCGATCGACCCCAGCAACGGCACTAATTTGGTGCCTAAGTTTGGTGAAACGGTCGAATAAAACGCCGAGTCAAACGTCTTGGTACTCACTTTGCGTTTCTTGCTCTTTAAGATGACGCTCACGTTCTCTATCACATCCACAAACATCTCGTTATTGGTGTATTTGACGTTGGATCTTCTCCAAGGTATATCGTTTGCGATTTCCTTCTTCACGACGTTGTTGGCAGCCGACGAAGTCAATTCGTTGGTTCTGCTCAATATACGCAGGAGGAAGCTTTTGAACGGTATTATATCTCTAAGCTTGTTGAAATCAGTCGTTTTGGGTATACCGTCATCGAGCATTTCGTTGATAAGTAGGGTTAAAGTGTCGTTATTTGCTTCAATTTTGGGCAACACTAGCGGCAGACCAAAGTAGTCATGCATTGTTTCTATAAGACGGCCCATGAAGGCGTATGGAAGAAGGGGATTGATCTCGGAAGGATTCAACGTATATAGATAGATATTTTTGTGAGGCACTTTGTAGATCAAATACAGGCTGTTGAGCTCTATCACGTCATTTGAAGATGCCTGTATATTTGCGGCTATTGCGTTGAAGGAAGGCGATGCATAACTCGATAGAAACTCGTATATAAGGTTGTTATTTGAGTCCGTTATGTAAACTGCCTGGAACATTGAATGAGAAAATGCGACTCACGTTAAAATGATCTTTAATGAGCACACTTTTGCAGCAAATGCAGGAGATAAGCGAGACGTTGCCCTGAAATGGCTTCAAATTGTACTAATGTAGGTATAATGTTTGAGAAGTGTAATTTGAGTTCTTTTAGAGGTTCCAGGGATTCCATTTGGTGCCTTTGAAGGAGTCTTTAGGGCCATATATAACCTATTCGTAGGAACCGTTACATAAGCTTCATCCTTCTCTGAGCGATCTGTTCCTCAGAAGATGCCGTTTCTACATTCTAGAGCATTGCCTTATTACTACGGGTGTATATTGGGGGAGTCGAGCCTATATTGGGGGAATTAAAACAAACAAGTTGATCATTAAGCGCCAGATGGAATATTTCATCACACACAATTTATCTTAACCGAAACCATTCGGCGTTAATGAGTCAACTTAAAGAGCATTAGTGATATCCTTAATGACTGTTTTCAATCAATGAGGATGAAGCGCCATCCACATCGTCCAAGTCATCATCTTTAACATCCACGTTCAAGTCTTCGACAACGTGTTTTTCGATGTTCTTGATATCAGCTAAACCATAGATAGTAATGGTGAGTAAACCTAAAACAGCAGCAATACATGAGAATACCAAAGCCACAATTCCTTTGGCGGTAAAACCAGCTGGTAAAGCCTTATGTTGGAGAGGCTCGCCAGTCAAGTCAAAGTAGTCCTTGGTGTTGGCAGCAGCATTACCTTCGAAAGGAACTCCAGCTTTCTTACAAATACGAATGCTATCCTCGGTCAATTGCTGGGTTTCATTGCTTTGAATCAACTCTGGAGCTTCAATCAATTGAAGAGCTAAACCTTGGTCCAAATGCCATTCAATATGACAATGGAAGTACCACACACCTGGATTGTTAGCTTTGAATCTCATAACAATGTAGGATTGTGGGTTGACGTAAAGAACGTCTCTTTCCATAGGATACTCAGGGAATTGGTCAGACATGGTGTCATAATCGAAAGCAACCGGGCTTTGATCGTCTTCTCTACCGGGACCTCTGGCAATTGCTTGGAAAACATGTCCATGCAAATGGAATGGATGTTTACCGGTATCCAAGTTGTTCAAAACAATATCCACCACATCATTGTGTTGCAAAACAAAGGAGTTGGTGTTGGAACCGTACACAGTAGCATTGGAGGCATCATCACCAGCAGACAAAACAGTCAACAAAGCAGGAACTTTAGGAGCAGTGAAAGTAATATCGTTGAAGAAAGCGTAATTGACACCATTACCCAAGTTGTCCATGGCAACATCGACGGTAATGACATAATCTGGCTCGTCCAACAAGGTATTGTTGTTCAAAGGTCTCAAGTAGAAGTCGTCGAAGAAGTCAAACGCAGGAACAAAGTTTTCCTTCGGCTTGGCTTTGTCCTCGTCGTACATCAAGTAATTGGTGGAATTGATAAGCAAATCGCCCGGAATCACATCCAACATGTCAGTATCGATGGAGTTCATAATGGCATAATTCTTATCCTTTCCAGACTTGGTCTTCAACAACACAGTATATCTTTGAGCAACAGTTATATACAACATATCGGTGGTATTCTTTTGCACATAAACACCATCGACCTCAACGATTTCGAAATCGTGGTCTTCAATCCAGAAATACTGGGAAACAAATCTACCAGTGTTAACAATTCTGACCAAATAGGTGGTGTCAGGTTCCACCACCCACGAAACGTTTCTAGAGTCGTTGAAAAGGGTGTTTTGAGGAATTGGCTCGGCACCGGTAGGATTGTACAAGTTCAAGAAGTCCTTGTTCAAATCATCGGAGAATTCGTGGTACCATTCAGACAAAGTCAAAACGACCTCTTCGTCGTATTCGTAAGGGAAATCATCATCTTCAATAATGAAGACACCCCTCATACCATCACCATATTGTCCCGAAGTATGGGAGTGATACCAGTAAGTACCAACTTGGTCACCCACGGTAAAGTTGTACAAGAAAGTTTCACCAGGAGGAATTGGACATTGGGTGATCATTTCTGGTCCATCCATTTGATTTGACCCAGGTTGAAACAACCCGTGGAAATGCAAGGTGGTATTATGATCATCCAAACCGTTAGTCAAGTATAAATTGATTCTGTCGTTCTTTTTTACTCTCAAGGTTGGTAAAGGCCATTCATCGTTGAAACCAACAACCTTTCTTTCAAAACATCCATCGGGATTTTTATCAGGCACCCAGGTGACGGTGTAATTCCAAACATGAGTCTCACAGTATGCAATACCAAAGAGATAAAGTAGAGATAATGAATTGATTAATCTCATTTTACTATATTAGGCTTATTATAATGCTCCCCAAAAATAAGTTAATATAAGGCTGAAAAAAGGAAAATAATTAGCTCAAGGGAGGTATTTATAGTGTACGGAATATTAATAATAGCCTTATGCATGAAGTGAAAAATTTTTATAGGCTTAAAATTCCTGCAAGTGAGTGTCATTTTGTCCAATTAGCTGTCAGTTTGGACTGATCAATCTGATAAAATATGCGAGAAATAATCGCTACATAAAATCAGGCGGTGGTGTTTTTTGGCATACCACTGGGAAAACAATAAGTGTTGAAGGTCTCGTAGAAAAGCCTATCAGTTGGACTTTGCTGGTATGTCCACAGTTCCACCTAAAACACTAATTTGGCCGTTTCACATCAACCATTATCCTCCATTATCTTCGTTTTATTGTAGGGGCAGGCTTACCCGGAATTACGTCAAAGATGTCAGATGGCCTAATATTCGAGCTAAAGTTCGGATACGTGCGTCGTTTTGATTGGCTAATTTAAGGTTCAAGCTATGTTTGGCGACCCAACGGATTGGGGCTCCAAAGATTGTCGACGCCTGTGCCGCATAATGTACGAACGGCTTTAAAGATATTGGGTATACCTGTTGTAGTCCGTGGTTGTAACCGGGGAATGGGAGGGCTTCAAAGCCACCCGTGCTCTATAAGGTTATTCAGAGCCGATTGTAGTGGAATCAGGCCGAGTTAACCGCTCCACCGTGGTACTAGTAGAAGTGTATTTAGGGCGGTACGAGGTGCAGGCCTGGCCCGAAACTGGGGCGCCTGCTACTGGCTGTTCTGGTTTGATGTAATCTTTGCATTTGTGGGCCGCGTTGCTGTCAAAATGCAAGGCCTGCGGCGTATTTTTAGAACGAATCGGGGCCATTTCGGCACAGACCATTGTGCGATAGACAGAGTTTGACGGTGTCTTGGGGGAAGCGATAACGAAACTGGCAAATGTGACGCCGGCCCTAAAGCGGGTGGTGGTACCAGGGTTCGGTTTCTGGGCTGTTCGGCGGCTCCATAAATATAACCGCCCATGACTGTCTATTCTTTCTGATGAAAATTCAAGTTCCTTGCACGTGATATGTACCTTCTCTGATTTGAGCTACCGATGATAAGCATAAGGAGCTATGAAGCGGTGGGACGGGCCATTTCGATTTGAACTATCAAAATACCGCCCAGTGGTAAGACCCAGCGGTACGACCCAGCGGTAAGACCCAGCGGTACAACCCAGTCGATGGAGAGAATTGGCGCTGTGAAGCTTCCTTCGCCTACCGCCCTATGGAGTGCTTGGGGTTGCTTGTGCATCTGCTGCAAATTCCCCCGGTACTCCTTCCTTCCATTCAAACGGGCCACCATAGTTTTCCGCTTTCAGAAATGCTCCATGTCCTACAACTGAACAAACAGCCGGAGCGGTGGCCGCACCAGCCGCACCGACCCACTCGCCCCAACCTACTGCCACCGCCGCGCTGCTCAGACACTTCACGTGACCCACATGTATAACCTCCATTCGCGAGAATCATCGTTTGGTTCGCTCATGAACGCTAAGAAGCTTCTGTCTCCCTTAAGGCTCCCCAAACCCACCATCAACCACTACCGGCGGTCCACCCCGCCCATCTCGGTGCCGCTAAACAAAATATTCTCCAATAAATTCCCGCTCTCGCTCAAGCAGTCCATCGATGACTTCAGGCGAAAAGACCAGTTGCTCCTGATCCAGCACGACCTACTCAAAACACTTCCGTTTTATCCCACCGCTGACTCCTCTGGAAGGTTTTCCGAGGTTCTCCAGGTGGAGGTCAACAAAAACCAATACATCAACGAATTCACCATATATGCCAACGAGGCCACCAAAAACGACTACGCCAATGCAAACCACCTCGTGATGGTACACGGCTACGGTAGCGGCTTGGGCCTTTATCTCAAGAATTTTCCGGGCATCACCAAAGATAAATGGGTCATTCACGCCATCGATTTGTTGGGCTACGGCTGTTCTTCAAGACCGGCTTTTACCCCACAAAACCTTGAACAAACCGAAAGTTGGTTCCATGACTCGTTCCAAAGGTGGATGGGGGCCCGAAACATCCCCAAGGAACGAACCATGGTTTTGGCTCACTCTATGGGTGCCTATTTGATGGCCAGCTATGGCTTTAAGGTGCCTGATTTCTGTAGAAAGTTGATTATGGTGTCGCCCGGCGCAGTAATTAACCACAAGCTGACGATTGTAATTCCGAAGTATTTTGAGAGATTGTGGGAGAGAAATATTTCGCCGTTTTCTTTGGTCAGAAACGCTTCGTTCTTCGGCTCCAAATTGGTCAGTGGATGGAGCTACAGACGCTTCTCGAATCTTTCTCAGGAAGAACGTGATGGTTTGCATAAGTACGTCTATTCGATCTTTCAAGCTCCCGGCTCCGGCGAATATATGTTGAATTATTTGCTCAAACCGGGCGCAAACCCTCGACACCCTTTGGTGGACCGTCCGTTGGAGAAATGCAACTTTGATTTTAGTTGGTGGTACGGCCATGAAGATTGGATGAATGTGGAAGGTGGGCATATTTCCAGCGAAAAGATCATCAAAGGTGGACATAAGTCAGATGTGGTGGAGGTGGAGAACTCGGGTCATCACATATATTTGGATAACATCGGAAAGTTCAACGAAATGGTTAGAAAGGAAATGGAAACGTTTCAAGCAGCCTAAATTTCAGGCGACTATAGCTTCAAACAAAGCTAAAACATATAAGAATGGGAGACACAATGTCTGGTAATAAAATAATTAGAAATACACATTAATATTCGAGCTTTATTGCTATGTATGCTATCCTATGTAAGTAATAAGTTGATATTATCGGGCTCGTCCGCAGGTCCTTCGAAACTGATGTGCACACGAAGTGATATGGGTAAATTGGGGTCGGTAATGAGGACTTCTTCGGTGGTATCGACCAACTCGTTTAGCTTTTTATCCAAGTTTGGTGCAGTCAAATCTTTCAAGAATTGCGGCTTGGTAAAGTACAACTTTTTGGACGCTGTAGCCAAGGATGGATCCTTCATCTGCACCTCCTGCATGGTTTTGATCTCTTCGATGAACCTGCGAAGCGTCCACCAATTTTGAGCCACTAGACCTTTGGTTTCATTTCCACAGACTGAGCAGTTGGGTTTTTTCGTATGTTCAAACGTGTACGTGAATATTGACGTATCTCCGGTATACATCATGTAACAATTGAGAATAGGGTTCGAGCTGGTGACATACTTGAATGCCTCGTTGCAGCAAGAAGCCGCTATGATGGCATTAGTAGACGCTATGGCGGGTATGATATTTTTCACCACTCCCAAAGTTAACGACCTAGTCACGCCGCTGATTTTGAAACTTTTTGCACGTTTCAATGCTGTTTGATACATCCAATCCACGTGCTCCGGAATGTCTCCGTCGAATTTATAATCGAAATGTTTGGGCCATTCGATTTCGTTAGCCCATTCTATGCAATGCTCCGGTAATCGAGGAGTGTTTGCAATGGTACATACAGGATACGTCACTTTCGGGGTAATCAAGTCTAACGTGCATTCGTAGCAAGAAGTAATTGTAGGAATTATAACTCTTGATTGGCCTCGAAACCCTTCCGTACCTCCATCGATTAAAGGAACCAAATTATTCAATTGGTCATCCACCATTGACACTAGCGTGGCATTTATCCATCGACGGGCCTCTACACTGTCTAATCCACATATAATACACGTAAATTGTTTGTAATAATCAGTCGATTTGTCTTGGATCTTGCCAAAATAAGGTACTATATTTAAAGAACCGTCATTCAAACGATTTTTCACAAAATTGGCAGCAACCTCCGCCTTTGGCTTACCAACATCATCTTTTCTGAATAGAAATTGCCGGTTTAGGTTACTTATATCTATCGTATCCATATCGATAATGTGAATGTTTTTAAATCCTGTCAAAGCCAAATTTTTCAAGATTTCACACCCCAATCCACCCGCTCCTATCACCAAAATTTTCGCCTCCTGTAATGCCTCCTTGCTTGCCATCGCATCGTACTCATCGGGTACTTCATTGAAGGGGCCTATGTTGTCCAAAAGAGGAGATATCGAAGATAAAGACATGGTGATTTCAAGATATAATCAGTGCGGTGCGATAAGACGAATATGGAAGAATGAAGAAAGAGACGAAGCGCAGCAGGAGAGCGAAAAGTATGCCACTTATCACTTCTACATTAAATAGCCTTGAAATTCCTTAATATTAAATAAATACCTTACTGCTGTAAGTCATTGGTGTGCTCTTTTAGCTCCTCTGGGCGGCATTCCTATCATCCGCTTGCTTGGGGTCTGCAGCATAGTTAAGCTTGTATCTCGCTTCACTGGCACGGATTTGGTAGGATCGAGGGTTCTGCGGATGTTTGGGGAAACGAATTTGGGGTCGAATTGAGGAATATTTGCACCTGGAGTGGATTTAAGTTGATCTGCTCTTTTGGCGCTGACAAATGCAATTGGTTGCGGATTGGGGTCCTGGTTTTCCTTATCGGACTTGTTCATAATCATATCTAGTTCGTAATCGTCCAATTTGTGCTCTAGTTCGTCGCTGAACATAAACGAATCGTCGAAATCGTCGTCTAGTTCGGGTTGTTGGTCTGACGACGTCTTCGCTGATGCTGGGGCTGGAGTTTGTACAGGCACCTGTGCTGCTGTTTGTGCAGATGTCGGGGCTGGGGCCGGTGTGGGTGCCAAGTCTGCAGACCGTATGGTGGTATTGGGCGTTCTCGAAGGGCCGATGGTTGTTGGTTTGGAGGCCTGTGGGGCCAGATGCCTGGTGTTTACGGCTTGGTATGTTCTTTGGTTCGCTATGCTTTGACCCTGGTTACCAGTTTGGGCCTGGTTTCCGGTTGGGGCCTGGTTATTACTCGTCTGGGCTTGATTTCCTGCCTGGGCTTGATTATTGCTAGTTTGTTGCTGATTCTGCAATTGAAGCGCTCTACTTCCTACTCCTATGGGCGTACGCAAGCTACGTTCGGTACGCCACTTCTCCTGCTGTCTGAGAAAAACCTCGTCCCGGTGGACGTTTTCATGGTTCATTTCTACCTTGCTTTCCTCTACGTTCTTCAACTTGCCCAAAATGCTCTTATCGTACAAACAATTCCCCAAAACGTTACCAAAACAACGCAAACACCGTTTGAGTCCATCGGTGAAGGCTTCTTTTCTGCACTTTTCGAAAGCTGCTGCCTTGCTTTTGGCGTTATCGATGAATCCATACCCTACATCCTCATGATATGTGCCGTCTTTAATGGTGACTCTTACAACCGTAGAAAGCCCCATAGATATACGGGAGCCTCCGTGTGTATCTATGAAATCAACATTAGAAGAAATAAGTTCAGAGCTCCATCCATTGAAGCCAAACACTTCGTTTGCAAGATTTAAAGCTTTCCAACCTTCGAGATACAGCACTTTCGATCCGCCTGCTCCCGGCCTCGAACTGATATATTCCGGGCCTAGCACCTTATTTAAGGTGTGCTGGATATCCTCAAACTCTGCATGCGTGTATGGAACCGCCTGAAACGGCCTTACTGTGGGTGTGGTTTTACTATTCATACGCGTTATATGGATTTAAAAATGATATCGCGAATGCGAAACAAGAAATTTAAACTCAGTGTGAGCAGAAGCGGTGTAAGCTAAATGAGCGTTCATGGGTGTGAAATGAGCCCAAATTCGTCGTTTCATATAATATTGTGTAGTTTCGATGTTTGTGATTAGTACTGTAGCATTTTGTTGCGTGAGCAATGGAAAGAGTGAGATTTTAAGAGCACAGACACTAATGAAGAGTTATCGCTAGAGTTATGTGGAAATGTAATTTTAAAGTGAAATTCTGTGAATACGCTTGGTATGTGTTTCTTTAGAATATTGAAAGATTTAGGAGGTGTGTTTTTGTGCTTGGACCCTTTATTTCGGCATATACATGAAACACAACGAATAAGCTATGTTTAAAGTATCTAAGCATTGGAAGACTTGAGTTGAAGCCAGGTCAGCGTAAATGGCAATAAAGGTGCCATAATATACATAATGGGCAATAGCTAAACTCCCTGGTCTTTCACCGTCTTTCTAAGCAGTAATAGCTTCCCGATAGGGCCCAACGTAACCCTTCAATTGACACCCTTAGAAGTCACAAAATGGTCCCAAAATAACGCAAGTCATCGTATTTGGGACCAAAGTTTACCCTATCACCGCTGGTTTTGACTCCCTGCACCAAAAGTGCTGCCCCAATCTGACCTAAGACCATCGCTGTTTGATTCTCAAATTCGCAGCTATACACTTATGGATCCCCATAAACCGAAGCCAAAGCCGCCCCGAGTCAAACAAAAGCTATCCGAACAGCGCAAAAAACAAATATGGGAGTACGAGAACAAGCTCATGAAAGAACAACGCCAGGAACGGTATAAAAAGCGACTTTCTATGGACTCTTCAATGCTGTCGTTACCGCTGCAAGAAACACCGCCAAATTCCCCAAATAAACCCGAAAACACTACTCAAATCACATCCCTGAGTCCGTATTCATCCCCCATAAAAAGATTGCACAAAGAAACATCTTTGGCTCCCGAAATATCCCTGTCCCAGTCTCATTTACTGCCTCAAAGCACACCTACAAAATCGTCCCAGAGATCGCCTACTAAAAGTCCCAGTAAAAAAGTATCATTCGATATATAATCCTACATATGCTACATCATGCGTCCAATCCGGAGATTAGCGTTATATTATCACCCTTCAACATTATACGGCCGAGTTCCTCCACACTGCCATCAACCACACTCACTTCTTTGGCATCGTCTATAACGATGTTCATGAACTCATCAAACCCCCGAATTTGGCCCTGGATTCGTGTTTGTGTTTGCTCGTAAAGCCATATCGTCACCGGCGTCTGTTGTTGTAGATACTTGAAGATCAAGTTGATCGGTGGGACCATGGCTTTTTTATCTGACATGATGGAGTGAGATGGAAATTTTCTGCGCGTATGGATATCAAAGAGTTATTCAGCAAATGGCTTACAGAAATGGCCGAAACGGCTCGAACGCGCGGGTTAAACACGGCAATGGTATACAAAAAGGCTGTCGATAGTGTGTGCCAGGCCTCAGCCGAAGATTTGAACTCAAAAACGAGATTGAAACGATTGAAATTCGTGGGAGAGAAAACCGTAACCGTGTTGGTGAAGAAGCTTCATGCCCATTGCAAGGAAAATAACCTTGAGATCCCCGACGGGTATAAGGATGCAGATAGAACCGCTGTAGGCTCATCTGGCGAGAAAGATGGGGCAGAACCTCCTAAAAAGCGCCGTAGAGTGCAAAATTATGTCCCCAAAAGGAGATCAGGTGGTTATGCCATATTATTGGCGTTGTATATCCACGATAGAGATCGAGAAGGATTGAAAAAGGACGAAGTAATTGAGTTTGGAAAGCCTTTCTGTGATACTTCTTTCACTGCTAATCCGAGCAAGAACGAATTTTATTCTGCATGGAATTCTATCAAACAGCTTCAAAAGCACGAATTGGTAAGTATGACAGGCCCCAGAGGCCTTTATTATATAACAGATGAAGGTATAGATGTAGCACAAAAGCTTGCTGTGGTTGATAATATTAAAGCGGTTCCGGTAGTGACACGGGCCAATATTTCGTATGATAATGGGCTTGAAGTGGAATCTTCATTTTTCAGTGAAGATATTCAACTCATGGATAATTTCACTGATTTGTTACCCTCTTCACCAGTGAATAAGCCGGCCTCTTTATTACGCAAAGGATCACGGGCTCTGCTACACGATAAACTGAAAAAGATATTTAATGATATCAAATATTCCATTTGGTTAAACGATGAGTACGAAATATGGCTAATTATCGACTCGCGAGAAGTTAAGTCCCACTCCCAACGTGATTACTTCCAGAATAAGCTTGAGACGCTTGGTGTAAGGTGTGAAATAAGACAGCTTGCTGTGGGTGATGCTCTTTGGATAGCACGAAACAAGCACTCGAAGGAAGAAGTGGTTTTAAATACCATTTGTGAGCGTAAAAGACTCGACGATCTTGCAGGGTCTATCAAGGATGGTAGATTCATGGAGCAAAAGGCACGTTTGCTGAAAGCTCGAATGAAAAGGTACTATTATCTTGTTGAAGAGAGTCCCAGTGACGTGCAGCTCATGGAAACGTTTGGAGATGCCTTGAAAACAGCACAATCGATGACCATGGCTATTTCTGAGTTTTATTTACGGAAATTCAAGCTGATCGATGAAACCTGTGCATTTCTAGCCTCTTTGACGGAGATTATCACTTCAAACTTGGCGCCTATTAAGCTCGTGGTAATGAAGCCCAGGTCAGTGAAAAATCAGAGCGAATATGGGGACATAATGGAATCATTTCGGGACGAATTCGAAACAAGGAATAAGCCTTACGAATGCGTACACTTATTTACCACTTTCAGCGATACTTTAGGAAAGTCTCATATGTACACCGTCAAAGAGATGTTTTTGTCACTTTTAATCACCATTCACGGGGTATCACTTGAGAGGGCGGTGGTAATTCAGAAGGAGTTTCCTACCCCCAAGAAATTATTCGAATACTATCACGTACAGAACAAACACAAGACCGAAAAGGAAAAAGAAAAATTGCTCCAGGAACTTTTCAGTTACCAAGTTGGGAATAAAAAAATTGGTCCCAGTGTCCTGAAGAAGATTTACGAGGTGTGGGGCAAAGAATGAATGTATATAGCTTTAATGATTAATGTAGAATAATGTAACATAATTTTTACCGCTTTGGGACTTTTTAACGTATCTTCCTCAAGAGGCTATGAATAGAACACAAAAGGTGTAAACGGTTGTGCATATACCCAGGAATATTTTTAGACTCTTCTTTGTCTCTGTGTTTCATGTGGTGGGACGTATCAGAAAATTGCCTATCTTTATAGACGTCCATTGAAATCGACCAAAACGGTAATTTTTTCTGTCAATTCGAAACAAGCTCAAACAAACTCTATGTAAATAAACCACTCAAATACCCCTATTTCTCTCAATGCGAAAAGTATATAAGGCCATCTAAAACCTCCATTTAATCATCATTACTCAATACTACAATGGCTGCTCAACAATCTTCTAAAACTACCACCGCTCAAAAAGGCTCCGCCGAAACCAAGGACAACAAAAGGTTCTCCAACGGTAAAGGTGTTACCATGCTTGGCTGTATCATTGCTTAAGTAAGGCTTTAGTGCTCAATATATGTGTTTTCTTCTTATATACTATTACATCTCTGGCGTCCCATCCTAACACCCATACTAAAAGTCGCAAAAAATTTTTCAAATTTTTCACTGATATTTCATTATGGGTAAAGGAACATTAAAGTACGGGGGTAAATCAGGGATCTTACCTAAGGTACGTCCTGTGTTCAAACGTAACCCTATAAGACCTTTGACCGAACAAGAGCTTAAAAGTTTCGAAGTCGAACAAGGATATGCAGAAAACATCCCATTACCAGACAGAAAAGGAATCAAGTATGAACGTAAATTGAAATTTGAACGTAGATTGGAGCCCAAACCGGTGATTACAGTAGAAGAACGAGTAAAGAATACCATAGAAGAATACGAAGCCACCCTCAAACCCGAACCAAAGACTGACAAGGAGGTCTGGGAACAAAAAGCCAAACAGATTCGTCTCGAGCATTTAAGAGAGGCATATGCCAAAGAACACAAAAGATTACAGAAAATCGACTCTTTGGAAGCCAAAAAATTGGAAGAAAAGCGTATAGAAGAAGAAACCAAGCAAGAGTACGAAGAAAGTGAAGCCACCAAGTTGACGTTGCCCACTATGGACAGTTTTATTAAGGGCCCTATCATGAGACCCAGAACCGACACAGAGCAGCAAATTTTGGACAACCAGAGATTGTTGAACCGTAAAGTGAGAGAGTTGGAAGTGAAGGAACGCAAGGCCGCCGAATTGTTGGAGTTGTACCACGCATCAGCCAATTTCATCACCACTGAAGAGCAATTGGAAGCCGCCATCAACGAGGCGTTTGAGGTCAGATTATCCAAGTTTAACTTGGCCCAATCGTCGGTCAAAGAGAAACTCAGCGGATTAAGTGATTCCAGCGTCAGATTGGCCCAAAACGAGGACCTTATCTTGGATGCTGCTTTTGGAGAATCCAACAAGAAACCGGGCCTTAATGTGGTCAAAGACACCATCGATGGAGAAATCGAAAGATTGAGACGTGAAGCAGAGATCCGTACTAACGAAGTATAAAAACACCCCATAATTACCATTGTATATAGACGTAATATATCGACCTTTGAACTTGGCATGTTGAAATAGTGTGAGGACCGCATCGCGTTGAAAGTTCAAATTGAAAATTCACTGAATTCATGTCTGGGAAAAGAATATCAACGTACCAAACTTTGTACAATAAGGTCACCAGCAAACGACTTAAGTATGTGAATAACATATACGCCATTGTGGCTATGTGGATGTCGTTCAGTATGTATTTTCCTTACACAAAGGTGTGGGTCAACGTGTTGATGACTGTGTTTGTTAGAGCACCTATAATCTTTGCGTCATTATTTCTCTTGAAGTACATTATAGGACGCAATGTGGTGGTGGATTACACTAGCCACAAGACCCTTGGTGCTCAGATCTACAGAACTTTATGGAGTAGGAAGTATGTGGAGGTGTTTTTCGGTTATGTTGTTTCTGGGATCACCATGGGTGCTTTATTCATGTTTCAAACGGGGTTCTGGAGCGATTACTACATCACCTCCAAAGATTACGATAAAAGACCCAAAGCTAATGATAAGTGGGTTTATTATTGGACGTTTGTGATGTTCGTTAGCGGGATTTACAGCGCCCAATACCTCATATTCCAGAAAAATACCTTGGAATTCACCTATGGAGTGTCCAAAAAGGAGCCACAAAAGGCATTGCTTGACGACTTGGTGTCAAAGATCTTTGGTTCAGTGGTGCTCAATGGATTTTTGTGTGTGATAATGCCTGTGGTGTATTATTTCACCAGATCCTTCATCTACAAGTCGAACTGGCTATTGATGAAAATCTTTCAGTTGGACACTGCAGTGCCTGCTTACAACATTGGCTGGAGTAACATCGTTTCTATATCATATATGTCATTTCATGTGGTTTTGATGTGGGATTTGGCCAACCATATTTATAATACTTACGCAACCATTGGATGCTTGGACGGCAAAAAGCCAATCAGCACCTACTCATCGGATCCTATCAATACCCTTTTATCGGGGTTGCGTAATTCTGATCCTGAAAACCAATTGTGTAGGTTGACTGCGTTCCAAGAATTGGCTTATATAGCCACTTTGGACACGGTTGAAGGTTCCAAGTATCGTTCCAACATTTACAATGCACATTCGAAAAGTGGTTTCACCTGGGGTGCCATTTTAGACGAATGTTCAGTCATAATCAAGGAAACATGTCAAAGAATAAATTATCGTACCGTTAGTGATGCAGAGATTATAAAAAAGAACAGATTGACCATCAAGGATGATTTTAACCGTTCATTGAATGAAAGTGACATTTTTGGTAACTCTTTCCTCCATTCACAAACTCCACAAAAAACTGCTTCAAATGACGTCAAATCGTATGGTGATTTTGCAAACAAGTCGTCCGAGCCTCCAAAGAAGTTGAGTAATCAGGAAAAGTACATCAAAATCTTGCAAACGTACGTGATTGAACCATTACAAAAATTCATTATAAGCTTTTTAAATACCGACTCCAGTTCCAAGAATGTGGTTGCCAAAAAACTTTCACCGTGGATTAAACAAGCTAACGAATTCTACAGCACTTATAGAAATCATTTTCTTTCAACTAGTGTTGGAATCTTTTTCAGAGTTTCGTTGAAAAGAGATATTGAAAGTAGAGTCATCAATGCAGTTAATTTCGGTAATTCAGTGATAGCTTTGAGCAACTTGATCATACATGCCATCGATGAAGACAAGAACTTGACAGTGACCAGTAACCATATTTCTGAGGTATTGACTTTATTGGAAAAACCTATAAATGCATGTAACAGCTACATGGACTATTTACCACCTAGTGTGTTTATGACCTTGGAGCAACAACAAAAAGACATCGCTCATTCCAGACATTTGATGAGCCTTTTAAGAGATCTCACCTTGAATGAATTTAAAAAGGTGTGCATAACATATAACTTCAAACTTAGCGACTTATTGTTGTCAGCCAGAGCTTTCAGGTTGGCCAAGGCCGTGATAGATGATGAAATTGCAAATAGAGCTGCTAGGGGATGATTGGGATTAGTGTAATGGGTTACAGTCAAACAACCCAGTGTAAATCTTAATTTCTGTAAAATATACATGTACGCAAATAGGATGTGTAAAAATCTATACGTTACCGTCGTCTCCGTTTCTCTTTGGAATGGTGTCCAAAAGCACAGGCTTAAGGATTTCCTCGTCAAATCTTGTAAACCATTTGGCGTGTTCTTCAGCACTCAAAAATGCCCCCAAAACTCCGCCGCTATTATTGATATCGTTTGCATTAATGTCTTCTGTAGCACTTGCTCCTGGAATGAGGCTTTCTTGGGCTTCGTCGTCGTCATTTTTCATGGAATTAAGTGAAGCATTCGATTCGTTTCTTGATCTCACGTTATCATCCTTATAAAGGGAGTGGTTTGTGCTGTTTCCATATCGTCTGCTTCCCATGACTACGTTCTGTGAAGAGTTCATCGGCGTGTTCATGCTGGTTATAGGTAACCTTGGGGCCTCGATTTCAAACTCGTCGTCTGAGTCGAAATGTTGCTCCACGCCGGTTCTGATACCCAAGATCTCCAACATGGATGCAGTAGATCCTCCGAACAAAATCACTGTAAGCACAACCACCACCAAGACTGTTGCCAACAACGTCCATTTGGCCTCACCCTGAAGACCCATAGCCAACGCTACACCAACTGCACCTCTCAAACCAGCCCAGAAAATCATCATTTGGTAACTGTGACTGATTTCATCGGGTACTGCTTGTGAGGAAATACCTCCATTAAGGTAGTTTCTGTTTGTGAACTCCTTGAATTTGGCTTTGTACAAGAAATTCAAGAGTCTTGATAATGGGAACACTGCCAGCCATCTGGCCACGCAAATTGAAATAAAAGTCACTATGATCAACAAAGGTTTGAACACAAGCTCGACTTCTGTGAACAACGACAAGCCCAAGTAAATGAAGATGAAATTTTCCGACATTTGGGCCAATAATTGAAATACGTATTTAGTAGCAATTTGGGTTCTACGGGACATATTATAGTAGGCGTAATGTTTCAAGGTAATCCCACAGAACAACAAGGAAACAATTCCCGACATGTGGGCCCCATTGGAGAAGAAGTACGACTCGTATGCAAACAAAAGCACCAAACAGGTCTCAATTTGAGGGTATCTTCTGATGTGGCTATGTTTCAAGATAAGTGCAACTAGTATACCCACCAGAATACCAATGATTGTGGAGATGGTGAAACTCATCAAAAACAACCCGATACCCTCGAACAAACTCAGAAAGTGCACTGCTTGGCCGTGGAACTTCTGGCATGTCTCGAACATAACAATGGAAATGGCATCATTAAGTAAACTTTCACCAAAAATGATGGTGTACAATTTGGGATCAACCTTATAGGCATTGAAAATCGACAAGATGGTCACCGGATCCGTGGCCGACAAAGTGGCACCTACGGCCAATGCATCCACGAATTCCAAACTGACCCCATCGAGGCCAATTGCAGTCCAAATGTAAAGAATTATCCCCAATACCAAAGCGGAAATAAAAGTCCCCGGAATGGCAAAGGTCAAAATGGACCCCAAGTTGCTAAAGAAGTTCGCCTGATGTAGCTCGTAGCCCGAATTCAAAATAATTGGCGGCAAAAGAATGTTGAAGAAATAACCTGAATTGAATTTGACAGCATCCTGAATGTAATGGCCCGGACTCACCCTGATGATAAGCCCCACTATCATTCCGTAGAAAATCGACAACACGGTTTCGTGGACCGCTTTGATACGTCGTTGTTGCAAGAAATACGACGACCACAACGCTGCACACAATAACGTCAAAAGTATGAAAAGTGCCCAAGACGAGAAAATCTCGTCCGTTACCGGGTTGTCTTCTTCGTCTCCTTCGTCAGGAGGGCTGACGTCCGGAACGTCGTCGTCATCGTCGGCCAAATCATCGTTCAAGGCCCGCTTTATGATCTGCTTGGTGAGATATAGGAACACACTTGGCATGTTGATAAGGTTGAAATGCGACCCAGATCGGGGAGGTAGTAGTGGTGCGGGTTGGTGCCAGCGAGGCTCTCTGTTAGTGCCAGCGAGGCCCTTACCAGCGCGCGCGACGCGCTACCACGGGGCGGGTCCGTGCGGCCTAGGCTTTATCAGATGGCACCGTGTGCCTCGCGCTCCATACTGCGTGGCTGGCAGCGAAAACAAAAGAAACTTCCCATCGCTTTAACATTCACCTTCGCTACCTCCTTGTTTTGCCAGTCTTATGTATTCGGCGAACCCCAGTTTTGAAAGCTTTCACAATGACTTCGCCAAGTTCACCACACACACCTCGCAGGTGAACCCCAATCTGTCGCTAACAAACCTCCATCAGTTGGGGAAGCTAGCGAATCCAAGCCCAAAAAAATTTCAGTTCCCTATAACTCCACCAGTAAGCAAATCCGCTACGCCTATCAAGGAGAACCTCAAGTATCTACAACAGGAAGCCTCGTCCAACCGCCGGCTCCTTTTTTTGTGCTTCAACTGGTACCTTCTGTCGATCATATCGAACTATTCCACCAAACTTATACTAAATGACTTCAAATTCCCCGTGACCCTTACCCAGTTCCAATTCATATTGAACTCGGTGTTGTGTTTGGCGGTGTTGGTGTATTTGAAGCACAACACGCATCTTACGAACCATTTTCCCAAGGGGACCTTACCAAACATCAAGGACATGCGTATTTCCAGATTCGTCATTCCTGACCAGTTCATACTTCAAACCACACTCCCTATGGGGATCTTCCAATTTGTGGGGCATATATGCTCCCACAGTGCCACGTCGATGATTCCGGTGTCACTCAACCATACCATTAAAGCATTAAGTCCCATCACAACGGTGTTGATCTACCGTTTTTATCACAAAATCGAATACAACTACCGAACATACCTCACATTGATGCCGCTAATGTGTGGAATCATGTTGTCGTGTATCAAGCCCAATAAGGCCTACAGAAACCCCGAAAACGGGTCGTACTTAACCGGGTTATTCTACTCATTCTTGTCGATGATGATTTTCGTCACCCAGAACATCTTTGCCAAAAAGCGTCTTACCGTCACCGAAGGTATTCCTATGAATAATGTCCATGAAAAGAAACTCGATAAAATCACCATTCTTTTCTACTGCTCCATCATAGGCTTTTGCTTCACATTCCCATTTTATTTGGTTTCCGAGTACAACAACCGCCATTTGAGCTTGACATGCCTCAACTTCTACAACAGTCTGTTGATCCTTATCAACGGAGTCAGTCATTTCATGCAAAGTCTTTTGGCGTTCCAAATCCTTGGACTCATATCGCCCATTAACTACTCCATCGCCAATATCTTCAAGAGAATCATCATTATAGTGGTTGCGTTCTTGATAGAGGGCAAGCCGCTTTCCAAAACACAGCTCCTAGGCATAATGTTGACCATCGGCGGATTGTTCTTGTACGAACGAGTGGGAAAACCCAAAAAGTAGCTTCTACCATTATGTATTAATAGTTATGTATTATTGTTCTGAATAAATAAGTTCTAATGAGCACTGCCTTTGACGTTCAAAAATTGCTTGAAGATGTCTCCGAATGCAACCATGAACACCGTTTGCCAGACACCAAGACCAATTCTTGGAGTCACACCTCTGTATAAACCTTTGATACCGTTTTGACCGTAAATGTACTTAAAAGCGCCAAACACACTCAAGTTCTTAGGTCTGTTTGGATCGTTGGTCTTGGATTGCATCTCCACTCTGATGACTTCAATTGGCTGGTTCCATGCACTCAAACCACCACCGATGACCGAACCCAAAACCTTCTCGTACGCATTCAATGGCTGAGTTTCACCTTTGCCCGACAAGTTTCTGATCACTTCTTCGGCCAATCTGGAAAACCCGAATCTGGACCCCCAATTGGTCATTTGTCTGATAGCGACGGCATTGACACCCTTGTTGATACCTCTGATACCTTCTCTTCTGAAAATGTCTTTGAACACTTCCAAAGACGTCTGCTGAGGAGCCCCGGTGTTGGCCTGTTTGGATCTGGTGATTTCCACGGTCTTCAAGCAGGTGGTGAACCCCATAGTTAAGTAACTTTGTGCCAATCCACCGGTAACACCACCTCCCATACCAGCCAAAAAGTTGGAAGCACCTAAAACCTTGTACCTGTATTCAGCCTCGGCCGAAACAAACAACAAAACGGCACCTTTTGTGGAGGCCTCGATCCAGGCCCATGGAATCAACCCTTGGTAGAATCCAAAAACACCTCCTCTGGACCAGACGTGTTTGGTAGCTTGTAGGATGGAGAAGCTTCTGTTGGCAGCCATGGTGGTTTTCACCACTTCCAAGGGTTGTCCCAAAGTGGTAACTTCAGCCATGTTCAAACCGGCCCCCAAGAGGATGTTGGAGAAGTTGACGGGTTTCTTTTCAATTTGTGTGGACATTTTGGAGAGAGATCAAATGAAAGAAAGTGGTTGAAGTAAATTTTCACAATTGTCGCTATCAGTCGGGCCCGATTCCGGCCGTGTGCGCGCGCCGTTGCTCTCCGGGCGGAGGGGTACAGTTGGGGCATAGCGATGAGCTGAGAACCTTGATACGCTTTGGAGAGGGCATGGAGGCGTTTGTGTGGAGCGTTTGGGTTCTTTGGGGCTCTTTAAAGCTCTTTGGGGTGCTTTGGCGTGGTCTTTGGGTGCAAGAACGGCCGAGCGGTAGCAATGGACTGGGTGCTTCTGGGTAGCCCTACAGTGCAGTCGCAGTGCTTCGTACGAGAGAATTTGGAGGTGTAGAGCGGGCATTTTCGGGGTTCAAGCGGCGTGAGGCGTTAGGAGACGTTTTGGGGGTTGATAGCGGTGCTGGCCCGGGAGGAGTGTTGGTAATGTGTGGGTGCTATGTGGGTTGTGTGGGTTGTGTGGGTGTTATGTGGGTGCAGGCCGGACGAAGGTGGTGCTGGCTGGCGCGAAGTGGTGCGAGGTGCGACCAAGGCTGCGACCGTGCGAGAACGCTGGTGCCCTACCACCATCGCTCCGACCCCACCACCATCGCTGCCAAATAGCCCTGCCGCCATGGCCTGGCACCAACTCAAACTGTCTCAAGCGCCAGTACGCTATACTGGCGCTAGAAACAACGATAAATCGGTCAATGCTAGACAAACTACTCGACGTTTCCTTACAATTTTCAGCCTCCAAAAACCTGCAGACGTGCGTTCTGCTTTTAGACCTGCCAGATCTCCCAATTGTACGATCTCAGATTTAAGCGCCGAATTGTGAAAATTGCAAATAAACGAACTAAAAAATTTAATGCTCTAAAAATTCTCCAAAAAACCAAAGCACGCCTTACCGGCCTCTTTAAACTATAGAACAACACATCCCATCACCTAACGCCAGAAACAGCTGTTTTCGTGCCTTCTTCTCCTCTTCCTCTCCGTCACATCGCACCAATCAGAAAAATTGCCCATTTAGGAAATGGACCTTAGTAAAGCCACGGTTCATGGCTCTTCCTGCACCACCGCCCGTCCACCGTTCTAACCTCCCGCCGTCGCCCAATTACTCACCACCAAAATGGGCCCATTCCCCACGACCTCCTAAACGGGCCGGTAGCAACACGCCCTCTAATTATATGCGTAGAGTTGTTGGGTAAGCGTTCAAATTGTACTAACAGGCTAAAAACAACCCCTAGGCACCCCTAAATCGCTGTAGAGGTTTGGCGTACCTATCTCACAGGCCTGCCATGTATTTCCCCCCTAAGTGGTCGTTTGAGCCCCTTTTCAAAAAGAAACTCAAGGCAACCTATTATTTCAACAGGCTTATGTACAGGCGCTGAATTGGTCTGAAGAAAATTTAATTCTCACCAGAAAAGAAATTATCTCTTCATTCTTTCTTAACGAATGTCACCAGTTGGATCTAACGTTTCTAGTGGAGTGCAAACCACCAACACCGACGGCAGCTCAGCCGCCATCAAAAGAACAGGCAATGTAGCCACCTTCACCAACAATTTGACTGCCATTGACACCTACGGTGAGGTGTTTGAGGTTCCTGATTTCACCATCAAGGATATCCTTTCATCCATTCCTAAACATTGCTACGAAAGAAGACTCACCACGTCGTTCTACTATGTCTTCAGAGACATTGCTTTGCTCGTGGGGGCCGGCTACCTCGCCAACAACTTTGTGCCTTTGATTCCTTCCAAGGCCGCCCGTTTCGTGGCCTATAGTGCCTACGTGTACTGGCAGGGGTTGGTCAGCACCGGTTTGTGGGTGTTGGCACACGAATGTGGACACCTGGCGTTCAGTGACTACGGCTGGGTAAACGACACCGTGGGCTGGGTGTTGCACAGTTATCTTTTGGTGCCTTACTTCTCCTGGAAATACTCCCACTCCATGCACCACAAGTCCACCGGGAACTTGGCCAGGGATATGGTTTTCGTGCCAAAGACCAAGGAGGAGTTCATGAAAAAGAATAACGCCACCGACATCGAAGATATTTTGGAGGACTCTCCTATCTACACCTTGTACACTCTTGTGGTGCAACAATTATTCGGATGGTTAGCCTATATTTCCTCCAACGTTTCGGGCCAAAGATTACCAAACATTCCTGCGTTCAGAAAGAACCACTTCAACCCTAACTCGGTTTTGTTCGACAAAAAGGCCTACTGGAACATCTTGTTGTCCGATTTGGGTGTGGTTCTTCAATTGGCCGTGGTGTATACCTGGTACAAGAAATTTGGTGGTTTCAACGTGCTTATCAACTGGGTTTTGCCTTACATTTGTGTCAACCACTGGTTGGTGTTTATTACCTTTTTGCAACACTCCGATCCAAAATTACCACATTACGAGGCCCACCAATGGAACTTTGCCAGAGGTGCTGCCACCACCATCGACAGAAACTTTGGTTTTGCTGGTCAACACTTGTTGCACGACATTATCGAAACCCACGTTTTGCACCACTTCGTTTCCAGAATTCCTTTCTACAATGGTAGAGAAGCCACAGAGGCCATTAAGAAGGTCATGGGCAAACATTACCAACGTTCCGATGAGAACATGTGGAAATCGTTGTGGAAGTCCGGCAGATGGTGCCAATACGTTGATGGTGAAAATGGTGTCATGATGTATAGAAATGTGAATGGCTTCGGTATGGGTACCAAGCTTAAATGATTTAGATTGTGGTTATTTATAGTAATAGAAATATGCTTCGAGTTTTTTATTTGTGAATCTATAAAGGTGAACAGAGAAGGTGGTGTTACGGTTGTGGAGCCGTGGCAGTAACAGTGGCAGTAACAGTGGCAGTAACAGTGGCAGCAGCACCATCACCAGCAGCACCATCACCAGCAGCTCCTCTAATTCACGAACGGTATGTACACTTTGGTCCGGCTTTTATACTTCTTGTAATCTTCGAAAAAGTCCTCCAACAACAGTTCCTCGAATTTGATTCGTTTCTGAAAGAATCGTACCAATGCCCTACCTCCAAACACCATGATTATCCATGAGCCCATAAACACTCTTAACCCTATAAACCACCAGAAAAACCCAAAATAACTGGGGTGTCTGCTTATTTTATATACTCCGTGTGTTACAAGCACGTGATTATCCTGTTTGGAACGCTGTATGTAGTGATTGAAGGACTCTTTAGCGGTATACATCGCCATTGATCTGAAGAATTGACCTGCTATCATCAAAAGAAGCCCTAATGCTTTTATTTTCCATATGGGCGCCACGCCAAAATATACGTATACATAGTGTTCTACAATGGATGCCAAATTTGCACCCATAAGCTCGTAATCGGTCAAAATGAACGAATCGTCATCGATCTGGGAAGTGTTGTACAACGCAGTAGAAACGAATTCCAAAAGATGGAAACTACACACTGATACAACGTAGATACTTAGATCCAAAAATCGCCCCGTACACAAATTATACATGCTGATACCAAGCAATGTGCCCAACCCCACAGATTTGGCCACCACCACCGCCAAATCCACCTTTTCAGGATTGTAAAGTGTACTCATTCGTGAGATTCTTTGGCTGCGAAATTTATCTGTTTAATGTACGAGCCAGAACGCAATGATTTGCTTGTTATAGTCCTACAGGCCGTTTTATTGGGATTCGTGAGCGGAATAGCCCTTATAGCAAGGTCTCGTTTAAGTATATTTTATATGGTAGTTAGCCTTTTCCATATTTGTGAGTTTATGTCGTATTGTTTGTATCTGTCTAAAAACGTCAACCAATACTCATTTCTCCTTTGGGGGAACAGAGGTAGTAAAGAATATTGGATTATGCAAGTTGTGTGTATTTGTGAGTCATTGATTGTTCGTAGACGTATTGGCGCTTGGAATGCTATTATAGGAGGACTGGTGGCTGGTTTTGGCATTTCTTTTCGATTTTTGGCAATAAAGACGTTGGGCGACAGCTTCAATCATTATATACGACGTCCTAATGGGTTTGTTTCACACGGTATTTACCGATTCATTAGACACCCGAGCTACTTGGGGTTTCTTTTGTATGTTTTGGGTGTGCAGATATGTTTGAATAATCGAGTTATGATGGGTTTAAGCATGATAGGCACCGTCTTCTTCTTCAAAAGACGCATACGATTCGAAGACAGTGTAATGGAAGAAATAGAGGGTTACACGGAGTACAAAAAGACCACCAGCAGCATAATACCGGGGGTATGGTAGATTTATAGAACCCCCATTAATACAATCTAAATCTTAAGGTTTATTGCATTATTTCTTCTATACAATTGCAAGGTCTACTGCCCAAGGTAGAAAGACCTCTACAAGCTTTTGTTCATAAATTTTCTTCTCGTAAATCCTAACCAATGCTTGCTAGGCACCTCACTACCTTCGTAGACCCTCTTCAACAACCTGTCGCTCAATTCTTGTCTGAATTGTTGCAAATAGCCCCTTAAAAGTTCTGCTTCGTTTTTGTTCTGTGGAGCCAAGTACAAGCTCAGCATGGGGAACCCAATCTCGCCCGGAAGAGCAAAATTGTCCAAAGATAAATTATTCAATATACGTGTAGCGTCTCTGAAAGAAGTGGTTTTAGTCAACTTCCCTAAGCATTCACTGACAAAGAGAATGCCGTAGATCAACAATCTGTCGGCTGGACCTTTGATTTCGAAGTTCTTGAAGAAGCAATTGGCTCTGAACAAATCAAGCACCTCCTCCACAATGTCGTACTCGGCATCGCTCGGGTACGAAGGACCTCTGAAAGTAGTTCTGAAGGGCAATATGGCGGTGTTCCCAACAATTCGTTCGGAGTCCTCGCCTAAAAACGTCGAATGATAAGCAGGCATTTGTAAGTGGTTGTCACTACAAGAAAATTTCCACCCTCAAACAGTGCGGTGCGATTGCTGCACCATGGCGGTGCGGGCGGCGGCGGAGGCGCCCAACAGTGGCTCGCTGCTGCCACGTCGTCGCCCCATAAGTGTGCGACATTCCCGCACCGCTGAAATTTCTTGATAGACGTTTGTTGGTTCATTTGAAAAGGCTCAAGCTTGTTAAATATGTCTGGTTCTCACCCCTATAGGAAACAAGCACAGCAGGTGAGCATTCCCGATCACTTAATGCCGCAGATTTTCATGAACAACCAGCAAAATGAGCGCTCGGTGGGGGGTTCAAATGCCGCTACGAGTCACCAGATGCATGCCAATGCTGCTCAACGGATTGATCTGACCGTCGGAACCAATGGAAACCACGCAGCTGTTCATCAAATGAGTGCTGGAGGGGGATCTGCTCCCACCCATCACCCAATAAATGGCTTTTCGGCCAATCATCAACCCATGAATCTGCCCACATACCATCAAAAGCCAACGAATGCGGCTTATTCATCGGCAAAGCCTCAACGCAGAGAGCCTGGATACCCTGTAGACGACCTTGTGGTGGAGGAAAAGTATTCCTCGGGTGGGGGTCCCACTGGTGCCTACGAACAGCCCCAGAGCAGGTCTGCATCGGGCGCTAGCTACCCTTACCAAGGGTACCAAGGTGGTAACGACAATGTGGTAGTCCCAGCACATCACAATGGCGCCTCCATGTACGCAAATGCGTCCACTGCATTACCTCAGGGCCCTACTTCGTTTTCCAATGGACAAATGGGGCAATCGATGGGCCACCAGGGGCCTCAAATACCCGCTCAAGGTATGCAAATGACGCCTCAAGGGTACCAAGCGGCCCCGTATCCCACACAAAATGGTCCTCAACCCCCCAATGGGAACATGGCTCCCAAGTCGTACCCTTATTCTCATAGGAATGCTTCTGCATCGTCGGTGAGAACGCAAGATTCTTTTGCTAGAAGACAGAATTCAGATTATTATCCCGACCAGAAAAATGGACCCTTAAGAAAGGCTCCGCAAGGACCTCCACCACCAAACCAGGTCCCACAACAATACCCACAGGGAATGCAAGGAAATGTGCAACCCCAAGGCCAATACCAGCCCTCGAACCACACATATAAAAAGGGCAGTCTTCCTCCAATTAATACCTCAGTTCCTGAAAACAGAAGAATCTTCTCGACACCCAATGTTTATCAAAGTAACGAACCACTGCCAATCACGCCAAAATTTGAGAGTCGTACCAAATCACTTAGTTCGGTTTCTAGAACGGGTCTGTTCCAGCAATCTATGCAACCTATTCGTCAGGGACAGGAATTTCACGGCCACAAAGGATCTGTGAGCTCCTCCAATTCCTCCAGTTCCAATTCCATTCATCATTCATTCTCCTTGAGTTCCAAGTCAAGATCATTTACATCTCTCAGCAAACTTTCGTCATTATCCACCAAGAAGTTTAGTTCTTCAACTTCGCTTCAAGGCAAAAATTTTGATAGAAATGTCAGCACTGGAACTCTCACCTCACAAAGAACCATCATGCAAGTACTGAAGAAGCCAAAGGTGTACCCAGCGCTTTTATCTAGAGTGGCCAAAGTGTTTAGAGAGTCAGTTTTCTTGACTATTAATACCAAAGACGGTTTAGAATACCACGATACCTTCACCGGTAAAATGGCAGTAGACATTATTTGCAGGATTATCCGTACTAATGATAGAAACTTGGCTCTTTTATTGGGAAGAGCTCTCGATTCTCAAAAGTTGTTTCACGATGTGACGTATAATCATCGTTTAAGAGACTCAGTGCATGAAGTATATGCGTTCAACCACATATATAGCGAAGCAGAGCTTTATGAACAAAATCTGCAAGTAGCCTTGAATCACGGTTTACCATCCGCCAACTCGATCAACATGATAGCTGCAACATCCCAAACTGACAATTCTAATTTGCATGGCGTGAATGGTGTGTTCACTATTTTGACGGACTGTTACTCACCCACATGTTCCAGAAACAATCTATGTTATAGTATAGCATGTCCACGTAGATTGGAGCAACAAGCCAGGCTTAATTTGAAACCACAAGGTGGTCTTCAAAGGGCCGTTTCAAGACTATCCTTACATGATAACGAAGAAACGAAATCACTTTGGCATGACACTGTGCCTCAAAGTGTTTTAGACAAGCTTGATTCTGAAGAGAAGACAAGACAAGAATTAATTTATGAGTTTATTTACACTGAAAGAGATTATGTGAAAGATTTGGAATTTATGACTGATTTTTACATTTTACCTTTGCGTAATCCACTGAACAATATTATTCCAGAAAGGGAACGTGAAGCATTTATTAGGACTGTTTTTGGTGGGACTAATGAGCTTTTGAAGCTCGCCAAAAGCATGAGTGAGGCATTATCAAGAAGACAGCAACAGCAAAAGCCAGTTATTGAGACGTTTGCCGACGTGATCATACCATTTCTTGATAAGTTTGAACCATTCATCAAGTACAGTGGTAATAAAGTTTTTGCAAGTTTTGAACATGAACGTCAACAACAAGTTAATATGAGATATGCTAGTTTCTTGGATGCTATAGAAAAGAGACCCGAAAGTAGAAAGCAAGATTTATCATCCTTTTTAATGAAAGGTGTTCAAAGACCTGCTAGGTATCAGCTTTTGTTGGGCAGTATTATGAAGAACACCAAACCCGAATCACCTGATTATAAGAATTTGGTTAAGGTCAAAGAGGAACTTGAAAAGATTTTGGTGAAGATGAATATTCAAACTGGTGAAAGCACAGATCGTCATAAAGTTATGGTCTTGCACAGATTATTAGGAAAATCCACCTTGGAAGACAAATTCAACTTTAAACTTTCCTATAACAACAGAATAATTTATCAAACCACACTTTACAGAAAAAGAGACAATGAAAAAATTGACCTTTATTTATTCGAACATGCATTATTATTGGTCAAGCATAAAATCCAAAACAAAAGAGAACAGTACAAAGTGTTTGAAAAACCAATATACTTACCATTGCTTTATGTTAATGGTGGTTATGACATTCCTACATTCAAGTCAGTGATCAACTCACGCAAGAATGGCTCTATAATAAGTGAACAAAGAGCAAAGGTCGATAACAGTTTGAACAAATTCCAAGTCAATTTCTTAGGTCTTGGGAGTCCACAAGTACATCTGACACTTTATGCAGATGACTTGACCAGTCAAAACCAAGTTTTATCTCAAATCTCTCAACAACAGAAGACGTTAATTGAAAAGCATGATATCTTTTCCATTTCGAAGTTTGAAACAAGAAGATTTAGTGGTAACAATAAAATCAATTGTGCTGTACCATTTTATGGAGGAAAGAAATTGCTTTACGGTACCGACTCCGGTGTTTGGTTGAGTACCGTTAGAACCATCAGTATTACCAACAACGAGAAAATTTGTTCGGATCCAACGGTAGTAATATCCAAGTTGTATGTCACGCAAATTGAAGTATTGGTGGAATACTCCAAGCTTTTGATTTTGGCAGACAAATCATTGTATGAATTTAATTTGTCATGTACCGAATCTTTGGACCATGCCAAAAACACCAGAAGTGGTAAGTTGATTTTGACCCACGTTAGTTCTTTCAAAACCGGTATTTGCGATGGTAAATTACTTGTTTGTGCCATTAAGTCTGGAAATACGCATTCCATTAACATATTCGAGCCAGCCAATCCATTTGACAAGACCAAGAACAAAAACAGAAAATACGACATTCAGGAAACCAGTTTCAGCAGTGATCCAATTTCGATATCGTTTCTCAGAACCAAACTTTGTATTGGATGCACAAAAGGGTTTGAAATCCTTTCACTAGAAGATGGTAAGAAGGAACCTATTTTGGATGAGGCCGATCCGTCGTTGGATTTTGCTACCCAGAAGGAAAGTGTTTCGCCGTTGGCGATCCACAGGTTGGGCAAAGACTTTTTGTTGAGTTACTCCGAGTTTTCGTTCTTGATCAACAGAAACGGGTGGAGAACCAAGCACGACTGGGGCATTTTCTGGGAAGGCAACCCCAACAATATTGCACTTTTCTACCCCTATTTGTTGTCTTTTGAGCCCAGCTTCATCGAAATAAGAGACTTAGAGAGTACCAACATCATCCGGGCTTTGGCAGGGGAAAACATCCGGTTTTTGTATGCCAACGAGCACGAAGCTATGTACGCAGTAGAAGAGAATGGATACGACGTGATTGTATCCATTGATTTTTTGAATTTGAAACCCAAAAAAGTTGAGGAAGTTAAATAGTATGAATACAAACATCATTGTCAAACCTTTGGGTGCAAAAAGAGGGCCCCAGACGGGTTTCCAGACGGGATCTCGGGCGCTATTGTTTGGCGGTGGGATACCACGGCTAGAAATATTTGTTGGAGCGCGTAGTGAAAAATTTCAATGCAATTTTCAACACCATCCATTGAAAGACCGTTTGGGATCTACTTGTGGCCTATCTTCAGCGCCGTTTTCGAGCGTGTGGCCGGATACCCAGCCGAAAACTTTGAGTTTATCTACAACAAGACGTTTCTCGCCAACGGATACCAAGCTATCGGGGTGATTGTTGTGTACTACATCGTTATTTTTGGCGGTAGGTTTTTGATGACAAAGCTCAATGTGACGCCATTGAAGCTCAATCTCCTCTTTCAGTTGCACAATGTGGTGTTGACTGCCATCAGTTTGATCTTGTTGTTGTTGATGATCGAGCAACTTTTGCCTATTCTTGTCTACAGAGGTCTTTTTGACGCTGTTTGCCACAAGGACTCTTTCACCGACAAGTTGGTGACATTGTACTACTTAAATTACTTGACCAAATACCTCGAATTGATCGACACGGTGTTCCTTGTGTTGAAGAGAAAGAAGTTGTTGTTTTTGCACGTCTACCACCACGGAGCCACCGCTTTATTGTGCTACACTCAATTGGTAGGAAGCACAGCTGTGGAATGGGTGCCTATCAGCTTGAACTTGGGTGTCCACGTGGTGATGTACTGGTACTACTTCTTGAGTGCCAGAGGCATCAGGGTGTGGTGGAAAGAATGGGTCACCAGGTTCCAAATCATCCAATTTTTGATCGACTTGGTGTTCGTCTACTTTGCCACCTACACCCACTACGCCTTCAAGTACTTCCCCAACTTGCCTCACATAGGCGACTGTTACGGTAGTGAGTTGGCTGCGTTCTACGGGTACTTGATCTTGACCAGTTACTTGATTTTGTTCATCTCGTTCTATTTCAGCGTTTACAAGAGCAAACCTAAGGCTAAAAAGGGCGAAGAGCCGGAAAAAGTGGTTGCAACCAGTGGCGTGTCCACCGGGGTGAAGAAGAGAAAGGCTTAGGAGGCAAGCGGGAGGTCCTGGACTGAGTTCGACGAAAGCTCGGGTGCAAGCCGTAGACGCTGCAGAGAAGACAGAGGAGCAGGCCGCTGGACCTTTAGAGGAGCAGGAGCGAGGCGCTAGCACCGTCACGCCCCGAGGCCCTTCCGCCCCTCCCAAGGGCGTCGGTACATATTAATACATAATCAGTCTCTAGAACAACCGGAATTATGGGGCATATGGTCGGTGCCCACAGGGCGACACGCAAGGCAGATGGCGCTAAATGGCGCCCGAGCGCGGCGGCTGGAGGAGTGGCTGACGCCATCAGGCAGAAGCGGCACCAGCTGGCACCTCGTTTGCGCCCGCACCCACCGCGACGTGGCCCTATTACCGACCCCGACCGTGACCCCCACCGAGCCGCGCGTGCCACTACGCACGGCAAGAGCGGCGCTCGGCACATATAGGGGTTCGGCTCTAACCAAGGTTCCGAGAAATAGGGGTAGGCGCTTGCTGTCATGGAGGGCCCTTGTGGTGGCAGTACACTTGGAGCAGCAGCACCCATTCCCACCTCACCACGCCTGCCCTACCATAACCGCCCCAAAAACCCCACTCGTGCTCCCGTTCCGTTCTCTGGCGCCTTTTCTGTTGCTCTTATCTCTCCAGCCTTGTGCGTCGACATCGCCGTCCGATTTGGCCCACCAGGGCGCATCCTGCACCATGCTGCAGGCATTGCTCCTGCACACACCGTGCCGGAGTGGCCCATATAAATATCTTTGGCTGCCAATCGTTGAAAAATTACTTGCGTTTGCCAATTTACTACCATGGACAGCTATTCCGTGAAACAACTCCCTTCCATCCACTCGTTGCATTTGGACATGCCGATGAACGCACATAAGAACAATGAGAAGATCGTGTTGCCCTCCATCTCCACCATTCTCCAGGCCCCAAGTCCAACCATCACACCGAACTCTTCGCCCAAACAGATGGGGACGTACGAATACATGCGGATGGTGTCGGCCACACCGCAGAGCCCACGGTCGAGCTCGGAGCTGCCAGACTACAGCTATCACGCCAGACTGCCGGGTGGGCCCACTGCTAGTGTGGTTGGAGTGAGTGGAATCAGTGGGTCGAGCCGTGCCAGCGTCAGCGGCGTTAGCGGCGTTAGCCACGGGATGGGCGCTGGCGTGGCCACGAGCGGACCCTCCGCCCACGAAGGCTCTCTTGGCGTCGCTGCCCACACCGCCACTGCCAACCCCAACACCAACGCCAACCCCAACGCCAACACTGTCATAGCCGCTGCTATGCCCGCTAGTGGTGCCGGAAACACTGATGGTGCCGGAATTACTAATGGTGCAGCCGGCCCCATTTCCGTCCCCGCGTCCACCGAGACGTTCGGCGGATCTGCGCCCAGCACGGCTGGAACGGAAGGCACTGCGCTCGACACCGGCGCTAAACGCTGGCGTCCCAGAAAGAAGAGACAATGCCCGGAGTGTAAGTTGTTCTTCTCCAACCTCGCCACCCACAAGTCCACCCACCTCAACCCCGACTCGAGGCCGCACGTATGCGAGTACTGCTCGCGAGGCTTTGCCAGACCCAACGATCTCTTCAGACACATCAAATGCCACTGGAAGCAAACAGGCATCGACAAGGGCCAGTTCAAGTGTCCGTACAAAAACCACCCGTCGGGCGACCATTGCTGCCACAACTCGGGCATTTTCTCGCGTTGCGACACCTTCAAGAACCACTTGAAGGCCATTCACTTCCAATACCCCAACGGCACCAAAAAAGAGCACAGGCACTTGGCCTCCGGCAGCTGCAGGATGTGCAAACAGGAGTTTGGGTCGGTGGACGAATGGTTGACAGAGCACATCGAGAAGAACGGGTGTGCGTACGCTAACGAATACAAAAAGAATTAATGACTGTATATTATGTAAATATGAATAGATATGAACTTCCGGAATAGGAACGATTTTCGAGCGATAAGACCGATTTTAGCCTTATGCTGCTGGAACGGCTCGTAAAGTGGACGCGCTTAGTCAGCGCGCATATTTACGTTGCTGAATAGTCGGATGTATTTACTGAAACGGTTGTCGACTGGGCGAGCCAATTTGGAGGCCACCAGGTGGGGCGGTTTGTATATGCTGGTACAGGGGCTACTAACGAGGCTTGGGTTGTCTTTGTGAAGTGAAATCCATGGTGTGTGGCTGCTCTAGCGACAGTGCTAGGCGCCATGCCATGGCCGTACCACCAACGGAGAAAGGAATTCCACAGCGCTTATGCGCCGTGGGTCAACCAAAGGAGGCTTAAGCGCTGACAGGCGATGGTTGCGTAACGTTCGGTGCACCAGCACGGCTCTGGAGAAAATTTCATCGACGCCAACCGAAGCCACATGCAGGCGGTATTGTTCAAAATGGGACGGTTGTGGTAATTCAGCTCTGAAACGTTGGTGGAGGGGTGGAGTGGAGTGGAGGAGGAGTGGAGGATGAGTTGTGCAGCCGTTGTGATGGTGCAGTCGGCTGTTCTTTCTGCAGGCATCGTGGTGGAGTTGTGGTGGTGCTGTGCTGTCGTGGTGGTGCTGTGCTGTCGTGGTGGTGCTGTGCTGTCGTGGTGGTGCTGTGCTGTCGTGGTGGTGCTGTGCTGTCGTGGTGGTGCTGTGCTGTCGTGGTGGTGCTGTCGTTGTCGTGCTCCAGTCAGCATAGCTCCCTGCATTCAGCCTGCTTCGTAGGCCTAAGTCAGTCTCTCGTCCAGCGATCGTGCTCCTGCTCCTCCCTGCATTCAGTCTGTCTATTAACTATGTACTACCTACTGCCTGACCTTGTTTCTGATCATTTGACACACAAAACTGGCCACAATACTGACCCCCAACATCAACACCAACATCATATTGCTGTACTTGTAAAGCCTCGGGATATCTGCAGGCCACCCGGAATACAAGGCATACGTGGCGGTCACCGACCCCAAGTTTCCTAATCCGCTGACCAAAGCTGCACTGACTGCAACACCCACATCGCCATACTTTTGAGCAAAAATCTCCCCCGACCACGACATACAGATAGGAACGGTGGGTCCTAGCCCGTAACCTGCAATCAACAACCCGGCGTATTTGTTCCATGACCCTTTGGCATACGTGGTGACAAGCATGCCCACAATGATGATCACACAGGCTCCGGAGAAAATCAAGTACCTGAATTTCTTGAATTTGTCCGCAAACGGAGTGATGGTCAAAATACCGCCCAAATCAAATAGCCAAATTGGAGCATATAACAACGACACGTTGATGGAGCTTAGCAGCGGGTTGTTGGCTCTGATAATGGTGGTACCAAAAACAGCCAACCCGAATCCGGTACCTACAACCCCAAAATACATGATAATCAAGGGCCAGATCCTGGCATCGGATATGATCATGGCAACGTCTTTCCACGACCAGGTGATTTCCGAATATCTGTGCTCGATGTCCTTTCTGTGTATTTCTCTTTCGTATTCGTTCAATGGATGGGTTGGTGTGAAGTACTTGGAGTAAAACTTGGAGAGTTTGGTGTCTTTGTCCTTGATGGTCTTAAAAGGCCTGTCTGGGAGCCACCACAACAAGATAATACCCACAAATATGGTGATAGAGCCATAAATGATGTACATCCATTGCCAGCCGTAGTAGCCTCTCGTGCCGTCCATTTTTTGGAACCCAGCATTGACCAACCCGCTTACAGCGGCGGAAATTTGAGCTGCAGTGAAATAATATCCAATTCTACGTGTCAGCCTATCATTAGGGTACCATAAACTAACGTAGTAGCTCAAACCTGGCCAAGTACCTGCACCTACCACTCCTGAGAAAAATCTGGCTGCTATCAACCCTTTGGCATTGTCGATAGCGTTGTAACAAACATACACCAAGCCCACGGTTATGACAATTCTTGATAGCCAACTTTGTGGACTAACTTTGGTCATAATCAAATTCATAGGGACATCGAAAATAATGTACCCCACATAATATAAGGCTGAAGCAGTACTGGTGTCTTTTCCTACAAGCTTCAAAGTTTGCACAATAGAATGTCCTGCTTCTGCATTCATTGTTAAGGTCAAACCATAGGAATTACTTCCAAAAGAAGTAAGGAAATATAAGACCCACAAAGCTGGGACGATTCTTAAGTCTAACTTTCTGTAAATTCGGTCTAATTCTTTAGAATTGTCCACAAGTTCAGGGTCTCTGGCGATGCTGGAGTTGGACTCTACATCGGTGATGTTTTTACTCTGTGTGTCTTTATATTCAGACATTTTTTGTGACAATTCTGAGTTGTTTCAAATAAATTTGGGAATAAAAAGAGTCTTTATATAATTTTCGAAATATTTTTTTCCAGCCGAATGAGGCACTTTGAATCATCGAGAGTCATCTCTATATGCAGGTCAGATGAGTATTGGGTTTGACTCAAACTGAATGCGGAAACCTTATAAGCATTGGGTGGTATTTTTGGAAATCGAGGTGGGTTTTAGTATTGAAATAGGTAGTCGTTTTGACGAGTTTGTGTACGAACGTTTAAATTGCGTCAAATTGTGCTTCGAGTCTAAGTAGAAGCATTAAAATAGTAGCACTTCTCAGCATATAATGCACTTTAAAAACTCTTAGTGCCTTTAGTTCCGATGGCAGGATAGGTTCATAACACCAGATATGCATCCGGAGTGATAAATCGGATTTTCATATCCGTTAACAAATTGTTGGGCTCAACCACAAAGATTCTGTGGAGTTTTGAAGAATAAAGTCGAAACAGAATTTGTAGAATCATTTTCTCCTTTATACTTTCGAACCCTTTATTGAGATGTTCGTTTATACTTTTAGACACTTTGAGATCTTCCTTTAAACTTTCAAGACTTTAGTGAAATCTTCCCCATTATTACGCTCAAAACATTTATTCACTAAACTTTTTCTACATAAGTCACATCTAGCTTGTTTGAGTCACTCACGGAAAGCTCATCCTTGATTATTTCAGGAACTTTGAACAGCTTGGACTTCCAAGCAGGAATCCCACTTTCAAAATACATTTCGATTTCCTCCAAGGTTTTGCCTTTAGTTTCGGGCATTTGGAGGTAGAAATGAATGGCCATAGCCCCATTAAAGGTTCCGAATATGAAATAGGTTTTCCAAGTAATGTTTCTAAATGCAATGGGTGTGAACATTGCAATTGCAAAATTAGCACTCCAGTTGCCCGCAACAGAAATAGAGCCACACAAGGCTCTTGTGGCATTAGGAAGCAATTCTCCCAAAACAGTCCACGATGTCACTGCAATCGATGCAGAGAAAAATGCAACAAAAAGATACGAAAATGCACATATGCATTGGCCCACTCTTTTGTGGCTCTCGGGAATAACAATCACCACCGTGTCGTTTGGTCCTACATCAGGAACTGGCACTGAATATGTTGCTAAAAGACCTCCGTTGATAAAAAGGCACACCATCATCAAAAT
The DNA here is from genome assembly GCA_030571075.1 of Yamadazyma endophytica. Taxonomy (NCBI): domain Eukaryota; kingdom Fungi; phylum Ascomycota; class Pichiomycetes; order Serinales; family Debaryomycetaceae; genus Yamadazyma; species Yamadazyma endophytica. The sequence continues at coordinate 1,765,130 of JAJLXA010000003.1, forward strand.
GGGTCCGAACACCATCAAGTTTCTTCTACCGACCCTATCAGGTAATGGCAACGACAACAATGTTACAAACACAAGAATCACGTACTGAATACTAGAACTAATCAAAGCTGCGTTTCCTTTTAATCCGGACATTTCTGCAATATAGACGATGTAGTACATCATGACGTTCATTCCGGTGAGTTGATTCCAAATTTGAGCTGAAATAGAAATGGTGGAGCTTTTCCAATATTTTTTGTTGAACAAGTCCTTGTATTTGATAGCCTTGGAAAGTTTATTCAACTTGACAGAGGCATAAACTTCTTGCAATTCTCTTTGAATCTCATGTTCCGGTTCACTTTTGTTGAGTTTCCTTAAAAGCAGCTCAGCTTCATCAAAGCGTTCCTTCAAGGCTAACCAACGTGGAGATTCGGGTATGAAGATGACCCCTACGAGAAGAAGCAATCCAGGTATCATTTGGAGAGCCCATGCCACCCTAAACGAATTTGTTCCTTTAATATGGGTGCATCCGAACCCAATGAAAAACATCCCAAAAATCCCAAAAGTGATGGCTAATTGATACATGCCGCCCAAAACACCTCTTCTTCTTCTTTTGGAGATTTCAGAGATGTAGGTGGGTGTGACCACAGACCCAATGCCTATTCCCAGGCCCGAGATTAATCTTCCAAAAAACAAATGTACCCTGTTTGTAGCAGTGCTCTGTACAATTGCTCCTATCACCCATAAAAACCCCGAAAAAATGGAGGACGTTCTCCTTCCGGTGTATTCAGAGAACACAGGGGAAATCAAGGCCCCTATCAAACAACCAATAGAAACAGCGCCCGTCAAGGCACCCTGCATGGTTGAATTGGGGTAATGAAAATACTCTCTATAACTATCGTCAGAGACAAAAGCACTAATTGAAGAGACATCAAAGCCAAACATGGTCCCTGACATGCCACCCACTAAGGTGATGAACCACTCATTGTAGACTTTGGGAAACTTGTCCAACCTATTGTTGAATGTGTAGATTGCGTTCGAGAACATTAAAGAAAGGTGATTTGTAGCACCTTTTATACACTTATTTGCAGCCAGTATGTGGGGAAAATCTGGGGTAGCGGAATCTGATCTTCCGTGACAATAGCGGAAGGTGCCAGGACCGCATTGGGTGCAGTGAATAGCGAATAATGGGGAGAACCGAAAACACAATGGACGGCATTGTTTGTTGTAATTGGACGTGGTGTGTGTATTACTACTTGAAGAGTTTCACAAGAGATCTAAGCTAACGTATGGAAATGCAGCACGGAATACTACCAAGCGATGCCAAGAATGGCCATTCGTATACTTGCGTATACAGGCACCTCTCAGCACCGAATTCGTCTTCAGATCGCTGCAGACGCAGATCGCTGCAGACGTCACCTCCGTACACCATATTTAAGGAAGACAGTAGCCTCCGTCAACGATCAAATCGGAGCCGGTGGTGAAAGTCGACGCATCGGACGCATAGTACAAGAAAGCACCCACCAATTCTCGAGGATCACCTTCTCTACCCATGGGGATACGCTCCCACCAAAGGGTTTTCTGGTCCACAGGTACGTCCTTGGCAATGTCGGTCAAAATGTAACCGGGAGAAATGGCGTTTGCTCTGGCAAAACCAACCCATTCCACTGCGAGCGATTTGATGATTTGAATCACCGCTGCCTTGGTGGCATTGTAGGCCGCTTGGAGTGTGGGAATGGTTACAATATGGCCCGCCTGGGAGGCAGTAACAATAAACGAGCCGTTCTTGTGTTTTTGGAAGATTTTGCCCACTGCTTTGGCTGCGTAGTAGACCCCGTCCAAATTGATTCTCATAGTTTTATGGTAGAGGTCCAAATCGGAGTCGGTGACGGGGCACGAACGCCAGCCCACACCTGCATTGGCCACGAAAATGTGGATGGTGCCGAAGTCCTTCTCAATTTGGTTGATGGTTGCCTCGACCTGTTGGTAGTCATCGACGTCGGCCTTATAGGCTTTGACCTTAACGCCGTATTTGGCTGCAAAGTTTTCTACAATGTCGTCGATTTTGGTGTGGTTGTACCACATGGCCACGTCCGCGCCGGCCTGGCAGTAGGCCTCTGCCACCGCCAACCCAATGCCCTGCGAGGCGCCGGTGATGGCTGCCACTTTGCCCTTTAGGGAAAAGAGGTCCATGACGTTGGGGGCCAAGGTGGGGGTAGGAGTGGGAAGCGATTGGGTAGGCTGAAATGGGTTCATGATGAATGTGGAGCCTGGGGTAGGGCTTGGTTTTTATAGCACAGAAGCGGAAGCAGAGGCTCCGTGTGGGGTGGAGCCTGTGGAGGGCTGGTGCCGTTGCTGGTGCCGTTGCTGGTGCCGCCCTGTGCATCAGCGGTGCCTTCTTGGTGCCGCCTTCTTGGTGCCGCCTTCTTGGTGCCGCCTTCTTGGTGCCGCCTCCTGGGTGCCGCTGGTGCTTCCCCGTTTGCTGGTGCTTCCCTGTGCCGCTTGCCTCCACCAAACTCTGACCAAATGGGTAACGCTGAGCACCGCGAACGCCCAGCGTCGCAGACCAAACCTGGGGTAAGCCCCGCAACGCGGGTAAGGGCTGTTGGGGAGACCATGGCAGTTTCTTAGGCAAGCAGGATGGTGGATGGTGGGGGTCTACGGCTGAATATACCACCATAGGTGGTTCATTTTTGGGCCGCCGTCAGCTGCAAAGCACACCTGCAAAGCACACCGCTCCACAGGGCCTAAGGGATGCGCCAGCTGCAAAGTTCAGCTACGCAGAAAAATGGCGGACCAGCGGGTGCAAAGTGGTGTAGGTGCTTGAATCTCGTTCACTTGGTCGTAAAATTAGCCCGGTTGCATTTTTGGCGTTTTGGTGCTATTGTGGCCCATAATTGCACTTTGGACCCCGGAAACGCCCACTTCTATGTGAACCTGCAATTAATGCTATCATCCCCTAGGTGACAGCTATTGTACTGCAAAATCGGGGCATATCGCCACGCCGTCAATTTCAGAATATCGTAAACCCGATCGCGCTCAAAACCCATTTAGAGTTTGGGTGTCTTTATAGTCAGATCCAGCCATTTTGTGTGGTGGTGACGAGCCTATGGGCGCCCAGACGGAAATGTCCGTCCTAGGGTGTTTCCCCGAAGTGTCAAAGTGCTTTCAAAAAGATGAACAAACCTTCGCTGCACAAGTGCACCATATGCACCTACCCCACACTGGGTAGTCGATGCAGGCGGAGTTTGCTGCCAGAAACAACAGCGTCGTCCGCAACTAAGTTGACATTCAGTTTGCCCACCCAGAATGATGCAATGTACGATTGTGCAATAAAGAACCGTTTTGGCGCCGAACATATCTGGCTCCCCAAACCACTTTTTCTCCAACTACATTGTTTTTGGCGGATGAGGAAATAAAAGTAGAGGGGGTGGGACAAAAGAGGCTTCGTAATGTTGGTTGGCGGGGACGAAGGCATCTTGTGGTCGCTAGATCAACACACCCGTAAAGTCGTGGAATGAAATGGATTAGTAATGGACAGGCAGAAAACAAAGACCCACCCAGTGCACTTACGCAACCGATGCATATTACATCATAGCCAAGGGAGTAAGTCCGTGGTCAGCATGAGCCAGAAGGAACAACTATTTTCCTGCCACCCAAGCACGGCCCAAACCCACCCCCAAACCACCACGCATTGGATGCTGGGTGGTGTCTCCGCCCACCCAAAACCCATGGGCGCTGCCTCCATACACCAAGCAGTTTGGCGTAGCGCAGAAATCTCGGAAGAACCCAACGGTTGCAAACATGCCAATTGGACTGCCATGCAGTGCCGCCAACACTGTCTAAGCCCAGCCCCAACCAGTAGGTCCCTCTCACCTCATGCCCCACCACCACCACCACCGTCGCACTCGTCCGCTTCACCACCCACCATCTTCCACCCGATACTTGCACCCACAACCCACCCCCAAATCCTCACCCAACTCCTCGTCTCCGAAACATGGAGAACCTCACCTCAAAATGCCCTGAAAAATAAAAAAAAAAGTTGCAATTTTTCGGCCCATCCCCCACCACCAACTCCGCATTATCTGGGGTATTAAATTTCCGATTTGGTATATAAGACCCAATGAATCTTCGACTTTTCAACAGTCTAAGAATCGACATCTCTTGTTACTCCTTTTCTTTGTATGATGCACGATTCTTCTTCGAACGAAATTGATATGCTCAAAACTTCTACCGATCATGTTGAATTAGTGGACTCCAAGCTGGACAGAAGAGTCGAAATTGGCGAAGAACACATTAGTGAAGCTGTCGATAAACAGATTTTAAACTATATCGAGGAAGAGGCGGTCGAAATCGACGAGGAAACCAACAGAAGATTAAGAAATTTAATCCACAGAAGACTTTTGCCTTGTATGATTGGTACCTACTTTTTGCAAGCTTTGGATAAAGGGACTTTATCGTTTGCTTCCATTATGGGTATACAGGAAGATGCTGGTTTAGTGGGGCAACAATACTCGTGGTTGACCACCTGTACGTACATTGCCGTGTTGATTTTCGAGTTGCCCACCAACATTATTATCCAAAAGGTGCCTGTGGCCAAGTATTTGTGTGTGAACATCATTTTATGGGGTGTTGTTTTAGGTTGCCATGCGTTCGGTAAGAGCTTCACCATTTTGGTGGTTGTTCGTACCTTGTTGGGTTTGCTTGAATGTTGCTGTCAGCCGGCGTTGATTTTGATGTCTTCCATGTGGTACAAAAGAGAGGAACAGGCGCTTATTGTTGCGCTTTGGTATATGATGAACGGGGGCCAACAAATCGTTGGTGGTTTGTTGTCTTACTGTTTCACTTTGATCCATGGGGCCACTTTGAAGAACTGGGAAATTTTGTTCCTTGTTTACGCCTGCATCACCGTTGTTTGGGGTATTTTCTTGTTTTTCTACACCCCCGACTCGCCAATGAGTGCCAAATGTTTCAGCGAAGAAGACAAGAAGTTGATGGTGGAAAGAGTCCGTTCCAATCAAACCGGTTTACAAAACAGAAAGTTCAAGAAAGAGCAGTTGTACGAGGCTTTAAGAGACCCTCAAACCTATTGCTACTTCTTCATTCAATTTTTGACTGCGTTGCCAACCTCCGGTTTGGGTGCATTCGCTAACATCATCATCAAATCCTTTGGTTTCAGTACCTTGGCCACCCAATTGTTGGCCATGGTTTTGGGGGCTTATTTGATTATTTTGTTGTTGAGTTCTGCTTGGTTGTCTAAAAGATTCAACCAAAACATCTTATTTATGATCATGTACGTGATTCCTTCCATTATTGGTACGATCGTGTTGATGACCTTGACATACGCCCAATACGAAGTGGGCTCCCACGAATACAAGGTCAGAACCGGGGTGTTGTTGTTCTGTTACTACTTAACCTTGTCGTTCTGGGGTGTAGCTAACTTGGGTCTTTCCCTTTTGTCTAAAAACATTGCTGGTCAATCTAAAAAATCCGTGTGTACCACCTTAAACTTCGTTGGATGGGCCACCGGTAACATTGTGGGTCCCCAAGTGTTCAAAGCCACCGAGTATCCAAGATATTTGACTGCTTTTGGTACTCACATGGGTTGTTATGCAGCCTTGATCTTGATTTTGATATTCATGAGATTATGGTTGATGAAAGAAAACAGAAGAAAAGATAAGTTGATTGAGTCTGGGGTCGAAAAAGCTGATGAGCACTTGAAGCATGCTTTCGACGATTTGACCGATGTTCAAAACGTCAACTTCAGATACGCCTACTAAACGAAGTAATGAATGTATAACTATGAATTAGTGCACTTGAATACTCTAACGCTCCAGTTTTGTCTGTGAGGTGTATACATTGTATGTTTCTCTTGCTGGTTCTTGGAATGGGCTTCGATGTTCTGGCACGGGGTTGCCGAATTGGGCTATTCGATGCTAACATTTAACATAACGTTTAATAACATTTAAACTGTAACGCTGAAGCTGTAGCATAACGCTGTAAACCTAAGCTGCGCTTCTAAGCTGTGCTAGAACGCTATACGCCGAAACTGTACTGTTAATCTGTGCTAGAACGCTATAAGCCTAAACTGTGCTAAAACGCTACACACCGAAACTGTGCTACACTGTACCATTTTTCTGCAATATGTAAGCTGTGTCATGTGGAACACTCTAAAGCCCTAGAAAAAAGGTACATTTCCTTCCAACCATACACCAAGAGCATCCATCTCTGCTAATGAACAACCACCTCAAGAGACCTTCTAAATACTATGCTTATATTCAATCTGCCTGACTCCTCTACGCCCTATATGACCTTCTCTTCTCATCGTTGTCCTTTACAAGAAACACCCAGTACTCTATCAATGCACGGCAGCCTCTGCAAAGAAACTCCCTACAAATAAAGCTTGGAGTATTCCACCAATGCCATAATAGCCATCGCCTGTCCGTAGGGCATGGAGGTCAATGGAATGTCCTTGTAAAATTGGAAGCTGTCACCCATACCGGTTCCGAAAGAGGTGTTAATCAACTCCCCGTTTTCGTCAATCATCTTCATGACTCCCTTAATGGCCTTAATGGCAGCATCCTTGTATTTCACGTCCAAATACCTCTTGCGGACCGCCTTCAAGATCCCATATGCAAACCCTGCAGCGGCAGACGACTCCAAGTACGAGGTAGGGTCGTCCAACAAGGTGTGCCACAAGCCCGATTCGTCTTGGACTTCCACCAATTTGCTCACCTGGGCCTCCAAAGTCTCCAATAAGAACTCTCTCAAGAAGTCGCCGGGCTGCAAATTCAACAACTCGATGAACTCCGGAATAACAATAGTGATCCACGAATTTCCACGGGCCCAAAGCGCCCTGGCGAAGTTGTGGTTGCCCTCAAAGGTGTAGCCGTGGAACCACAAGCCGGTTTTGGTGTCGGCCAAGTACTTCACGTGCAAAAGCATCTGTTTTTTGGCCTCTTCCACGTAATGTGGTCTGTTCAAGAGAAGCCCGATTTTGGCAAGCGGCATCACCGTCATCATCAAAGTGTCGTCCCACATTTGCTGGTAGTTATCGGTCAAATAGGTTGCATGCTGAAACCCGCCACACTTCGTTTTGGGCAAGTCGTACATGGCCCATTCGGCCCACAGGTCCAAATAGGGCAAATATTTGGCGTTGCCGTGCTTTTCGTAGACGTACGCTAACGACAAGAAGACCGCCATGGTGTTGATGTTCTTCAGGGTGCTTCCGTCGGGGCCGAACATTTGTGCAGCAAACCAATCCTCAATGTGGCCCAAAACCTGTGGGTCGTTGGTGAGCTCGTAATAATGCCACATTCCGTATAAGCCTATGCCATGGGTCCATTCCCAGCCGGTGATCCAACCCTTGGTGTCGATGATTCTGCCGTCAGGGATGGTCATGAGGAAACGCCCTGTTTCGTCCTTGATATGCACGAGATTATCGATCAATTTGTCGACCAATTGGGTGACTTCTTTTGCTTTTATGTTGTGTAATTGAGCAGGCATTGCAGATGAAAAAAACTGGCGATTGCATGTTAATATAGGCAGTCGCAGCGATGGGGCCGAAAGGGGACGGCCGCTGGTGGGGGAGGGGATTCTGGGGTGCGCGCTGGGAGCTGGGGTAAGGTCACGTGATGGGTTTTGAATGGCTGCAAATGACGGGCCCCGGTGTGAGTGCAGTTGTAGGGGGGTTTGTGTGGAAAAGGTGGCAGTTATTGGCAAACATGTGGGGTGTGGTTGGGTTAGTATGACTCCGCAAGTCTAACGAGTTCAAACCGTCATTTGTGACGCCTTTTGCATCTAATTTAGTGGTCTTTAATGCACATTTAACAAAACTTCGAAGAAGCCTATCTTAAGGGTATTTGGGCGACGTATCTCACAAATCGTCGATTTTGGTGAGCTTCCCGTACCTTTTAAGAAGTCTGTACGACCTCTGCGGAAACGGCGGAGCTTGCAAGGTCGCTGGAAGCTATTTGCATGCACTGATCAAAAATGACAAAGCGACGCTGTTCAAAGGGAAAAAGCAACCTCTTTTCGCCACAAAATAACCTAATAATAACCCACCAAACCCATTTATTTTCACTGCCTGTATGCATTATGGAAATCACCTCCAAACAGCAAATAGGCCTGAATTCTCTTTCGCCCAGCGTCAAATCCGGGGAAGCAAAACGTCAAATGCGCCCAAAACGAAAATGGACTGTTCCAAGGCCAAACTCCACCGTTGGGTCCACCCATCTCCATGGTCCAATGCCCACCTCCAATCTCCCACCATCAGCAACGAATAACCCGCCCGTGCCTAACCATACCTTCGTCTGGTGGGTGCGATCTGTGCGATCTGTGCGACCTCTGCGGTAACTTCAAGCGACCTCCCAAAGGGTTCAGCCTTTTTGACACCCACCAACTCCATCGTCGTCTTACTCAGGCTGTCCTGGTACCTTCCCGCCCTACACTCCGCCATTTCCTCCCCCTCCCGCCCCATCTGGCACCATTCGCTCGGCACCTCCTGCGCATACTTCCGCCAGCTCGTGCTAATGATGTCTCGACCGGCCCATATAAATACTCTCACGTCTGCTCCACACTAAAAATGTCCTTACCTAAACCCGGAATTTACACCCCTGTGCCCACCTTTTTCAAGAAAGACTTGAAAACCATAGATTACGCCACCCAAATCGCCCATGCCAAATTCTTGCAAGAAAACGGCATCACAGGTATTACCCTTTTGGGATCCACTGGTGAAAATGCCCACTTGACCAGAGAAGAAAGAGCCCAATTAGTCAAAGAAATCCACGAAAACGTCAAGGGTTTCCCAATCGTTGCAGGAATTGCCCAAAACTGTTTGGCCGACACCCATGACGAAATCAAAAGAGTCGCCGAAAGCGGTGCCAGTTTCGCTTTGGTGTTACCTTCGTCGTATTTCGGCGCCGGCATCACCCAACAAGCCTTGGTTGAGTGGTACACCGAGGTCGCCGACAACTCCCCCGTGCCTGTGATGATCTATGTGTACCCAGGAGTCACCAACGGAGTCAACGTCGCTCCTAGCACCATCAAAACACTTTCCAAGCATAAAAACATCGTGGGTATCAAATTCTCACACAACGACGTCACTGCTTACAGTGAGGTTGCACTCGACTCCGAAATCACCGATTTCCATTGTTTCACCGGCCTCGGTCACCTTTTGTTGCCTGCGCTTACCTTGGGCTTCAAGGGTACCGTCGATGCTATCAGTGGTGCCTACCCTAAGATTTACGTGGAATTGATGAACGCCTTCGAGAAGGGAGATTTAGAAAAGGCCAAACAGTTGCAATTGACCATCATTAGAGGTGAAAAAACCGTTGCTGAACATGGAGTCATTGGAATCAAAAGAATCATTCATGAGGCCACCGGATTCGGAGAATCCTATTTGGGACGTATGCCTTTGAACAAAGACACTACCGCTGGTTGGGAAAACCTCAAGGACTTCATTGAGGAAATTACTGTTGCCGAAAAGGCCCTCTAAATAAGGCAAATAGATTGATATACAAAAGCGAGATATTACCCAAAAGAGAAAACGCTCGCCCAAAAGAGAATTTTTTTGCAGCCTTAGTATAAATATATATTGACCTTTATTCCTTGAATTGTGGCAAGTACAACGGCTCGTAGTATATGTTGTTGTGACTGTTGAAAATGGTGGGGTAGGTGTGGATCAATTCAGGTGTCAATTCCTCTACTTTGGTAACACCCAACAACTTCATGTCTCTCTGAATTTCGTCTTTCAACAATCTACATGCTTTGATGACCCCGTTTTCTCCATATGACGAATTGGCGTACAAGAAAGGTCTTCCCAACCCCACCCCCTTGGCCCCAAGACAGAGCGCCTTCAACACGTCACTTCCTCTTCTAACCCCACCGTCTATAAACACCTCTATTTTATCGTCTAATTTCTTTTCCTTCAACACCGGCATTAACTCGGCCAAAACGTCGATGGGTGGACGGGCGTAGTCCAATTGACGGCCCCCATGGTTTGACAACACCACGGCGTCGGCCTTGTTCTCTATGGCCAACAAAACATCCTCCACTCTTTGCACACCTTTGACCACGATGGGAATCTTGGAGTGCTCTTTGAAGTTCTTGATGTCGGCCCATTTCAAGCGGATTTTGTCGTACGACAAGATGAAATCGTTACTATCCTTCAAATTGATGTCCACCGCCTCGATGTCCTCGGAGTCCCCCAACTTGAACCTCAAGTCCTTCTCACGTCTACCAAACAACGGCGTGTCCACCGTCACGAAGATGCCCTTAATGCCCTTATCTTCGCAATGCTTGATGGTGGCCAAACTTTCGTCTCTGTTGGGCTTGACATACAATTGGAACCACTTGGGCCCGTCGGTCTCGTCGATGATCTCGTCCAACGGATACGATGCGGCAGAGGAAATCATTTGAATGATGTTCTCCTCGAAACACCCTCTGGCGATTGACAACTCCCCGTCGGGGTGGCCCATCATGGCACTGGCGGCGGCACTACAGTAGAACGGAGCGTCGGTCTTTATACCCAACATGGTGGTGGAGATATCCACGTCGTCCACGTCCACAAGCACCTTGGGCTTGAAAAAATAGCGGGCGTAGCCGGCGTTGTTCTCTCTCAAGGTGACCTCGTCGTCACTCCCACCCGAGTAGTAGGCCCAGGCGTGGATCGGCAACACCTTCTTGGCCACATACTCAAATTCGGTCAAATTAAGTATCGACATCAACGGAGGTCTCTTCAACCTCATCTCCTGTGATCTTTGCTCCTCAAGCATCATTGGGTCCACAAAGTCGTCCAACTCGCCCTCCAACTCCCCAAGATAGCATTCCTCGGGCAATATGTTCTCAATGGTGTCGGCGGAGTGGATTTTGTTGAACAAAAACGAAGCGTCTTTACCTGCATACTTAAGGATGATGTTGGTTCCACCGGGGTGCATGCTGAGGAACTCGCTCAAGTCGTAGACCTTTCCGTTGATGACCACCCAGATGCCGTTCTCAATGCTGTTGTGTTTCTGTACCTCTTCGGCAGGCACCTTTTTGTCTAGCAAGATTTTGGGCGAATTGAAGGTGACGGCGGCTGCCAAAGAGGCTCCCAACACCAACCCCCACCCTTGCATACGAGGAATGGTGCGGGCCACCCGCGACACCGTGTGGGCGTATCTCAACGGGCGCAAGCCCACCCTGGCTCTGGTTCTGGCGATTCTAAACATGTGGATTTGTGCAGCAGAATCAGCGTATATAACATTAAAAATGCTCGGAGTTTGATTGGGTCGGCCGGCGACGTGGGGCCAGGCTCCGCCAGGGCAGCGGGATACGCCGCCAGCTCGCGCCGCGCTCGCCCTAACCGCACCACCGGCGCTTGCTCGCTCTCCCTCCCCTCCGGCACAGTGTATCCCCGGATGCGCTCCCCCACATTTCATCTCCAGGATCTCGGACGAAAATTTCTCCCTTATTCTTACTTCGATCATTGTACCGTGATGCCCTCTGGTTCCAACGCGGACTCCATCGCAGCCGGGAAGGTCTCCAAGGCCCCCAGCACCAGCAAGTTCGCCAAGTCGTGTGACCATTGCAAGGCGAAAAAGATCAAATGTGACCAGAACAAGCCCGTTTGTGACAACTGTAAGAAATACGAAGAAGAGTGTGTCTACAGCGTGATGAAGAAGCCGGGGTTACGGCCCGGCTACGGACACCAGGTGTTCGAGAAGATCCTGGAGCTCAACCGGGTCATCGAAGCCACCAAGATGCAGCGAGAGTTGGAGGCCACCAGCTTTGCAGAGAAGCTCCAAAGCCTCGAGAGCAAATTCGTAGCGCTTGAAAAACGCTACAACGACCAGCGGACGCCAGGCGGCTACAGCGCTGCCAGCAGCGTGAGTGCAGTAGGCGGAGTGGGGAGCGTGGGGGGCGCCATTGGCGGTGCTATGGCTGGAGCTATGGGCGGTCCCATGGGCGGCGCCGTGGCCCACCTTGGCATGCAGCCCCCGCACCCAGGCACCAGCCCGGTGTCCAGCTCCGTGCCCACGCCGCTCCCGGTGTTCGCGCCGCCCTTGGTGCTGGCGTCGCCTACGGTGCCTAGGTCGGTGGCTTCGCTAGTGAACGTCAAGCAGGCCAACTCGCCGGCGTATATGCTTGCGGGTGTGGACTACGACCTGGGCTTGATACCACCCGAGAAGATTGAGGTGCTTCTCGACCGCTTTTTCCAGTTTATCTACCCCATTTTTCCCATTTTGCACCCAATCATCGACAGACCCAAACCGGGGCTTTCCATCGACGTCTACGACAATCTCTGCATGGCGATGATGTTGTGTAGCTTGGACTTCTGTGGAGATGCGTTTACCCCGGAGGAAATCGACGCCTACGCCAAAAGCTTGAAGATGAAGCTCATCGCCAACTGCTACTCGGTGAACACCTTTGCAGAGCTCCAGGCCATAGCGTTGGTGGCGTTTTACCTCTTTGGGAAGTCCAACGACCATGAGGCGTGGAGTTTGATCTCACTAGCCACAGGCGGGTGTGTTCATTTGGGGCTTGTGAAGGAAGCACAATCGAGCCTCGACGCCCTGTCGCCCTACACCGCCAGAGACACCGGGGAAAACCCCTTCAACGTGTGGCAGATGCAGGAGGGCATACGTAATTTGGTGTGGGAGATATACATCTTGGACAAGCTCTCCAGTATAGGGACGTTTTTTAGTGCCAAAATGTGTGAGGCCGAAATCTCGTGCTTATTGCCGGTTGATTTGGGCATATGGGAGACTGGTGAGCGCTACAACAAGGAGTTGGTCGAAAAGGGCCAGGTCCGAACCTTGAACAGCGACATCAACCTCAGGAACCCCGACGACCATCGTCTTTACGGTATCAATAGCTACATTATAGAGGTATTGAAGCTCATGGAGGACATTCAGAGATTTTTGAAGGACCCGGTGGTCATCAAGGACATGAAGAGTGTGTTGGCGTGGCAATTGAGCTGCTACCAGGTGGAGGAAAAGATCCAACGCTGGAAACTGGGCTTGCCCAAGAAATTCATTGATTTCTTGGACGCCGACCAGTTGAAGCATAAGGTCACCGTCAAAGAAGTCGTTTTCCACAGTTTGTACCACATTATGACTATCAGACTTCACTCCACGGCGGCGTTTCCATATTTCCAGGATAAGTACCTCGTTTCATCGCAAGCTTCTAGAACAAAATGTATCAACGCATCCAACTCGATTTTGAATGTTGCCAGGGCCTTACCTGAGTTGTTTGGACTAGGAGATTCGGTATACGAAATGTTTGGCCCCTACTACGGCTTTGGAGTATGGGTGAGTGGACGAGTGATATTGGTCAACTGTCTTCATTCCCAGGGTCAGTTGGGAGAGGACTTTGAATACGCCATATCGCTTTTGAGAAAAATAGGAATTAAATGGAATGGTGCCAACAAATACGCCGATATTTTAGAGTTTTTCAAGGAGGACACCATGAGTATCGACAGTGTAAGCCATGACGGCCATGCGGGCCCGGAATCAGACAATTTATCCAGTTCTTACAATGAAGACACGAAGCTAATATCGGACATGAGGCTCAACGCAAGCTCGTTGGATGCATTATTATCCAAGAAAGTGGCCAGGTACAAGAAAGCGAAAGGAAACATCGACGACTTGTCTATTTTCGATTGGTTTAAGTTGCCCCAAGACGGGTTGTATTTGTAGAGAAACGACTCGAGGATGTGCTAGAGTTTATCGTTTAAAAATATAAAAGTTTGTAGGTTGGAATATAAAGGTTAATGGCAAACAAAAGAAAGGATAATTTTCAATATAAGAAAGCAAAAGAGCATGACTCTGAGTTTCAAAGATTTGGAAAGAAAGAAGAAAATTGTCCTCGAAACAGGACTTAAAGACTGGCTTTAGGAGAAAGTACGAAAACCCTGCTTAGTAAAGAGGAAGTAAATACTTTGTTCTAGAAAGGAGGACGGAAATATTAATTTCAAAAGTCCACAATGACCTTGGCCTTACTAAAACTCCGTCACAACCTCTATTCAATACTTATTGGTTGCACTCGATCTGACTGGCTCACTGGCTCATCCACTTAACTCAAACTTGACTTATATTGACTACCTAATGCTTATTGTTCTTCCTTTTCTTCAGTGACCTTCAATACTCTTTCAGGGCTTGGGTTGAACAAAGAGTCACCTTCAATCAATTGGATTTTAGGGTTGATTTCAAGACCAAACCCTGGCTTGTCCAAAATGCTAGTATCTAAGTAACCTTTGGTTGGAACCGGCTCGTTAGTGAATAAGTTACCGAAAACTGGCAACACGCTCTTGGAATCAGGAGAGTTGGCCAAGTATTCGTGGAATGGGGTGTTTGGCTGAGAAATAACGAAATGGTATGAGTATGGACCCGAAGCGTGTGGAACCACTGGAATATCGTAGGCAGCAGCATGGGCAGCGATTCTAAGAATCTCGGTCATACCTCCAACCCACATGATGTCAGGCTGCACAATGTCCAAGTTACGCTCTTCAATCAACTTTCTGAACCCGTATCTGGTGTATTCGTGTTCACCGGTGGTCCATTTCATTCTTGGATGGGCTCTCTTCAAGAGGGCGTAACCATCGGTGTCGTCTGGGTGCAAAGTCTCTTCAAACCAGTTGATGTTCAAGTCTTGTGTGGCATCAGCCAATTGGATGGCATATTGCACGTTCAACGACATGTAACAGTCGACCATCAATGGGAAATCAGGACCAACGGCCTCACGGTGTTTTTTCAAGAATTCAACGTTTTTACGTAACCCTTCGAATCCTTCGTCTGGCCCGTATGGCAAGGCAACCTTACCACCCCAGAAACCCATGCCCTTGGCAGCAAGAGGGTCACATCCGGTACAGTAGAAGTCCAATTTGTCTCTGGTAGCACCACCAATCATCTTGTAGACAGGCTCGTTTCTGATCTTACCTAACAAATCCCACAAGGCCAAATCAATGACGGAGATAACGGCAATGGGCAACCCCTTTCTACCGTAGTACATGGAGGCTCTGAACATCTTGTCCCACATGACATTGAGGTTTCTTGGATCTTCGTCCTTCAAGAATCTCCAGAAATGCTCTTTGACCAACCAACACCCTGGTACACCACCAAACCCGGTGGCAAACCCAGTGGTACCATCGGAAGCAATTACTTCCACGCAGAAAGACCCCAAAACATTGATCCCCCAGCTGGTTCTGTTTTTTCTGTAGTCTGGGAACTTGGTCATTGGAGTGGAAATTTTACTGTCAATCAACCAGTGTCCTGATTCGACGTCGTGGTAGTCACCACCACTACCTTTTTCTTTAACGATGTAGGTTTTGATGTCGACGATTTTTGGGAATTCCTTTAAAGCCATTTTGAGGTGTGAGAAATGTTTGCAACATGGCGCCGAAGCGTTTCTTATATAGAAAGTGCCTCGACCCCCACCAAGCAAAGCCCGCTGTGTCTTTGACCCGAGAAAAATCCGGGGTAATTACGCACCAGTATTGGGTGTTGCACGACCGAGTTAGATGAAGTCAATGGATGTCTATTAATCTATAAGGTTCGACTGGATGTGGGGAAGAGGAACATCGGGTGGATAATGAAGGTTTACAGACAAGATGTGGGTTCTTTGTGAACGAAAAAGGCTCATTTTAGGTCAAAACCGTCTCATCTGGCTGTTTTTGGCCCATTGTCCTCCATTCCCTCTCGACTTGTCTATTGCAAGTTCACAAACAATCCCCCGTCAACAAGCAATTGCGACCCGTTCATGTATTCAGAGAGATCACTGGCCAAAAATACAGCTGGGCCGGCGATATCGCTGGTCTTACCCAATCTTCCCAATGGGATTCTTCCTTCCATGTAGGTTCTCTTAGCGTCGTCGGCCATATCTTCGTCGTTCAATTGGGTTCTGATGGTACCAGGAAGAATAGCGTTACATCTAATACCGTATGGACCCAACGCACAGGCACACGATTGGATTAACGATAAAATTCCGGCTTTTGTTGGGGTGTAGTGCACTTGTCTGCCTCCTCCGACCAATGCAGAGATACTGCTGATGGCAATAACACTTCCACCCTTTCCTTGGGCTTTCATTTGTCTTCCAGCGGCCTGGATCATGAAATAACTCCCGTTCAAGTTGATTTCCACGGTTTTGGTGTATACCTCCGGTTCGGTCTCTAAAAAGTCCTTGAATTCACAGATTCCTGCATTGGACACTAACACGTTAAGCTCGCCGAACTTTTCGACGGTTTTCTCCACAATTATGGTGCTGGTCTCAGGCTTTGAGATATCTCCTGGCACTGCAAGGAATTTTTCAGCTCCAATTTGCAGCTCCATTTCTTTGGCCAAGGCCTCTTGCTCCTTGGTAGGCAAGTGGTTAACGCACACTTTGGCGCCTTGTGCAGCCATGCCTAATGCAATGGCCTTACCAATTCCTGTCACTCCCCCGGTAACGATAGCTACTTTTCCTGTTAACATAGACATGTTTGAAGATGGGCGCGCTGTCTGGGGTATTTATAGGACGATGGAGTGCGGGGTTTTGATGGTCCGAAAAGCTCAGCACCACACCACCATGGTGTTCATGCCAGAAAAGGCGTGGAGGATGCTGTCCAATTGTGGTGGAGTGGGTATGATAGGGCTGAGGATTGTGTTGGTTTCCTATCTATGTAGATGTTTGAATTACAAAAGCTGTTTTGGGTAAGGTTTAAAATGGGCATTTTGCAGCAATTGATGCTTTTGGTAATGCGCAGATCACGGAGTTTAAAGCGTTGGGTTGGGCGAAATAGGAAATAGCTGGTAGATCTAATTGAATGGTGCAGCTGAGACAGATTGACGTCCGAGTTTTCAGTTTGAACCTATAGCCTCAAAAGCTTGGCAAAATAAGTAATGGCTGTGCAATTAGTAGACTTGTAAATTTTGCAGCCATGCTCCAGAGAGTTCGGAGGTTCTCAATTGTTCAGATGTCTGCTGAATTGAGACATATCACTGAAATCAGATACCCTATAATGTCAGATTGTCGGTTTTGAACAACTCAATCCTTTCGTCGATGAAAAAGGCACGTCTAAACATGTTCTCTACAAATTAAAATCGCTAAAAGAACAAAATGTGGGCACTGACCCCTCTTGTCGAAAGACAGTCCTCATATCGGTCTCGTTGAATGCAAAGATTACTAAACCAATCTTATGAGCATTCAGCTTACTCTCTTCATACATTATTGCACAAATACACTATCTACAAGTCAAAATAAACATACATTAGCAACCTGTTCATCCCTAATCTTGTGCAATTTGAATGACAACCTTACCATTATTTTTACGTTTACTGAGATATTCATAAGCATCCAAGTACTGCTCGAAATTGAAAATAGAGTCAATGAACGGCTTAATCTTGCCTTGTTCAAGAAGCGCTGGTGCCTCTCTCATACCAGATCCGGTGTGTGTAATAATAAACAGAAAATTGACGGAACACAACCTTAGGAGGCTACAGACAGTAGTCTTAACCAAACTCCATTTCAAAGGACTAAAAAATGGCTCTGATTTGTCCATTCCGTCACTAATCTCAACGAAATAACCATTCTTTTTCACAAATTGAGAAACGTTGTCCATCAATTGGACGCTTCCGGTACAGTCGAAGTAGCTATCGAACTTGGAATCAACACAGTGCTCTAAAACGGAATTAACAATGTTATTTGTAGAGGTGTAATCGATAACTTCGTGGACACCCAATCCTTTCACAACTGACTCGGATCTAGATGAACATATTCCTACTATTTCTTTAACCTTAGGGTCCAATTTCAATAACTGGACCAAGAATTTGCCCACAGAAGTGGAGGCACCGTTTATTAATACTCTAGCGCCATCGTTGATTTTAGCAGCTTTCAACATATCACAGGCCGTAGAGTACACCAAAGAAACTGCAGATGCCTCGTTCATAGACAAATTAAATGGCACTTTCTCCATACACCATTCCTTGCTTGAAGCTTTGAATTCAACGTATTCTCTCAAGGTGTTGGTGTAGTAACCAGCAGCAGTGGTTTGTCCAAAGACCTTGTCACCCACTTTGAACCCGTATTTTGCTTCTGCGTTTTCACCAATAGCAACAACAACCCCCGAATAGTCATTTCCGATGCTAAATTCGGGCTTAAACCAGTTTACGAATGAGGGAATGGATGATCTAACTAAAACATCGACCGGATTTAAAGAACTACTGTGAATCTTTACCAAAATGCTATCTGGCTTGACATTATACTGACCATCGCCTACCTCCTCCAAAACAAGAGTTTTCTCGACCAATTCTAATGGAGTATTCTTGTTTTTGTAAACAACTGCTTTATACTTAATTTCTGGTTGTGAAAGCATCTTTAAAAATAAAGTCAATTTATCGTTAAAAATGAAATAATTTTCGAGACTTTAAATCCCTCGGACTTCATTCTGGAAGCTTCTTGATGGCAAAACAAATTTTCATGTGTATTGCAAAACAATAAACCTTAATCATAACTTGCTCTTTGTTAGACCAATATCCCTGCATTCAATACCAGTGGCGAAGGCGTGGAAATTGTGGTTACACCAAAACACTATAACTTAGCAATGAGGTGCAGCCTCGGTATTATGAACTAGCCATCATTAATTGGGGTGATTTAGTAAGCTCTCCCATCTGGTGATATATAACGGCTTCGGTTATTGCTGATCGTAAGCGATCTTCATGCATATGCACAACGCATGGAATGATTTATAATAGTTCGCTGCTTATAAATTCGAAGTTCTAAATCGGGAAATAAGTGAGATAGTATGAGAAGAAAAAGGCTTATTGCCCCCTTCGTTCCTGAGCTTACATAAGTCCGCCTTTAAGGCCAAATCGGCCTCAAGAAGGTTCGCTTCCGTAAAATTTGGGGCCCCCCACGCTACCTCCATGTTTCGGTGATTACTTCCTGCGCTGCAAAAAATCGGATCAAGTAATGGGCCGGCGTTGCTGAAAATTTGATTTCATGACAACCCCAGTCGAAGGGGACCCTATCTCTACTGAACAGAATGTCCCTAGAATATCGAAATCCTGTGATTATTGCAAGCAAAAGAAAATAAAATGTGACCAAAGCAAGCCGTTTTGCAACAATTGTGCCAATAACGGCCGAATCTGCGTCTACAGTGTGATGAGGAAGCCAGGCATTAAACCAGGTTATACCAAGAAAATCTTCGAGCGGATTGAAGAACTCAGTGAACTTGTAAATAAAAGCTGTGAAGAAAATGATATGGAGTCATTGCAGTTGAGAAATCAAATAAAGCTTTTGGAGGAAAAGATAGACACTTTCGATAATTTTCTGGCTGCTGAAATGATAACACCCGGTGCTTTTCCTGAAGACCAGATAGAGTATACTAGGTCTATCATTACAATCCTACCAAGTGAACAGAAAGTCAAAGAAATGGTGCAAATATTCTTCAATATGGTGCATCCTAATTTTCCTATTTTGCACCAAGAATTGGACCAACCTGAGCTTGCCAGATATTGCGATACGAATTACTTATTGCTCTCTGTTTTGGTCTGTGTTTTGAACTCTAGTGTGAACATCCTTGATGAGAAGGAACGTGAAACTTATTTTAAGATTTGGAAAGAAAGGCTTATTACTTCCTGTTACCAGGTTGCAAATTTCTACCAATTGAGGGCAATGGCTCTTCTAGCTTTTGGGTTGTACTCAATATCGAACAACAACGACTGTTGGAGCATAATGTCCTTGGTTGTAGGTGGATGCATTCATCTCAATTTATTGGCTGAGTCTCAGGCAACCAAGGAGAATGTTTCTTGGGAAACATGGATACAACAAGAAATGAAGCGAGTTTTGGTGTGGGAAATCTATATCTTGGACAAATTTGTAGGTATGGGCAGTCACATACCTTTCAAGTTGTCTTCCAGTCAAATTATGTTGTTTTTACCTCTTAGAACAGAAATTAGAGATGATAGAGTAATATCTGAAAAACACACATATGCCTCCAGATTACAAGATCAAGCCATTAATAAAGACAGACATGATAGCAAGGCTCAATTCATAATTTTATTGGGGTGTCTCAAGTCAATCGATGACATCACTAAAAATTCGATTACTTCCAAAAATCAAAATGAAATCATGAAGCTCATTTTAGACTGCTATGAGATAGATTCCTACTTACATTCATGGAAAGAAAGGTTGCCACAGAATATAGCCTTCTTTCTTGATACTGGATCGCTCGTCAATTTGAACCTGCTCGAGATCAACCTCCATGCCCTATACCATGCTACAATTATTCGTTTACACTCTTTCATAATATCCCACTCCTCAGGGAATATAGACCATCCATCCACTGTTTTATCTCAGCAAAAATGTATTCATAGTTGTAGGTCCATTATTAATGTGGCTAAAATGTTGGTGCAGTCTTCAGTAGAGATCAGTGTTACATCTTTAGGTCCCTACTATTCCCATTCTCTTTGGATCTGTGGAAGAATAGTTGTCATGAGTTCAGTTCTTGCAAGACAAGATAAAGAGTTCATTCTTTCACTCATGTTTGAGATCTCTAAATATTGGTCAGTTTCGACAGAGTTCCACAAAAGGCTTTTGGATAACTCGAACCCACCTGCAAATTTGACGTTTCTTGATGCCTATTATGCTCAAGCACGGCCAAGATGATATTTATGTGTTGAAAACGTCTTTAGTTCTCTCTCGATTTTGCTGTTGAATCTTCCTTACGAGCCGTTATTTTGCTAGAATGTTCCTATCATAATTTTTGCCTGCTTTTAGTTTAGCAACCTGAAATATATAGTGCTTTTGTGGATAATAACTTTGCAGCCATTATACAAGATCAAAAGGGTGTTAGTGAGCTTCTGTTATAGTTGATCCAGAAGTTGCAAAACCAATGCTTAGACTTTATGCAATTATGTACTCATTTGAATGAAAATGTTTTTCTATGCTTCCAGTTTACGTTGAATTTTAAAAATGTACTATATATATAATATTACATCATCGCATTACATATATTAAACTCATATAACTATTTCTTCTCTGAATAAATCACTTCAATCTGTGCCGCTTGGTCTGATAAAGAATCATTTTCTGACTTAATGTCATTCGATTCTATCAGTCCCGGACCTTTTCCAAACATGAACTTAACCACTTTAACAATGGACTCCCTTCCTTGCCATAATGGAAATATGATTATGTAGATAGCGGCAACCAAAAGCCACATTAACATCACAATCATAAGCCCTACAAAGGAACTTTTTGAAAAGTCTCTTTCCACGCCATACAAAGATATACAAAGAACAATGTAAATTCCAAAAAAGAGGAATATGTTGATAAGTATAGTGAACAAAGTTTGTCTTTTCAAAAGTTTCAGAATCTTATCCGTGACAATTATAGCATCTTTTCCTTCTTTATCAACATCATCGCCCACTTTTAACTCATTATTCAATCTTGACATATCAAAGGGTTCATTTTCTGGCTTCAAGAAAGAGATTACTGGAATATAAATACTGCATCCCACTAAAGCAGTTATGTTACCTATAAATGTTGCCTCAGTGGTCATTACCGTGTCCTTGTTGATTATACCACCAGCATAGCTATAAGTTCCTGCTATCCAGCAGACTATACCAGTCAACGTAGCCAAAGGACAGCCTACCACTAACGACAATTTTGTCATTTTAGGCCAAAACAAGGTGTAAGTAACAGCACTCACTGCTGGTGTCAAAACAATACCAACGAAACTAATTAACCAGCCAACAGTAACACCCACATAGTTAAAAATCGTCGCTAAGACAGCAATGAACAATCCGAAAAGAATAACTGCAGTGTGAGCCACTTTTACTAGTTGCTTTCCAGAAGCATCGGGTTTCACATAAGTTCTGTAGATATCGTAGGTTGTAACTGAAGAAAAAGCAATAAGTTCGGCTGATGTTGCAGAGGTCACAGACATGAATAATGTTACCAATCCAGCAGCAGCACCGCTATTGCCAAATATCGCTTTCATAGCATAGATGACTGGTAATCCAGAATCTACCTCATGTTGTGTCAAAGCATTTGGATACGTCACCGAGTTAGGATTCAACAATAATGCTCTTGCAGCCAAACCACCGGATGATCCAAGTGCAAAAGGTATAATATACCAGCAAAGACCTCCCATCAAATAGCCCCAGAAAACACTCGAGGAATCGGCTGCAATGGCCCTTTGAGCATATCCAGGGTCACCAAAAACAGAACTGAGAGCACCCATTGCCACGGACCATGCCTGTAATAACATCGTCTTATCGTGGAAAGAAAGGTAACTCTGGCCAGTTTCATTCGGAAATACCTCCTGTACTTCCTTTAGAAGATCGTACATTTTACCAGGCGAACCAATTAATGGGGAGGTACAGTATATTGTAAAGCATGTTGCAAGCAATACGCTGTAAATTATCACTGTGTGTATCCAATCCGACACAAATGTAGCTTTCAACCCACCTAAAGCAGTATAAACCACCACGTTCAATGGTAACAAGAAACTGGCTGCTACAACATGCATCCCAGTAGCAGCAGAAAATCCTTGGGAGCCTCCAAGAAGCATACATGCAGCACTCATTACATTATTGGAGACACAATAGAACAAAAATACCCAATGACCAGCCTTACCAAATCTAATGTAGAAACATTCAGATACTGTGTGTGCAGAAGGTGCTTTTTTCTTCAATTGAATTGCCAACAAGAGAAAAAGTGTAATCTGGTAAGTACCTCCAATGCCATATAGAAATCCTCCACTAATACCGTGTGTATAGCACCAAGCTCCAGAACTGAGAAGCGTTGCAGGCCAAGTCCATGCCGAGACTGTACTCGAAGCAATTAATCCGGATTTGACATTTCTAGAAGCCGTCGAAAATCTTTCGGAGTTTTGCGTTTGACCGAGATACTTCGAAAGAACCTTCGTTATAAAACTCATGAGTAGAGCGAAAGCTGCTCCTAAACCTAGGGCAAAACCATAACCGTAACCTTGACTAAGTACCGGTTCCATTTTATCAACGAATTGAGGAGATCTTTCCCGTTTTAAATATTCCACATACCACAATGGGTGTTCAAGATCACAATGTGGTCTTATCTTATCTACAATGGTGCAAAAATCCGCTTACCTCTTTCCACACTCCGCTTTCCGCTTTCCGCTCTTCGTTATCTTACAAGCTTCCAATCTGGGCATAATTGCAGAGAAAGTGGGTACATATACAATGTGGTCTATCCACACCTGTATCTTAACAAAGGAGACTGCACCTTATCAAATAAGATATACTTTGGATTGAAATCCGCCTATAAATTTTTTTGGTATAAGCGCTTCTAGAAATTTTTAGTTATATGACTGTCAACGATTGGAAAACCATAGCAGACCTCAAACAAACAAGCCTTAGGAGTGCAATTCCACCTGAATGGATAGACGATGATATCCAGTCAAAGATGCTGACAAAGGGGTTTTCAAATACAAACGATTTCTTAAACTCCATCATGCCTCCTAGCGAGCTTGAAATCACTCAATTGACTATGCTTGAGCTTATTGATAAAATCTCTAGAGGTACATATACATCTTTACAGGTAATGAAAGCATATTGTCATCGTACTGCACTTTCTCAGCAAATATTAAATTGTTGTAGTGAAATATTCTTCGATAAAGCTTTTGAACGGGCTAGAGAATTGGATGAATATTACACAAAAAATGGTAAGGTCATGGGTAAATTACATGGTATACCCATTTCACTCAAAGATCAAGTTGATTTGCCAGGAATTGACTCGTGTTTGGGGTATATTTCTAAATCTGGCCAACCTAAAACCAAAATGAGTTTGTTAGCGCAGTATCTCCATAAGGAAGGTGCGGTTTTTTATGTGAAGACCACAGTCCCAATGGCCATGATGGCCCCTGAAACTGTTTCAAATCTTTTGGGATACACGAAAAATGCTTTTAACCTCAAATTGGCTGCTGGAGGCTCTTCGGGAGGAGAGGGAGCTTTAATTGCATCCGGTTGTTCTCCAATGGGATTTGGAACCGATCTTGGTGGCAGCATCCGTATACCTTCGTCTTTTCATGGTTTATATGCCTTGAAGCCTTCTCCTGGAAGAATTTCATATCTAAATGTCTCTAATTCCTACAGCGGCCAGCAAACAATACCTTCAGTTATTGGGCCTATGGCGAAATCATTAGGCGATATAAAGTATATTACACAGCTTATATTAGATGCCGGATTATGGAATAAAGATCCTCACTTACTTCCAATACCTTATATTGAACCTAAAGATACGGCATGTGCCAAACCTGTCTTCGGTGTATGGCGTTATGACGGGAAAGTACTCCCGCATCCTCCTATATTGAGAGCGATGGAAGAGGTTGTACAATGCTTGAAACTGCTAGGTTATGAAGTTATAGAATTAGAATTTCCTGATCATGAATTTACTATGGAGACTGCTATGGCTATATACACTGCTGATCAAGGTCTTGAAGTTCAAGAAGAATGCAAAAAGAGTGGTGAGCCCATTGTAGAGTGTGTTGAGCCAATTGTTGCTACAGATAAGTCCAAGCCTCCACTCAAAGTGAATCAATGGTGGGATTTATGCAATAAACAGTACAAGTGCAAACAGAGCTTTCTAAGCTTTTGGATGGAAACTTCCACTTTATCGAAATCTGGTAGGCCAATTGATGCAATTATATGTCCCATTTGGCCGTCCGTATCGTTCTTGCCCGGAGCACCTGCTGTGATGAACTATTCGTGCCCTTTCAATTTGCTTGAAAGTTCCTGTGTCGTTTTACCTGTTACAAAAGTGCAACCCTCGAAGGATGTGTTAAATCCAAACTATACTCCCACAAGTCAACTAGATAAGACTATCCAGAATTCGTACGACCCTAAGCTTTATGAAAATATGCCAGTATGTCTTCAGGTAGTTGGAAGAAAGCTTGATGACGAGAAAATGATCGCACTTGCAGCAATTATTGAGTCATCATTGACCTGCTAAGTTAATCCTCTATGTTTTTATAAGTTATTTAGTGTACTTGAAATAAATTAGTCCCTTCTAACTAATAAGAGCTATAATATTTTTTCCCTGGATTATATTGAGAGCTATTAAGGATTTAATTTCTGGTGAATAATTTATAAAAATTCAATTTTGTGAAAATGACAAAAACAGTTACACTCAATTAAAAAAATAGGGAAAATTTATAGGGGTATAACCTCAAGTCGATTTACCTTTAATTAATCTTATATATCGATAACTACTTTGAATTATCATTCAAGGCTATCGTAAGCATAATATTTACAATATTGGAGCCTAGTCACGTGATCACATGAAATGTATATGAAATAGCTATTGGGCAGATTGCTTGGAAGATCCGTTGTGCTTTGGATTCACAGATTTTGCATAAACGTACAGAACAAATGTATGTGTATACATATTATAATAGTACAAATTTTCATCAATTGAAGCATTGAGGGCGCTCTTGAAAAAGTACCCATCAACCTTCAACCTACATTGTTCACGGTCTAAAAACAGCACTTTTAGCCTTATCTTGACATTAATCGATATGAACACAAGTAGTTAAAGCGGTATTAATGAAGTGGGACACCGGATAAACATGGATTTGATAGAGCCCCAGAAGAACAATTAAGAACGGCGTCGATTAAATTTTTAAAATTTATTCCGTAACCCCTTACAGGCGCATACCGAGATCTCATCGCATGCAAGGGGCTCGTGTACGTAATCACTCGCGTACACACTAATTTAGCACCGTAATGCGTATTTGTTGTCAAGGCGACCCAAACCCCTTTAATCTGGATTTAGAAATTTGCGACTCCGAAGAGAGATGAGACCCTATTAAAATGGGTTCAACGTGAATGTAGACGTCGATGACTATGAGGGCAATGTGTTCTCAGCTTAATAGTGGCTGTATTCGAGCTTGGAGTCATGCGACAGAGGGAAAAATTATAATGAAGAAGCCAATATATGCCTCAGCAAAGAAATAGCTAGAAACCCAGTGTCTTGACCAAGAGCCGTATTTCATCAAGGCAGGTGCAAAGCAAAGGGGTAAGCAATGACACTTGGTCTATTTTAATGGTACGTTCACCAAAGACTCTAAAAGAAAAGAACCTCTCTCCTGGCGTCTCTTCTATCTAATGTATCTGGTTAATGTTAGATCATGGCTATAACAAATACCAGTCAAAAAAAGGCTCTTCGAATTTGTGGGTTATGTAGCTTGAGTACCACGATTCACGTTCAAGGCATCTGAAAAGAGCCCCGCTTGATTCATGCTAGTATGCCAACATAAAATGATTGCTGACATACTAAAATGGTTTGCACGAAATTAATTTGAAAAATTTTTGAGAGGCAAACTTGCTTGATTGCTAATTTATCAGCCAAAGGGCCACGTACTACTTTAATAATTAGACTACAGGAATAAAGCACAGCCTCAAGCAGGGTCGCTTATTAGGTTCTTTGATCAGCGCCAAATGTTTTGATAATGGAGCCACCACATTGAGTTGAAATTAGTCAATAATGGGGCCAAAAACAGCACCATAACCGAAAGCAATAGTTAACAAATGAAGAAGTCCGGGCTACCCCTCTAGCCTAAAACGGCGTTTGTGCTCATAATTTAAGGGCGATTGTAAAGAGTGCACTTAAGAACACGGACGCCCATTGCGAAATTTTTGGCAAAAACTTTTCGGATCTTTTCCCTGTAGGGTTATTTATTGTTTGGTGTCTGTATCTAGTATTTTATTTTTTTAGGATACGCGGCAAATCATGCGAGTATATTCGATGGAGCGCGTTTTAAAAAAAAACCATCAGGTGTCGCATTGCAGTTCGAAAGCGAAACTTTTTGTTCAAACCCTCCCTTAACTCTTTCAAGATGAGGTCGTTTGTTGTCTCTAGGCTCTAATGAAGAAATTTTGCGAGTCGTAATAAAACTCACCTCAATATCTCTTTCCTAAACTTACAGATGACGTAGCATTTTCTTAAACTCAATATTTTTTGATGTGCATCAATTAAAAAACAATAGCCATTCTTTAATTTTACTCCATATGGTAATTTATCGTTTTTCGCTTTAGTTCGCCTGACAACAAGGACGCCTCGGAGGTGAACAATAATACTTGGCCGATCAACGTGAGCCAATCAATAAATCGACGACCAAGCTGTGCATTCTTAATTGAAGAGGATTAGACTTTTCGAACCCTTTCAAGGAAGTCTTAAATCAAAAATTCGTGAATGATGGCCAACGTGACTTGTCGAATGCAAAAGGACTAAACAAAGCAGATTCCCTTCAAAATGATTATAGACTATGTTTACATCGAGTTGTAAAAGAACAATAGATATGAATGGGTAAAATTTGGTCGTGCCAATCTTCCTTTGGGGACAACCTGTCAGAAAAAGTCTCGGAATTGGAGTATCAACGGTCTAATTAGGTAAGCAGCTCGCCTGTTTAGGCGAAAATGGGATGCGTATTCAATAGGATTGAAATTCTGTGCAGGCCGCTTCGGAGGAAAAAAAAAAGATCTATAGTCCCTCAAAAGTGCTCTTAAAGGAACAGAAAACCGCCCGTTTTGGATTTCCGAAAATCGTGTCTCAAAAAAAGGTCTGATTGTTATAAAAAAAATAAAACATTCATGCAAGACACATCGACACTTCTGAACAGCTGGCCACTATTTTCAAACTTCCATGCTCAAATTGGTGAATTTACTAACTAATTAGTTATTTCTCGTGGCATAAACAAAAAATCTTATGATGTGGCCTGAAATTATCCTTTTCTTCCTTCTTTAGGACTCCAAGACTGCCTTTGTAAAGAATATAAATTATCCGATTTTCCCGACTTATTCATCAACGTAGAATGCAACTTCAGAACTACTTAGCTGTTTTGTCTCTTGCTTTACCATTGGTAAATGCTATCGAGGGTTGTTTGCCCACCATTTTGAAAGCTGGTGTTGATGTTCAGTTTTTCAACGTCTCAAAAGACAATGCTAGTTACGTGTCCGATAATGCTTCTCTTGCGTATCAAACATTTAATGAAATGCAAAACAAAACTCCTTACGCTGATGTTGTTGTACAAAATATCAACTGGGCCCATCCAGATGGTGTCAGTGACCCAGAATACTATTCCGTTTATGGAGAATGGATCAATTTACGTCAATTAGGTATGGCACTTAACAGTTACTTTTATGCCACGGAAACCGGTGATTACACCTTCGAGTTCGAGGTGAACAATGGTATCGACTTTGAAATTGGTACTGCTGCTTCCAAATGTTGTGAAAATCCTAAAGAAAGTGTCGTTGATGGTGGTTTGCTTATTGGAGAGGAATACACCAACTCAGGAGAAGTACACATCCAATTAACTAAAGGATTCTACTACCCAGTTAAAATCCTTTTTTATAATAGTTTCGTAGGTCCAGCTCAGCTTAAATTGACTATCGTCACTCCATCAGGTACCTCGTTGACTGGCGCTAGTATTCCTTGGTATGTTCCTGCAGACAATGCTCCTTGTCCTGCAACCCCTACCGATACTACCACATCTACTATTACTTGTACTGGTGAGTCATGTAAGTCCGGTGCATCAACCACCACCACTTGTGATAGCAGTGAGTGTCATGAGATTATCGTCACAACTACCCCAGTTTACCCAAGCTCAAGCGAAAGTACTCCAACTGACACCACTACATCCACTGTTACTTGTACCGGTGCATCATGTAAGTCTGGTGAATCCACTACCACCACCTGTGACAGTACCGAGTGTCATGAAATAATTATCACTACAACTCCAGTCTATCCAAGCTCAAGTGAAGATATTCCTACTGACACCACTACATCCACTGTTACTTGTACCGGTGCATCATGTAAGTCTGGTGAATCCACTACCACCACTTGTGACAGTACCGAGTGTCATGAAATCATTATCACTACTACCCCAGTCTATCCAAGCTCAAGTGAAGATATTCCTACTGACACTTCCACATCTACTGTTACTTGTACCGGTGCTTCATGTAAGTCTGGTGAATCCACTACCACCACCTGTGACAGTACCGAGTGTCATGAAATTGTGATTACGACCACTCCAGTTTACCCAAGCTCAAGCGAAGATATTCCTACTGACACTTCCACATCCACTGTTACTTGTACCGGTGCATCATGTAAGTCTGGTGAATCCACTACCACTACTTGTGACAGTACCGAGTGTCATGAAATAATTATCACTACAACTCCAGTCTATCCAAGCTCAAGCGAAGATATTCCTACTGACACCACTACATCCACTGTTACTTGTACCGGTGCTTCATGTAAGTCTGGCGAATCCACTACCACCACCTGTGACAGTACCGAGTGTCATGAAATTGTGATTACGACCACTCCAGTTTACCCAAGCTCAAGTGAAAGCACTCCTACTGACACTTCTACGTCAGTTGTTACTTGTACCGGTGCTTCATGTAAGTCTGGCGAATCCACTACCACCACCTGTGACAGTACCGAGTGTCATGAAATTGTGATTACGACCACTCCAGTTTACCCAAGCTCAAGTGAAAGCACTCCTACTGACACTTCTACGTCAGTTGTTACTTGTACCGGTGCTTCATGTAAGTCTGGCGAATCCACTACCACCACCTGTGACAGTACCGAGTGTCATGAAATTGTGATTACGACCACTCCAGTTTACCCAAGCTCAAGTGAAAGCACTCCTACTGACACTTCTACGTCAGTTGTTACTTGTACCGGTGCTTCATGTAAGTCTGGCGAATCCACTACCACCACCTGTGACAGTACCGAGTGTCATGAAATTGTGATTACGACCACCCCGGTTTACCCAAGCTCAAGTGCCCCTCTTGAAACCACCACTACTACATCTGTTGTTACTTGTACCGGTGCTTCATGTGAGGCAGGCGAATCCACCACTACCACATGCGACAAGACCGGATGTGATGTTGTTATCATTACAACTACTCCAATTTACCCAAGTTCTTCCTTCCAAAAACCATGGACTAACTCCAGTAGTACTGAGCCACCAAGATCATCTCATGGGCCAATTACCACCACTACAACTAGCACGTGTACTGACAAATCGTGTCCAGCTGGCGGAGTTGAGACCACCACTACATGTTCCGGTTCTATCTGTTTCCCAGAAGTTATCACTACTTCTGTTGTTACTCCACACGGACCTGTTACAACCACAACAACTAGTTACTGTACTGGTAACTACTGTCCACCAGGAGGAATTGAGACTACAACCACCTGTTCTGGTACCGTTTGTTTCCAAGAAGTTATTACTACTTCTGTTGTTACACCTAACGAACCAATCACCACTACCACCACCAGCACTTGTACCGACAAATCTTGTCCAGCCGGTGGAGTTGAGACCACCACTACATGTATCGGTTCTATCTGTTTCCCAGAAGTAATCACTACTTCTGTTGTCACACCTCACGACCCAATCACTACTACCACCACCAGCACTTGTACCGACAAATCTTGTCCAGCCGGTGGGGTCGAAACCACCACTACATGTATCGGTTCTGTTTGTTTCCCAGAAGTCATTACTACCTCTGTGGTTCCTGCTGCTCCTCAATCTGACATCCATGCTTCGACCAGTACCGTTATTAAAACTTGTACCAAAGATGTATGTAAGAACGGAGGTGTTGAAACCACTACTGTTTGTGTAGGTAAAGGCCAACTTTGTTATGAACAAGTCATTACCACCAGTGTTGTTCCAGGTGTTGTTCTCACCACAACCACCCTTCCATGTTCTGGTGTTGAAACCACTACATACACTACCTTGATCGAAGGATCCAATGTTGTTGTTGTCGGTACTCCAGCCCCAGCCACAGTTGTTGTTACTAGTGTCAACACTCCAGCCGCTAAAGGTGGCGAAGCACAAGAACCAGTTACCCAAGTTTACACCACCACTGTCGGTGGAGGTAAAGCTGGTGATGACACCCCTAGTAACAGTGGTTCCTCTGGAAACAGCGGAGACTCTGGAGATGATACTCCTGCCAACAGTGGGTCTTCTGGTAACGATGATACTTCTGTCAACAGTGGTTCTTCCTCCGGTAATGAAGTGGCTGCCAACAGTGGTAACTCTGGAAGTTCTGGAGACAAAAAGTCTACTTCCACAGCAACTGCCACAGCAACTGCTACTATCCCAGGTTATGAAGGTGACGCTGTCATCAAGAAAGCTCAAATGCTTGCAGCCGTTATTCCTATCTTCGCATGGGCCATTTAGTTATAAATACCTTTCAAACTTACCATTCGTGCTTCGGCTTAATATATGTTATTAATTTGTGAATCGACTCTTGTGCTTATTGACACGGAGAGCTCTTAATCATTTTACATAATTACTTTTATTATGACGTATAGCTTCACAGAAAATTGGTTGTAAATATCATATACCCCTCTTTATTGTGCTTAACATAGGTCTAGCTCATATGGATAAGGGCATCAACGGTAGTATACTACTTTACTTTAAGCGCGTAATTTTCAGCCACGTAATTTTCAGCCTCGTGATTTTCGGCCCCTCAATCTTCGGCGGGCCATAATATTTCAACTTGTTCAGTTTTCACATTCTTGACGATCTAAAACAATGCCAGTATAATCACATCATATAGTAGTACATTTGAGTTTTTAGACTTGAAATCTAAAGAGAATTGGTGTCTCTACACCCAATGCAAATTTGCGGATTCCCAGAGTTGGTAGATATTTTCGCAGATCAGCCAAGTGAGCGAAAAACACCCCAAAATCGCAACTTAGCGGCTCACAAGTGTGCGAGTTGGAGCGCTCAACTCGCACACTTGTCCCAATTGGGAATTGTATGGCTCCTGCTTAGTCAGGGCTTACCGGACTTTTGACTGCAAATTTCAACTTGTTCAGTTTTCACATTCTTGACGATCTAAAACAATGCCAGTATAATCACATCATATAGTAGTACATTTGAGTTTTTAGACTTGAAATCTAAAGAGAATTGGT